>JARHVA010002916.1:10000-65000 GCA_037957365.1 Torreya grandis | reverse complement strand
GATGTTTAACCCTGCATATAAGGTTAGATATATTGAATCTTTTCCTAAGTATTTTACAGAAAAGTATAAAGCTGCAATGGGTATATAGTTTTCTAATATGTCATTCGGTAGAATCAGTCAGTACATAAGAAAGACAAATCAAAAGATGTGTGATGAGTGCAAGGCTCATAAAAAAACTATGCAGTTTCATAAATAGCTTGGTATTAAGTTCTGTGATTCTATTGAAAATGGTTATGGTTGTTCTAGCAATCCTCAGCAATATAGGAAGCAAAGATACAAGCAGAAGTACAAGCAGAAATCTGCCTGCCAGTGTTCTATGAAGCCTACTGCTAAATGGTCTAGACAGCCTAAATATAAAAAGAAATTTTATCAGAAAAAGGTCTTTAGGAAAAAGAAACATGGGTTTCAGAAAGCCCCCATAAAGTGTTTCCTCTGTCAAGGGAATCACTATACCAATAAATGTCCTAAAAAAAAGGACAATTCAAAGAAAGTTAATTTCCTGCAGAGTCATGAAATTACAGAAGATAATTATGTTTTAATTCCTGCTGATGATGCTCAGTATAAATCTGATTTTGAATATACAAATGAAGAATCAGATGTAGAAAATGTCATTAATATGAATAATGAAGAATATGAGTTTGAGTCAAAATTGTCATCAGATTATGAGTCAAAAATTGGTTTTCAGATACACATGAATAGTATGCAATATTCTACAAATCAGTTTTCTGATAGTTTAAGCTTATCTCAGCAGTTACAACAGTTAAAAAGTAGATATGACAGTCTTCCTCCGTATATGATGTCATAGAAAATGTTTCTTCAAAGTCAAATACAAGAAACAGAAAAAAGATATTTAAATCAGATAAATTATATGCAGAATCAGAAGAATTCTTTGTCTTCTCAGTTTTCACAACAAAGTCTTAATAAGGGCAAAGAAGTTGTTAGTTCTTCTTTTACAGATCTCCACAAGAAAGAATGGAGAACAAAGCGTATCAAAATGTCTTCCTTAAAAAGGCACAAGCAGAATTGGAAACTCTGCTTAGAGAAGAAGCTGATGAGGAAGATGAAGAACAAAAATTTGAAGAAGAATTAATCAGAGTTGCTGATGCTGCAGAAGTAGAATATGTTGCTACTCATATGACAGTCGATAATAATATTCATCAAGTTTCTGTTCATGAAACCAGTAATCCTGTCTGTGAGATAAGTATTAAATGGAAAGGGTTTAAACCATATGCTTTAGATGTTATGTTAGATACTGGTGCAAATGCTTCCTTAGCTAGATTTCATGCTATTCTGATGGATAAATGGGTTCCTGATTTTATTTGTCTTACATTCAATACTAAGACGATTATCTCTGAGTATTCCGCTAGTGTTCCTATCCTCCTAGGGAATACAGTATTCAATTTCAAGGTTATACATCATGAGATCTCATTGTTTGATATGATTTTTGGGTCTAATAACTTAGCTTGCTTTTATCCAATTACCATAAGTAAGCATGAAGTTCTGCTAGCACAGAAGTATTCCTTATACAAAAAGCATAGGTATGAATGTAGAATTCCATTAAAATCCAAAGCCCAAAAACCTGTAAATAATGAATGGATTTTTTAGAAAATTAGTTGTTGTAAAGCTGATATAGATCCTATGCTTACAAAGATTGTAAAGAATTGTTGTTCAGAGAATCCTCTTGCTTTTCAGCACAGAAAAACTCATGTGTGTAAAATAGAATTAAAGCTAGTCACTGACAAGAATGGTAAGCATGTTGAACCAAAGTTTAAAGCTCACCACTCTGGAATGTCGCCTTCTCTCAGAGAAGAATGTCTTGCAAAAATTAAGCAATTAAAATAACAAGGCTTAATCAGAGATTCTCATAGCCCATGGGGTTGTGAAGCGTTCTATGTCAATAAGAGAAGTGAGCAAGTCAGAGGTAAGAAAAGAGTAGTCATAAACTACATCCCTCTGAACAAATATGTTGTTATTGTTCAACATCCAATTCCTTCTAAGGATGAAATTTTGTAGAGACTAACAGGTAGTAAAGTGTATAGTAAATTTGATTTGAAATTGAGATTTTGGCAGATTCATGTAGCAGAAGAAGATAATTATAAGACATCATTCATCACTCCTTTTGGACAGTATGAATGGAATGTCCTTCCATTTGGCCTTAAAACTGCTCGTAGCATTTTTCAAAAAATGATGAATGATATTTTTGCTGCCTATAGTCAGTTTATTATAGTATACATTGATGATATACTTGTTTTCATTAAATCACCTAAGGATCATCTTAAGCATTTATAGCAGTTTTATCAGATTATTTACGACAATGGTTTAGTCTTATCAGAAAAGAAAATGGTAGTCTTCAAAGATGAAATTGATTTTCTTGGGATTACTATTAGATCAGGAGAAGTCAGTGTTCAACCTCATGTGTTGTAGAGTATACAGAACTTTCCTAATGAGATTATTGATTAAAAAAATGTTACAAAGATTCTTGGGTTGTGTTAATTATATTGCTGGTCATTATTTCAATATTGCTCAGGATAGAGTTTTGCTTAATAAAAGATTGTCTAAAAATCCTCCTGCCTGGACTAATGAAATGAGTTCTGCTATCAAAAGAATTAAACAAAGATGTGCTAATTTGCCTCCTTTGTAGTTGCCTGGCAATGGTCAAAAAATTATTGAAACTGATGCTTCAGATCAGTATTAGGGAGCTGTGTTAAAGGAAAAGTTAGCTAATGGAACTGAAAAACCTTGCAGGTATGCCTCTGGTAGTTTCAAGAAAGCTCAGTTGAATTACCATTCAACTCATCAAGAAATCTTAGCAGTGATAAAAGCTATCCAAGCTTTTATGTTCTTTATCAGGTCAGAACATTTCATTGTTCATTATGATTTGAAAAATTTTATGAGTATTTTAAATTCAGCTGATAATTTGAAGAAAAGATCTGTAAGCAAATTAATCAGGTGGGCAACCTATTTATCAGATTTTGATTTCATAGTTGAGCATATTGTTGGTTCTAAAAATACTTTAGCAGATTATCTTACCAGAGAATACCAGTCTAAAGTCATCATGACTGTCACTAAAATTCATGATGAGTTTCATGAGCACTTATGGTGCTCAAGGCCTCTGGTTCAAACTCAGTCGCAGAATGAAATCAGAAGATTAAAGGTTTTGTCTTATGAAGCAGTAGATACTTTAAATTGTCATAATATTGCCTGGAGTACTCATTATGTAGAAATTGAAGGAGAGAATAGTGTGCATACTACTCTCTTGAATAGGCCTGGTAATAATTCAGAGTTAATGGGTACTAACAATTTATTAAAACAAATGTTGTATAGGATGGGCACTACATTTACTTTCAGATGGTCTACTTTCTGGCCAAAGTTTAATCCCAGTCGTGAAAATTATTGGGAATCTCAAGATATGCCAGATTACATGTTTAAATTCTTGGACTATAAGCATTTCAAAAGAGGATCGTCATAAACTCAAAACTTTCTTATTAATCTTTCTTGCAAATAGACTTAAAGCAAAAGAAAATTAAAAGTCAAAGACAAGACTTACTTACAAACTAGACTTCGACTCCAAGTTGATCTGCCAAATAACTCATCGAACTCCCTTATTTATAACATTAGGAAGGGAAGATCAACGGTTATCACACGCTGACAAGATCAACGACACACAACAAAAGAGGCAAAAGATGCGATAAACATGTGGGTTATGGGCCCACTATGCACCGCCTAAAGCAAACAGTAACAAATGTCTATCGACACGGCTGACAAAATACCACCTTTAATAGTGGTGAGGTCCACAAAATGACATAAAGAGAGTTATAGTGCTCTCCACTCACTACCACAGATAGACCCCGTGATTAGTCTTTAATCATCATCCGCAAATTCATGCGAACTAGCTGGCGAATATGGTGAGTTGTTGGTGTCACTAGTGTCATCATTCATATCACTAGCAGTGTGGTCCATGAATAAAGTAGATGGAATCTGACACAATCTTCCATCGGGAGTTTTTGGAAAGATTGCTTCATGACTTACAGTTATCTTTCTCCAGAGGGAAGCAATAGGGAGAGCCAGTTGTATACTAGCATGGGCATTATACTGATGATTCTGTACCAAGAATAATTCAAATGAAACATGAAATGGAATTCTCAACGCAATAAAAATATTGTGGAGCATGTTTGGAGCAATGTTCACAAAGTAATTTGTGGCAGTTGTTCTTGGCATGATATAGTCCAAGAATTCAAACATGTAATCTGGCATATCTTGAGATTCCGAATAATTTTCACAACTGAGATTAAACTTTGGCCAGAAAGTAGACCATCTGAAAGTAAATGTAGTGCCCATCCTATACAACATTTGTTTTAACAAATTGTTAGTACCCATTAACTCTGAATTATTACCAGGCCTGTTTAAGAGAGTAGTATGCACACTATTCTCTCCTTCAATTTTTGCATAATGAGTACTCCAGGCAATATTATGACAATTTAAAGTATCTGTTGCTTCATAAGACAAAACCTTTAATCTTCTGATTTCATTTTTGCAGCTGAGTTTGAACCAGAGGCCTTGAGTGCCATAAGTGCTCATGAAACTCATCATGAATTTCAGTGATAGTCATGATGACTTTAGACTGGTATTCTCTGGTAAGATAATCTGCTAAAGAACTTTTAGAACCAACAATATGCTCAACTATGAAATCAAAATCTAATAAATAGGTTGCCCACCTGATTAATCTGCTTACAGATCCTTTCTCCAAATTATCAGTTGAATTTAAAATACTCATAAAATTTTTCAAATCAGAACGAACAATGAAATGTTCTGACCTGATAAAGAACATAAAAGCTTGGATAGCTTTTATCACAGCTAAGATTTCTTTATGAGTTGAATGGTAATTCAACTGAGCTATCTTGAAACTACCAGAGGCATACTTGCAAGGTTTTTCAGTTCCATTAGCTAACTTTTCCTTTAACACAGCTCCCCAATACTGATCTAAAGCATCAGTTTCAATAATTTTTTGACCATTGCTAGGCAACTGCAAAGGAGGCAAATTAGCACATCTTTGTTTAATTCTTTTGACAACAAAACTCATTTCATCAGTCCAGGCAGGAGGATTCTTAGACAATCTTTTATTAAGCAAAACTCTATCCTGAGCAATATTGAAATAATGACCAGCAATATATTTAACACAACCCAAGAATCTTTGTAACATTGTTTTATCAGTAATCTCATCAGGAAAGTTTTGTATACTCTGCAACACATGAGGTTGAACACTGACTTCTCCTGATCTAATAGTAATCCTAAGAAAATCAATTTCATCTTTGAAGACTACCATTTTCTTTTCTGATAAGACTAAACCATTGTCATAAATAATCTAATAAAACTGTTGTAAATGCTTAAGATGATCCTTAGGTGATTTACTGGAAACAAGTATATCATCAATGTATACTATAATAAACTAACTATAGGCAGCAAAAATATCATTCATCATTTTTTTTAAAATGCTAGGAGCAGTTTTAAGGCCAAATGGAAGGACATTCCATTCATACTGTCCAAAAGGAGTGATGAATGTTGTCTTATACTTATCTTCTTCTGCTACCTGAATCTGCCAAAATCCTGATTTCAAATCAAATTTACTATACACTTTACTACCTGTTAGTCTCTACAAAATTTCATCCTTAGAAGGAATTGGATGTTGAACAACAACAACATATTTGTTTAGAGGGATGTAGTTTATGACTAGTCTTTTCTTACCTCTAACTTGCTCACTTCTCTTATTGACATAGAATGCTTCACAACCCCATGGGCTATGAGAATCTCTGATTAAGCCTTGTTCTTTTAATTGCTTAATTTTTACAAGACATTCTTCTCTAAGAGAAGGCGACATTCCAGAGTGGTGAGCTTTAAACTTTGGTTCAACATGCTTACCATTCTTGTCAGTGACTAGATTTAATACTATTTTACACACATGAGTTTTTTGTGCTGAAAAGCAAGAGGATTCTCTGAACAACAATTCTTTACAATCTTTGTAAGCACAGGATCTATATCAGCTTTGCAACAACTAATTTTTTAAAAAATCCATTCATTATTTACAGGTTTCTAGGCTTTGGATTTTAATGGAATTCTACATTCATACCTATGCTTCTTGTATAAGGAATACTTCTGTGCTAGAAGAACTTCATGCTTACTTCTGGTAATTGGATAAAAGCAAGCTAAGTTATCAGACCCAAAATTCATATCAAACAATGGGATCTCATGATGTATAACCTTGAAATTGAATACTGTATTCCCTAAGAGGATAGGAACACTAGCAAAATACTCAGAGATAATCATCTTAGTATTGAATGTAAGATGAACAAAATCAGGGACCCATTTATCTGTCAGAATAGCATGAAATCTAGCTAAAGAAGCATCTACACCAGTATCTAACATAACATCTAAAGCATATGGTTTAAACCCTTTCCATTTAATACTTATCTCACAGACAGAATTATTGGTTTCATGAACAGAAACTTGATGAATATTATTATCGACTGTCATATGAGTAGTAGCATATTCTGCTTCTGCAGCATCAGCAACTCTGATTAATTCTTCTTCAAATTTTTGTTCTTCATCTTCCTCATCAGCTTTTTCTCTAAGCAGAGTTTGCAGTTTTGCTTGTGCCTTTTTAAGGAAGATTTGAAGCATTTTGATACGCTTGGTTCTCCATTCTTTCCTATGGAGATATGTAAAAGAAGAACTAACAACTTCTTTGCCCTTATTAAGACTTTGTTGTGAAAATTGAGAAGACAAAGAATTCTTCTGATTCTGCATATAATTTATCCGATTTAAATATCTTTTTTCTGTTTCTTGTATTTGACTTTGAAGAAACATTTTCTCTGACATCATATATAGAGGAAGACTATCATATCTACTTTTTAACTGTTGTAACTGCTGAGATAAGCTTAAACTATCAGAAAATTGATTTGTAGAATATTGCATACTATTCATGTGTATCTGAAAACCAATTTCTGACTCATAATCTGATGACAATTTTGACTCAGACTCATATTCTTCATTATTCATATTAATGACATTTTCTACATCTGATTCTTCATCTGTATATTCAAAATCAGATTTATACTGAGCATCATTAGCAGGAATTAAAACATAATTATCTTCTGTAATTTCATGACTCTGCAGGAAATTAACTTTCTTTGAATTGTCCTTTTTTTGAGGACATTTATTGGCATAGTGATTCCCTTGATAGAGGAAACACTTTATGGGGGCTTTCTAAAACCCATGTTTCTTTTTCCTAAAGACCTTTTTCTGATAAAATTTATTTTTATATTTAGGCTGTTTAGACCATTTAGCAGTAGGCTTCATAGAACACTGGCAGGCAGATTTTTGCTTGTACTTCTGCTTGTATCTTTGCTTCCTATATTGTTGAGGACTGCTAGAACAACCATAACCATTTTTAATAGAATCACAAAACTTAATACCAAGCTGTTTATGAAACTGCATAGTTTCTTTATAAGCCTTGCGCTCATCACACAACTTTTGATTTGTCTTTCTTATGTACTGATTGATTCTACCGAATGACATATTAGAAAACTATATACCCATTGCAGCTTTATACTTTTCTGCAAAATACTTAGGAAAAGATTCAATATATCTAACCTTATATGTAGGGTTAAACATCTCTCCTGAAGCATACAATTAATTTTCCATTTCACACATATACTCTTCTAATCTGGACATATCACAACACTGTGCTCTGAGGAACTTTGATCTATTGGCTTCTTTCTCATCTTCTATGACCCCTACAAATTTAGAATATATGGCTTGACATAAACAAGGGACAGGTTCTGCATGATTGACTATAGCATCCTTATACTGACTATTGCCAACATCCCACCATTCCTTGATATTGCCAATGAAACCATTAATAATCTATTGGGCCACAGCTTTTGCTTCTCTTTTTAAGCCAAACATCTGTACGCTTTCCCATGAGAGCATAGCATGACACATCTCTTTTCTTTTAGCAGGAGGTTCACAATTAAACTGCCAAAAGAAACGCTGAAGACTCAGAGTTCTTATTTGTCCATCTAAAGGCTATTTTGAAGTCTCTCCATCAGAGAAGTAACTATATTTTTCTGGTTCTCCTATCTTGACCATACCTATCTTAAAGGCTTTATCTATTTCAAGCTGAGGCGCTTTCATACTGAGAGGAGTGACTATGGGCTTAAATATTTCTTCCTTTTCTATTTTTTCTACTGCATCCCAGTTGAGAATATCAGCTTCAGTTAGATTCAAACTTAGAGGTTGAATCTCTATTGTTTGACTTGTAGGCAGTAGAGCTAAGTGTTGCTGTTGGGAAGAAACCTCTCTATTTAAAGAATCAATACCAGAAATAATAGTATCAACCTTAGTTTCAACATTAGACACTTCAGATTTTAACTCTTCTTGGCTGTGCGCTATATCCTAATGACCAGTAATAACAGTATTTATTTTAGTAACTATTTCTTCTTCTTTCTTAACTATCTGTTGTACTTCTTTCTCTATCTTTTGCTGAATATGAGCAGAATGTACCCCAATATTAATATCCATGGTTTTTAATGCTTTAGCTATATCACCTTTCTGATATAATTCAATACTTTTTAACATCTTTGAAATCAGATCCAGACTATCCTGAATATTGGAAACTCTTTTATTAATACACTTAGTAGCTAGATTGTTCCAGTTCATCAACCTTACTTCAGTAGGTTGTTCTGTGGATCTATCTGCAGTTCTCAAATAATACATTTGAGATCTGTTCTTTCCATTTGGTGAGTATTGATTAAAATCAGAGGCTTTGGGGAAAACCTTTTCATTGTAGGATTCATCTCCTTGGGGTGTCTTCCAGACATGACCATCATCAGAATTAGGGGGATTCTGGGATGTGCTTTCCATATGAAGATTTCTCTTATATGATAATAACTGTCTATTTTTCTCAAACAGTTTTTGCAATTCTATGTCTCTTTGACTTCTAGAACTGACCATGTTGATGACAGCATGGCTAGGCTATTTAAGGATATTTTTACAGTCAGGACAATAGAATGAATCTATCTAGGGATCATGAATCTTCTGAGGGTGAAGACATTGACATGGGAAAGACAGAGATGAACTTGTAGAAGGTTTCTTAGGCACATCAAATCTTATAATTGATTTATCTAGGAGATCTTTAACAGAGGTTGAATGTGCTAAGGATTGACGAGCAGGCTATATGAATTTAGTGTCTACGACCCATTTTCTAGGAAACTTTAAATCAGACCATGTAATAGCTTCAGAAGCCATTACTTGACTATGTAATGTCCCTTTTGTCACCATGCTTTTGCCAGGCGCAGGGGAATGCTCCATGGCAGGATACAGGGTATTGGTTAACCTGTACATGACTTGATATTGTAAAGCAAGAGGACAAGATCCAACAAGCATGTGGATACCTTCAGTCTGAATAAAAAGTTTAAATATTTGATTTAAATGTTTCTCCTGATGAATAACAACAGGGTAATTGGGATAGACAGTAGTAAAAATTTAACCCACATGAAGACCAGTTTGGACAGCAGCTGGTAAGCAATCAGATAAGTACAAATGGCGATTATCTAAAAGACATGCTAACATACTAGCATTCAAACCTTTTCTAAATAAAGGATGAAAACCTAAAGAGATAGCACCTATATGAAGGAACTTATATTTTTTCTGAGATTTTAAAGCAAGAATATCTTTTTCAGATAAGATATGGAGAAAATATTTATCTTGGTCATTCGACTGAATATGTAGAACATTCTCAACAACTTTAATATTGGTTTTAGCAAGAAGATTAAAAGACAAAAGTTTATCATAAACATCAATGGGTTTTAAGATGGGTAATTACCAGGCAGGACTAGGAGTATTTTCTTCAATTTCTATCGTATCAGAATTTATAGCTGATACAGATAACTCATCAAGAGTGCATGTATCAGGAATACCTGGAACAACTTCAACTGGATGATTAAGAGCTTCCATTATGACGTCAATTTTTGGTACTTAATCGGATCCACAAATGCCTATCCTTCAGCTTAGGAGGGACCACGCCACTTCCCTATCGTCAATGCTGAATTGAACGCGATACCGAATCATAGTAGTTGAAGGAACCAGAGAACGCTAATACAAGACTCAAGCAAGATATTGTACCAAAGTAAACATATACAGAGAAATGAAAACAAAAGATGAAATTATAAGTTGGCACATAAATTTCAACATGGCTCTGATAGAGTTTTGCTTAATAAAAGATTGTCTAAAAATCAAGCTTACCTATAGTCTTTGAGTTTCATATATTTACAGGGTATTGGTTAATCTATGTATATATGGAATCAAGTTTTGAGTTTATGACGATCCTCTTTTGAAATGGTATTCGAGAAAATATACCAATAAGTACCTAATTTGAACCAATGATCCATATGCATTAAATCACACTAAAAATATTGTAATAATAAAAATTGTACAAAAATTAGATGTATATAATAACATGAATTTATTTTACCCTTAAATACAGTAACATCTAGACTTATTTAAAACCTAAGGGGAACTCAACCACCAAAATCTTTACATCTAATTATGATAAAACATTTGAAACTCTCACTCATATAAATTTTATTAAATAAATTAAAAATGACAAACATCAATTACACATAAGAGAATGCTAATATACAAAGAACATTCCAGAATACAATATGTCTAATTGACATTACCAAAACATTCAGTAGGTTATATTTAAATAGTATACTATGTGCTTATTAAATATATATACAAGATTATAGATGAAGAATTTAGTGTCATTTAAAGTTTATACAAGTGTTAGTATTCAATGAAATTTAATGAATTATTTTTGTTTAAAACTCTTATCTCTATAGTTAACCATACTCAAACTTATATTGTTTTAATTTTCCTACAAGATAAGATGTAGGAAAGGTTTCTAGAAGGGATTAAATTTAAACATATCCCCTCTACACAAACATTTAAACTATGTGAAAAATAATTATTTATAAAATTAATGACGAAGGCAAATGCTACAAGATCGAATGTAATATACTAATATAAAACATTTGATAACCTATTACAACCAATAATTGAGATGAATTGATCACGAAAAGATGATACATCCCATGTTAATTTAAATTTATTACTACAATTTAGAAAATGCATATTTAAAACAAACCATAAATACTTAAAATTATTTATATATAATCTTTGAAAATGAAACCGATGAAAAAAATTATATCTTTTTAAAGTTATTGAAGTGTACCAAAAAATTATGGCAACTAACTAATTTACATATAAATTATTATCATGGGAATACACATTTATCCGAAACTTATAACTATAAAGCTCAAAACACTCTGTTTCTCGACTACAAAAGTGTATATATCTATGAAAAATCTTTAGGAACTTATGAGCCTCAAGGAAATATATTGAAACACATCCGACGTGATTGTTAAAGCCATTTAAAGGTATATACACAAACTTCCTAAAAATGTATATATATGTTCTTCAATGCAGGGCTTCCTAAGAGTTAATGGAAGATTTACCCTTGAATTTCAAAGGTTAGCAACCAAAAATGCCTAACACCCAAAAAAACACGTCAACTTTTCATGGTATGTGAGGCAACTGTATGTTGTCCTTCAGTTCTATGTTCTTACCTATGAAATGTAAAATATATGTACTAAAAGGTACGGACTCTAAAATCATGTTTTTAGAATAAAAGAAATGTTGCGAGAGATCCTACCGTTCTCCAAATAAAGAGAGCTGAGACTTAGGAGCTTCTATATCTTCAATTAAAAAGCCTCATCTTTTGATTGGCAGGAAAAAGAGATTGAAGTGGCTTTTTTATTCGCGATGAAATATTGTGGGCTTTGTAAACTAACCAGAGCAGGGAAGGCCCAGGAACTCGGGTGTGTGCGTGGTAGATATTTTATTGAGAGAGGAAGGCATTACAGCTAAGCAGCCCTCCATAGTCTCCATGGCTTCAGCCTCGTCTCTACGCAACATCGCAGCTAATCCGTGCAAGAGTGTATCATATGTATATAGCAACTCAGTTTCAGAGGGATCTGATTGCGAGACCTGGTCGAGCATTGACGCATACCAATGCCGATGAGAAGTGAAATGCAGGGGCTTCATAGTCTCCAGCATGTGAACAATGTGGGGCTTTCGTGCAACTCCATCTTCATCTTCTGCCTTGCCAAAGACACGACAGAGAGACTTAGGACGATGAGAAGCATGGTGGCAAGAGACGCGTTGTTCGCCATTGTTCACAAACCAGGACAGATCATACGTGACGACGAATGAAGAATTGTCATGGTGTTTTATAGGCAGCAGTCTACACACTACACACTCAACTTTTGAACCAATGCACATAATTTCAAGCCTTATCTCACAAACAGGAGAATTTTATCCCTTTCCATTTCACCGACCCATGAGATATCTCGTCGTCTTTTACAGACAATAAATATAATTTTTAACAATGAATATAATTTTTGGCAACTAATCTTTCAGTACGTTTTAACACGTGTTTATTTTAGGTTCTTACATTTCACCTTGTGAATCTGGTCTCCTTCCATTTCACCTATTCTCGTATATCATAATAATTAATATAATTTACTGTTTTATTTCGAGAATTAATATTTGAAGTACTTTTCAATATATAATTTTTATTAATGTCTTTAAAATATTTATAGTAATAACACAATCATGTGGTACTTACAATATTAATTTTGTATTTAATTATTTTTACATATATATTAAATATAAATAATTTATTTTGATAATGAATATAATATTTTGACATTTATGTGATACTTAAAATATTAATTTTGTATTTAATTATTTTTATTTATATATTATATATAAATAATTTCTTTTGATAATGAATATAATATTTTGACATTTAATTAAATGTTTTTTGTGCATCATATTAAATATTAATTAAGAAAAGTTTTTATATTCATTTAAGTGGGTAATATACATTTTATTTAATATTAATTAATGAAGTAAAATATATATTCATTTAAATAAAGAAAAGAATATAAGATATGTTTGAAAGTGAAATATAAATAGTGTCATAAAAGAATCCGACATTTAATTTAGTTGTTATATATCTAACATCTTTTTCTATAATTATAATTATATTTTATTTATACTAATTTATCTATTTAATAATTACTATTAATTTATTGTAAAATTAAAATAAAATAAGATTACTTATTTTAATCAAACTTATTTGATTGAAGGGTCAGGGGGTGTAGTCAGTTGGTCGGGTACTTCTGTTGCGGCTCTGCCCATCAGTGTTCAAGTCCTCCACCGGCCCCGTAGTACAGGTATTAGTCGTGTCTAGCCAGCGACGCCGGTCATGTTAAAAAGTTTACTCGGCTTTCAATAAAGTGAAAAAAAAAAAAACTTATTTAATTGAAATGTGTATTTCATATTATCTTAGTCATGAAGAAGGTGATTTGGATGTATTTATCCTAGAAAAATAGATATAGAGACTAAAAGTAAAATCATCACAGAAAAATAGTGAAGGAACATAAGAAAGAATAATTTATTTAAGTCTTCCAAATAAATCAAACCATAAGATGATAATGATATATTTATCTTCTAAAAATGAATAAGATAGTGCAACTATGGTTATTATGGGGAAAATATTGAAAAAACATAACAAAATAAAATTTCTTTAAATCTATTAATCAAAATAAACCACATAAAACTTAGTTTTCTTAAAATAAGAATGCTTATTGACATCATTATTAGCTTAGTTTCAAGTGCACACTTTAGATAGGCTATGAAAAGCTTCACATATGGAACATAAAGCATCTATTTTCAACATACTTCATCCTATACAACATTTTTTCTTTGACATTGGGCAAGCTGGAAAGTTACTCATTGTTTACATGATGAGATCAATGAAACCACACCACGCTGGGATTTATGTGATGTCATATAACTATTTACAAAAGCACACATTCTTTATGACATCATAGAGCATTTTCTTTCCAAGATGCTACTCATTCTCTATTTTAATTTTTCTTTGATGTTGGATGATGCACAAAAGGCACACATTGTTAATATGATGAAATCATTGAACACTCCCATTTCATGTTACACTAGTTCTAGCCTTTATATGACATCATATCACAATTTTTGTTTAGGTTGCGTACATTTAACTTTGTTTTCACATATTTAACATCTTCTTCTATAGTTATAATTATATTTTAGTTACAATAATTTATTTATCTAGTGATTACTATTAATTTATTGTAAAATTAAAATAAATTAAGATTAATTATTTTAACCAAGCTTATTTAATTAAAATGTGTATTTCATATTATCATAGTCATGAATAAGGTTATTTTGATGCATTTATCCTAAAAAAATGAATATAAAGACTGGAAGTAAAGTTATTATGGGAAAATTAATGAAGGAACATAAGAAGGTATAGTTTTTTAAAATCTTCCAATTAAATCAAACTACTAGATGATAAAAATACATTCATCTTCTAAAAATGAATATAAAGAGTGCAACTAATAATATTATGGGAAAAATATTGAAAAAACATAATAAAATACAATTTTTAAAAATCTTTCAATCAAAATAAACCATATAAAATTTAGTTTTCTTATAATAAAAATGCTTATTGACATCATTACTAGTTTAGTTTCAAATACACACTTTTAATAAACTATGAAATGATTCACATATAAAACATGAAACATCTCTTTTCAACATAATCCTCATTCTATACAATAATATTTTTTTTGATGTTAAGTAATATAGAAAACCACTCATTGTTGATATCATGAAATCAATAAAACGACACTACAATGGCATTTATATAACGTCATATAACATTTAGGAAAAATACACCATTTTAAAAAAATATGTTATAGACCATTTTCTTTCCAATCTACTACTCATTCTCTACACCAGTTTTTCTTTGACATTGGACGATGCACGAAAGGAACACATTGTTAACCTAATGAAATAATTGAACACCCCAATTTCAAGCTACACCGACTCTGGCCTTCATGGGACGTCATATCACATTTTTGTTCAGGGTGTACACAAAAATACAACATTACAAAAACTATTTTGAGTTTTAATTTTTGTACTCGCCGACATAATTTATGCAAAAATAAATTTTAAAAAGCACGTTGATTATAAACTCTGGTTTAATTAAGATGCTTGAAAGGAACACTTTATTCATGTGATGAATTGACACCTGTCACCCCACCGTTTCATTTCCCAATAGTGATAAGATTCCTTGTTTGATGATAAATAGAAATAATTTTATCCCTTTTTATTTCACCGACCTATGATATATCTCGGTGTCTTTTATAGACAATGAATATAATTTTTGACAAATAATCTTTCAATACATTTTAACATGAGTTTATTTTTATTTATTTATTATTTTAAGTTCCTTACATTTTATTTCATAAATCTGGGTTCTTTTCATTTTACCTATTCTCATATTTTATATAAATAAAATTTAATGTTTTACTTTGACAACTACTTTTTAATATATGATTTTTATTTATTATTTATATTTTAGATCTTTTAAACTTTATTTTGTAATTTTTTTTCTTTTTTCATTTTCCATAACTATGATATATGTGTCTTAAATTACAATCAAATAATATAATTTTTTTTTTAATTTTCACAACTAACATTTTTAAGTATTTGATTGTTTTTATTTTTAAAAAAAGATATCTTACACT
Source organism: Torreya grandis (assembly GCA_037957365.1). NCBI lineage: Eukaryota > Viridiplantae > Streptophyta > Pinopsida > Cupressales > Taxaceae > Torreya > Torreya grandis. The sequence goes on along the minus strand of JARHVA010002916.1, from coordinate 49,245 downwards.
TTACTTACTAACAACATATATCACATCTTTTAAAATAATATGTTTAATTTTACATTCATGGTGTGACATGAATAATATTAATTTTGTATCTAATATTTATTTATTTATATATTATACAAAAATTTTCATTTGGTAATTAATATAACATTTGACATTTTATATTTACTCAAGTTGGTAATAAACATCACATTCAATATTAACTAATAAATGAAATTTTATTTTCATTTTAAATAAGAAAAAGAGTATAAGATATTTGAAATAAGTATTATTTTGTTAATAAATATTAAATATATATTATTATAATGATTCTAAGAACCTTTCTTCCTTAATGTTTTATTAATGATCGAATAAAAATAGAGATAAAATTATAAGTACTTACAAAAACTTTACATATTCGATGGTTATAAATGATAATTTTGTTCTTTATTTTTGTCACGTATTGTTTGATGCATTGGAAAGAAGTAACCATTGAGATTTAATTAGATTTGTATGTGGGGCTGCATCTTCAAATGGCATTTAGGACTAAGCGTGTAATTATACCATGACATATGTCATGGCACTTTCTATTTTATCACTGCGATATGCATAAATAAAGGATTTTAAATATTTTTCATTTTCATGTTCATCAGTGGTACATGTTCGAACACCTCTCATGCAACATTCAAAGTGACAAATGCTCTATTCCAATTTACCATTGGATGATCCAAAATCATATGACATGTTTCATATGCCCTAATGTCTTTTTTGACAGTGGTTATAGTGAGAAGTATACTATATGTTCTTGCTTCTAATTCATTAGGATTTTTAATATTTACAAGATATATCAACAATTGATGATATGGTTTATATCTTTCATCCACTTTCTTCATATTTTTTTTTTGTTTTTAATTTATATACTTGGAAACATAGTTGATTAAAACATGCTTAGAAAGCATGGGTTGCAAACATATGTTTTCTCTCCATTAACTTCATCATCATTTCTTCCAAGTTCATATTTTTTTCATTCTATGTTTGAATTTTGAAATAATTTTAGTTCCTTCAAATTAAAGTGTCTTGAACTTTGAAATAATATTAGTTCCTTCAAATTAAAGTGTCAAAATTATTGTACATGTAAATAATGATGAAATGTTTATATAAAAACTTGGATGTTAGAATACACAACCATTATTTATGACATCGATGTTATATTTTGATATAATAAATTAAATATTAGAACATATTAACTAAAAATAGTGCATACACCCTATCTACATAGGTCTGATGTGCTACACAATAGACTAGCTCTTCATAATCACATTTCAAATCTACTTCATGCTAGTTGTGTATTTTAAAGATGTGGATTGTAGTATAATTTCTTTTTAAATATCTATAATCAACTATATGTCATAGTTTATTCATTAAACTAAACAAAAAAAAAATTATATAAAACTTAGATATGGAAAGGATGGATATCAAACATGTATATTTATTTGATGTGGATCTCCCACAAGGTATTTTTTAAGGGATCATTTTTTTTAGAAATTTATAATTATAAGTGAATATTTTTGTATTGAAAATTATATAAAATATCTATGGTAGGAGAATTATAATAAAAACCACAAGAAAATATACACATACACAATAATTTTATGGACATTTACTAAGAAAATTTTGAAAATATGCTTTTATTAAAAAAAATTATTGGAGAATCTATTTTTTTTGAAATATTTCAGAAATTAAACAGTTAGAAATAAACAATCCATAAAAATACTCTATTTATTGTGAATTCCATGCATGTACAATAGAATTAATGTATTTTTGAGTATGTGTGGATCATGATTATTTTTTTAATCAAGGTTATTAATGTTTGGTTCCTCATGTAACTATATAAAGACATGGACATCTGGTGAACCTTTATGTTTCATTTAATACACAAGCTTATAATATTTTACTTTAATTCATTTTTATAATATTTTATTTCCATAAAAAATTTGTCACAAGTGTATATAGTATACCACTATGTGAGGACAAGCAATAGTATTTTATCCTTACGAATTTTAGTTTCTTGTAGATTTATTGGTGGTTTTCTAGACTTTGGGGCCATGTAGATTAAACAAATATTTATCAATGTCACTCAAAATAAAAAATAAAACAATGTTTATATTTGATGCAATATGTCATTTAGTTTATCAAAGAAATTTCCCAATACCATATTGTACCTATACAATTAATGTTAAATCACAACAAACAATTGATTAAATAAGAGTACCCCACACATTATACACATGCTCGTAGAACCCATTGATGGTTATTAGAATGTCCTAGAAGTACTTTAAAAAAAAACACCATAGATAAATGTCACTCATGATGTCGTATAATTATGTGCATCATGTAATATCTAAATCATGTGTGTTGCTTGAAATGGTACTATCAACTATTTTTAAATATATATTTTTAACAATTTTGTGTGGATGTATTAGTCTCAATTATGGATCTCTTAAATAATATATTTCATCAAGAAATAATGTATGAAAATACATATCAAGTATCCATTCTATGACATACTCATTTAAATGAGATGATCAAATTATTGGCTAATCAATTGAGTTACATGTTGTGTATTAGAGTTATTTACCCACAAACAGATTAGACCATTCTTATTATGGAATTTGGTGGTTTGAAGGCCATTGAATTCATGTGAATGATGATAGTTACTTAAACCATCTCGATAATTAGACCCAAAAGAATATATTTATTCATATCTAAATTAAACATTATATGAATATAGTATAGCTAGTTAAAGATAATTTTTTAAGAATTGAATTGAAGTTCACTCATTGAATCTCCATAAATAGGAAAATACACAAAAAAAAATTATGTTATATTATCTATTTATTTCTTAAGGTTTTACATGTGAATTAACAACAAATGATAATCTTGTTATTAATTTTTGTCATGCATCAATTGTTGCTTTGAAAAGAGTCATCCCTTATAAATTTTATATTGTTAATTTCAAAGGCAATTATAAGGGTAATAATGTGTATGTCTCATTTTTAATAGTGTAATTATAAATGTATGTGGGGTTGAAACTTCAAATTCTATTTAGAACTAGCTATGAAATTTCACCATGAAATATGTCGATGAGCTTTTTATGTTTTTCATTGTCATATGCATCAATAAAGGATTTTAACTATTTGTCATTTTCATGTTCATTAGTTTATGGTACCCTTTTGAACACCTCTCATGTAAAATTAGAAGTGGTAGATTATCTATTTTAATTTACGAATGGAATCTCCAAAAATCTATGACATCTTTTGTAAATTCCCCAATGTCTCTTTTGACACTAGTTTTAGTTAGAAGCATCCCATATGTTCTTCATTATAATTACTCAAGGTTTTTACTGTTTACAAGCCACATTGATAATTGATGATATGTTTTAAAAATCTTCTCATCTTCTGTTGTATAGTTGGAAACATAGTTGATTAAAACATGTTTAGAAACAATATGTTGAAAATATACATTTTTTCTCCATAATTATATTATGAAGTAGTTTGTGTAATAGATTTATCATCATTTCTTGCATGATCATTTTTTTTTAATCCCCTATGTTTGAATTTTGAAATGATTTTAATTCCTCCAAATTCAAACATAATAAGTATTGTACTTATAAGTAATAATGACTTATTTATATACAAAAGGTTGAATGTTAGAATACATAATAGTTATGTATGGTTTTTATGATATATTTTTTTATAATAAATTAAATATTATAAAATATTAACTAAAAATCATCCTTTTTTCTTATTATGTATGTATACACCCTCTCTACATATTTTCTGATGTTCTACACAATAGAGTAGCTCTTCATTGTCATGTTTCAAATCTAATTGTGCTAGTTGTGTATTTTAAAGATATGGATTTTAGAGTAATATTTTGTAATATCTATAATAAATAATATACTATAGTTCATTTATTCAACTGATAAAAAATACTTATTATGTAAAATTTAGATATGAAAAGGATTGATATCATATATGTGGATCCCCCCACAAATGTGTTTTTTAAGGAATAGTATCTTTTAATAAATTTTCTAATTATAAGCTAATATTTTTTTAATTGAAATTTTTAAAAATTTATGGTAGGAAAATTCTCACAAATACTATAGAAATTAATATTAATGTTTATATATTTTAAAATTTAACAATTTTATGGATATTTAATAATGTTTTTTTTAAATATGTATATTTATTTAAATTTAAAAGACAATCTAAATTTTTTGAAATCTTTCAAAAATTATTTAATCAAGTAAAATAATATATAAAAAATAACCTACTACTTATGAATTCTATGTATGGACAATATCAAAAAATTGTATTTATGATAATGTATAGATCATGATTATTTTTCCATCCAATGTTTTCTATGTTTGGTTCCTGATGTAACCATATGAATACAAGGAAATGTGGTAAATATTTATGTTTACTTCAATATATAAAATTATAATATTTTAATTTAGTTCATTTTTGCATTATCTCCTTTCAAAACTTACATGTCATAAGTGTATGTAGTATACCAATATGTGAAGATAATCAATAATATTTTATCATTATTGATTTAGTTTATTATGGTTTTGTTGGTGGGGTTATAAAATTTATCCTATGTACATCCAATAAATATTTGTCAACATAAATCAAAATAAAAAATAAAACAATATTCATATTTGATGCAACATGTCACTTAGTTAATTAAAAAAACTAACCAATCATACATTTTACCCCTAAAATCACTATAAAATTGCATCAAACAATCAACTATATAGGAATACATAACACATTTTACATATGCTTATCTAACACATTGATGGTGATAGGTATGTCTCTAATGATATTTGTCACAAACACCATCAATAAATTCTTTCATATCTCCCATGATTATTTGCATTATGTAATATTTAAATCATGGGTCTCACTTTAAATATTAAAATATATTGGATTTAAAGAGTTATCAAAAAATTTCAATGAAGATCTTTCCAATGGCTCATTAACACAAACATTGATGCTTCAACATACACTCAAAAAGAGAAAGAAACCAATTACAAACAAAATAATTATTATACACATAATGAGATCTAAAAAATATTGTGAAGAATAGAGAAGCATATATATATATATATATATATATATATATATATATATATATAACTTTATTATATAGGTAAGATAAAATAATATACATGCTAAACTATGTAATGTGGGACAAACCCCACATAGGATAAAACTAGGTAACCACAAATACCGATAGCCTAAGCATGAGTAATAAAATACACTAACACCCATTCTCAAGTGAAGATAGGGATGATAATAGAGGGTAAAATGTGAATTCATGTGTCCCTATAGATGCCAATCCATCTTACTATAATACATGGATGTTGAGTCATTGTAACCACAAAATCAAAGTAGGAATGGTGCTGAATACAAAGATCATTGAACACAAACACTACACTCCAAAGTAATAGGTAAAATGACTGACCCAAATAGTCATCACTTGAATACACTCCAACCAGGGTAAATTTCAGCAATGAATATACGTTAATTCATGAATATTCTTATTTTTAGATTTTAGTTTTAGTGGTTTTTTAGGGTTGGCAGATTGGACCAGATTCTAAAATTTTAAGGATATATATTATTTTAGGGGTTGAATCGACAAGCATTTACAATATTATCTTAAAAAATAGTTTAATTCAACAATACACACACACACACACACACACACACATATGTATATGTATATATATATATATATATATATATATATATATATATATATATATATATATATATATGTATGTATATATACATATGTATATGTGTATATATATGTATATATGTATGTATCTATATATATGTATATATGTATGTATGTATATATATATATGTATGTATGTATGTATATATATATATATATATACATATACATATACATATGTACATATATATATATATACATATACATATAGATATATATATATATATATATATGTACATATATATATATATACATATATATATATATATATATACACATACGTGTGTGTGTGTGTGTGTATATATATATATATATATATATATATACACACGTATGTACATATATATATATATATATATATATGTACATATATATACATATATATGTATATATATATATATATATATATATATATATATATATATATATATGTACATATATATATATATACATACATACATACATATATATATATTTATATATATATACATATATATATGTATATACATATATATATGTATATATATACATATACATATACATATATACACATATCCATATATATATAGATATACATATACATATACATACACACACACACACACACACACACACACACACACACACACACACACACACACACAGACACACACACACACACACCCCTTAATCTTGATATGAAACAATAAAACACCTCTGAATCCTAATTAATTGAATGGTAGTGTCAAATAACACTATAAAATGATAGGACTAAATGATAGTACCAAATAATAGTGATGAATGTTAGTGATGAACGATGCTGTTGAATGGTAGACCAATGCTTGTACTGAATGGACTATAAAAAATCTTCATTAAGGTTAAAGTTTAAGGGCATAGAATATAAAAAATTGAAACTATATTCTGAAGTCCTACAAATAATAGGTGTAAAATTATAAGGAAATCAAAATTTGAAACATTGAAAGACAACCGTTAAATGTACCTTACTTATTGATTGATACCGAAGTGACTTTCAATGGAATGTAAAAACAAAACCTGGCATGTACACCTTTAAATTAAGTACTAGTAAAGCTATCTCTAATAACCATGTTATGGATCCATTAGATAGCTATAAAATGCATATGAAATCATATGAACTAACAAAAAATGGTCCATAATAAAAAGGATGAAGCCCTTGGTGACATAAATATTAAATTTTTACAAGGAATTAAATAATAGGATTAGTCTAATCCTAGATTCCATGCAATAATTAATTCTTTGTGTTAACAAGGTTTTTATATTTTTTATTAACTGATCATTATTCAACTGAAACGTTCTTGACCATTTTTTTGGAAAACACATATTCTCTAGATAGTTTTTGGAGCACTAAAGATGTGATTTATGAGGCCACCTAGAAGTGATCGAGAAACCTAGCATTAGATTGACTATACATGCATCCTTTTCAATCCAGACACAAACACCCAATAGAAACATCTCATGTTAATAATGGAACAACCATTTTATTGGGTTGTTTGATAGAGACATTCAATTTGGTCATTCAGCAGAACCATTTAAACTTGACATTTAATAAATCTAAATGGCTACACCATTGATAGAAATGAATGGTTCTATTATCAATAAAACTCCATAGATATGTTGTAAGCAGAGCTGAATAGCTCAGCCATAGGAAAAGCCAAATTGCTTAGCTACAAGAAAATCCAAATGGCTCATCCCTTAGTATATCTTAATGGCTCAGTTATGGGTAGATGATAGTACCAAATAGTTCAGTCAGTGGTAGATCCAAATGACTAGGATATTTGTAGAGCTGACCGGCTTGACCACTATCAAAGTTGAACTAAAATTTACGAACTTTGATAAGATCCTACTATGTGGTGAAATATTTTGATAAGATTATTACATAGAAATAAACCTAAAAATATTAACTCCTAGAGTGAACCTATGAACATAAAAATAAAGATGGGAAAATTGGAGGAAATTATAGAGCTATCGATTTGTCAAGGATGTGAATTAGATTCACCTAAATAAATCTAAGGGGGTTGGAGATACAGGCTCTTGAAATTTATCGTACCTCCCACATGATAGTGATAAGTGAGCACAAATATTAGTGTAGGTACCACACTCATGTCACTGTAATAATCACCAAGAAGTCCATTAAGTCAAGTATAAAATTTTGATATGAGTACTAAAAAATAAAGTGCCTGAATAAGATACCCATGTACAAAGGAAAAATATAAAAAAACAATCAAAAGTGTAATATATATATATATATATATATATATATATATATATATATATATATATATATATATATATATATATATATATATATATATATATATATATATATATATATGGGAGAAAAGATAGAAATGATGAAGAGAGATATAAAAATCCACCAAAAGTGTTGAATTATTCCATACTTCATGTATTTGTAATTCATAAAAGAACTTAATCTACGTGAGTGGCCTAAATCCACTACTCGATCACCAAAGTAACTAACACTAGGCTTCACCAAAATAGCTTTAATTAAGAATACTATCAGTGGTGATGAAAGTATAAAAGAGTCTTGCATGTGCAAGGAATTCTCAACACCAAAATGTATAATTTACATACCCCCCATACTTTTGAATGGGTGGAATGGAAGGAAAAGGTTTAGATAAGTGGGTTGAATCCATTACTCAAACACCAATCAAGTTGGTATTGTATACACCAGAATAGATCTAGAATGAAGAGACTGTCAATTATAGAAAAATGGTGTCAAAAATACATATAAATTCTCTCAAAAATGATGGTCCATGGTGGTGATGGAAAAGACAAGTAATTGATAAAGTGAAAAGGTGCCAAAAATAGTGTATATAATTGCATGAAGGTAGATAAGGTTGAATCATCATACCCCATATGGCACTTTATAAATTAGTATGTGTATAATATAACCCATACACAAAAAAATACTAGGCTTCACTAGCATAGATCTAAACAAGGAGACTATCGACCTATGACATAACCCATCAAGAGATATGCTCCAAAAATAAGGGAGCGAAGAAGCATCCCTATAGAAGAAGGCAAGGTGCTAACAAAGGGGCCTTGAGGAGACATCACACAACTACCAATGTGTCAAATTACTAATTCATGTTGTGCATTAATATAAGAGTGTGGGAAATGGTAATAAAATCCATGTATATATACAAAAAACACAACCAAAAGAATAAATGGCTAAAAAATGGCAAGCTACAAAAGACATGAAAAAGTACATCAAGCTCAACCAAATATGCATCTAAGATAGTGCATGCATGAAATACAATGCAGGGCCCATAACATATAAAAACCCATAGTAGTGACTACATACACTGAAGAATAGTACATTTGACTCAGCCAAAAATCCATCCATGACTACAAAAAAACATGACAATGCAATCTAAAAGAAACAAGAATGAAGTTTGTATTGCCTGTGAGGAGATTTGTCCCCCTGTCAGTTCGAACCTCACCCTCCAATCTCTAAAAAATGAAAGAGATAAGGTATATGCAAAATAAAGAATATTCTATCAAAAATTATCATAACATAAAAAATGCATCACCACTCAAATGTCACCATAAATTATTATCAAAGGTAGTATAATGAATGTGAAGAGACCCCCCACCCCACCACCCAAAAAAAAAATTAAAATACAAAACTTTATATTTTAGTGCATTTTATAATATAAATAGGACCAATATGTGAGAAATGAAAAAATATAAACTCTTGAAAAAAATGGCACTCCATTTTTATCTACCGATCTAAAGTTATTAAATAATCAATATCCCATAAAGGAGGCCTATTTAATAAATTTTGGACTAAAAGTTTGAAAAATGTATTATAGCTAAGGTGGACCTAGCCTTGCAATCACTCATTAGAACATGAACAAAATGACATAACTCATTAATAAATCAATTTTCATAAATAACCCCACCCATACACCCATATATACTTTTTCTATGAAAAATGCTTATTTGAGGGTATATTAATTAAAAATTAAACTATTTTAGATAACATGAAAACATGTTTTAGTTTTTAATAACTTTAGAAATGAAAATAAGATATCCAAAAAGATTAATAAATAACATATTTTTCAAAAATGTTTGGGGAATTATTAGGTGTTTATAATTATGATTTTGTAAAAGAGTAAAACAACTGGGCACCGTAAAGGTGGAAAAAAATACTCTAGTAAAATCAATGCCTTCATCATTAAGAGATGCTTGATTTGTAATCTTGCAAGTCAAAATCTTTGAAAGCAGCACATTAAAGCTATAAGCATCAGATTTTTGAGATACCTTACATATTTTTACCACCACTAGATCCCTCTAAACAATAGTGTAATTTACAACAACAACCGAGCAAAATAATGGCATAAGACCAAAGTCCAAGACAAAGGCATCAAAATCACTGGTTAGTAGGGCATTTGATGATTTAATTTTTCCATGGGTGAATTCACCTCCACCTTCTTCATGAATGTGGGAATCAACTCTTCCAACCCTAAGGGAATTCACATCTAGTCTCCAAATCCAAAGGTGTTCACCCTAAACCTCTACTACCATGCAAAAGTATGGGTAAGCTTCCAGTGGGTATATAATCATAGATGATCAACTTTTCATCCTTGGAGAAGTAGAAGGCTTTGAAGGGAACTAAATTAATATGATATATCTTTCCAATGAATTCCATCTATTGCTTGAAATCCTTTTAGTTCATTAAAACATCCTCCAACCACTTAACAACAATTAGACCATCATGGAAATAAACCTCAAGAGGGAGGTTGTAGATGCCACTATCCAACCTAGAGTCAATCAAAAGGATAATGAATAGGTCTGAGAAGTCTATGGTAGCTCCAAACATATAGCATCCAAGTTAGATTGAGTGCCAATCGTATTTTAGTGAGTCTGAGCACAACTAAGAGAGTCAAATGCAGGCTAAATGAAGGAAGAGGATTCCTTGAATGATGGTGGTAATAGATGATGCTAGGGAATGGTTAAGTGTAGATTAGATCCATAGATCTAATGCAAAATAACCAAATTTGTACCAAACAATCCTTATACAGTTGTGCTAAATTACCAATGCCACAAATAAAAATGCACAACAATAGATAAATGTAAAATTTCAAATGCTTCCATATAATCATACAACCTCAATGCCAATGTAGTAAGCAACATAGTCAACCAATAGACAAATAGGCCAAGGTCTTCAAAAAACTCATCCCATAAATAAAAAACTCCTAAGGAAAAGGAATGTACATATTGCATAAAAAATGCAGATGTAAAAATAGAAGGGAAACTACAAGCTGAGTGATGAGTCATTGGAGATATCTTGGTTGAAGAGTTTTGAGAACTCTTTTAGTCTATGATTATATTTGTCACAAATACCATAGATAAACTCCATTCATGATTTCCCATGATTATGTGCATTGTGTAATAATTATATTTTGGATGTTTCTAAAAGAGTAATGCCAACTATGTCTAAATATTTATTTATTTTTATTTTGTATCCCTTACACATTACTTAGCCATGACATATATCACATCTTATTATTTTATTTCAAATATTTATAATAATAATAATAATGACTATCATATTCTTTAATTTTAATTTTTCATTTAATTATTTCTATCGATATATTATAAATAAATAATTTCAAATGATAAGTAATATAACATTTTGATATTCATCCAAATGTTTCTTATACATCACATTAAATGTTAACTAAGAAAATATTTCATTTTCACTCAAGTGGGTAATAAACATCTCATTTAATACTAATTAATGAAGTAAAATTTATTTTCATGTAAATAAGAAATAAAGTATGAAGTATTTGAAAGAAATATATATATTTTTAAATAAACATTAAATACATAATATTATTGTAATTTCAAGGACTTGAGTATCTCTTTTTCAAAATTTTCTTATTTTCATCATTTCATAGTGATCATATGAAAATGACAACAAAATTTTGAGACCTTATAAAAATATTACATATGAGATAACAACAAATGATAACCTTATTCTTTATTTTTTTCATGTAGCATTTGATGCTTTGGAAAGAAATAACCATTGAGATTTTTATATTGTTAATTACAAAGACAAGTTTAAGGGTAATTACTTTCATGTCCCTTTTTATTGGTCTAATCAGAATTGTATATGGGGATGCATCTTGAAATGGCATTTAGTACTAGCTATGTAATTCCACCATGACATATGTTCGGGCACTTTCTATGTTTGTCAATTTCATATGCATAAATAATGGATTTTAAATATTTCTCATTTTCATGTTCATTAGTTTGTACTAAATATTAAAAAAATTCTCACTTAAATTTCAAATTATAAAATAGTGTATTTTATTTTATTAATGGATGCTTCAAAAACATATGACATGTTTCATATGCCCTAATGTATCTTTCAAAAATGGTTTTAGTTAGAAGTATCCCATATGTTTTTGCTTCTAATTTACCATAGTTTTAAATGTTTTAATTCCATATATGTTGGTGTAGGATATTTATTACTCCATTAATTTAATACATGGACTATCCATACACATTTAGCTTCAACTTACATAGGTGTAATAAAGAGGTTATGTGGGTGAGAGGGTGATTTAAATTTATAGGTCCACCTAGAGTTCAATTGAGGCCCATTGTGAGTTCTCCTATGATTTCCACTATGAGCTACACTTAGTCCTATGGTGAGTTCTCCTATGAGTTCACTCCCCTACTCCTTTTATATATTCCTCTTCATTAAAATATTATGATAGAGAAAAAAAATTGTAAGTAATTTAGTTTAATACAATCAAGGTAATTATTACACATATTATTGCATATTTATAAATAAAAGTAGGGCCATTGTTCTTACATATTTTCTAGTGTGCTCACTCTACTAGAAGATCACCTATTAGGAAATTCTACTATAGTATCAGAGTTATAAGTTTTGGTAATGAGCATTAGTTTGTAGCTTTGATTTTTATTACATATTCTTTTGAATAAATTAAGGGTATTTTTCATATTATTCATATTGGCATTTACATACTTATGTATTTGCATACAAGGTCTTTTTATAGATCTAAAATTCATACATTTCATGGAAAGGTGGAGATAACATTAGTTTTGTGATCTGATTACATGAGTTGAAAGAGTGACTGGTTGTTTTAGATGCCACCCACCAAACCTATCATTTCATCATTTGGTGAGAAATGTTTTTTACCACCATTGGTCTTCACTCACCTTGATATGTGGATCGCCACCTATTTGCCATTTTCTACATGTTAAATGCCTTGCATGGTAAAATATGTGCATGTACTAGTTACGCTCTTACATGTAGTTTACAAGGGTTTAAAAGATGTTCAATGGACTTCCATATCTAGGTCATAGGTGCTCAACCCTATTACTTTGTATTCCCTCCTTAGCATCATCATACACCTCTAGTTTCAGTTACACATCCACTCCTCTTATTAAGTTATCTAGCATTTTTATTATCCTAAAAACCCCTCCTTCTTAGTAGTCAAGCAATGACCATAGAGTAGTAAACTCATGGTAAGGTGGAATAATATTTTTATTTGTATAAATTAATTTTCCAAAAAAGTTTACATATCAATATTAGAGAAAAATAATATTTTTAGATCTATAGTAGTGGTTATAAGGAGTAGTGGTGAGCCATAATAAATATTTTACCTTGTTTGAGCTATTGTACAACCTACATTTTGTCTCTACTTGTTATTTTATCCTTGCAAAAGCTTTTGTTTTACCTCTACTTGTTGTGTGTGATATTTTAAACCATGGAAGATCTTCCCATGGCCTAAAAAGACATTTTTAGGCCCTTTTGATCTCTACTCATTGAATTTTTAATCTCCTCTAGATATCCAAAGGATTTTTGTGTCATCCTAGACCTGTGAAGTCATTTTAGCTACTCCATTAGCAGCACAAACTTGTGTTTTGACCCTCTCATAGCTTGATATGAGTTTCCATCCCTTCACACACCCTTGATCGAAGCGTGGGCGACCTGCAAAAGGCATTTTAGGTCTCTTTTATGGTCTGAGATCCTCTCAATGATAGTGACTTTTTTTTTTAGTCCCTTATATTTTTAAAGTCAAAGATAAATTTAAATCATGCCCTAAAAAGATTAAAAATTAAAGCATTTTTTTAATTGTATTTAAAATAATTTTATATATTTTAGCAATTAAAATACTTTCATTAAGATTTTTACATTAATGTGCGCATAGGGGTATATGGACAGAGTGGTTATGACTTTAGTTTCTTTAAGGAGGATCACATCTATGTGTTGATTCCAATGAGTGTTTATAAGGCATGTTTGTTGTTTGAAACCTTCAATCATTTGTCAAAAGATTCCAATAGGTGATTATTTGGTAGAGTGAGCACACAAGAATTCTACAATAACAATGGCCCTCTTTGTATTATGAAATATGCAAGAGGATGTGTAATAACTACCTGATGTAATAAACAATGTTACCAATTTTTTCTCTATTATAGTAGATTGGTGAAGATAAATATAAATAAGGAGTAGGGTGAGTTAATTCACAAGAGAACTCATTATGGGACTAAGTGTAAATCATTTTGGAACTTATAATATAAATCATAGTGGCACACAGTTCAAATATAGTTGGAATTGACCCTCTCACCCAGTTAACCTCTTATCATACCTAGGTAAGTTGAATCTACATGTGTAAGACTTATCTATTTAATAAGTAAATGGAATAATGAATATCCTACACCAATCCCCACTTAATCATAGCTTAGGTGGGTGGAAATTAAAATATGGGCCTTCGCTACAAGTCCTAATGAGGTTACCCATGTATAATGCAACTCTTAAAAAGTGGAGTAAAAGGAGAAAACCTAGTGGGAAGACAAAGAAAAGAAGGAAGGACTAGAAAACCCACACCAACACCCTCCTTAAGCATAGCTTAGGTGGGTTCTAAAATTGGGTCTCAATAATGAGGCTTAATGACATACCCAAGTACATAGTGATTATCTTAGTATCTTATAAAATATGAAGTATGTGTGACTCCAAAAATAAGAGATAAAAGGTATGTGCAGAATGTCACATGGTGAATGCTATAGTAGGTCCTTCTGCAACAAATGTTATCTCTTCTTTTTAGAAGAAAGAAACCAAGAGTTTTCAAATTTTTGAAATCCCACTCAAGTGGAATCTATATATGAATCATGATGTATATCTCTATAAAATAATTAAATGTCTCTTTGCTAACGCTCAAATGTTCAAAAGTATGATAAGATATCACAGGACTAATTGTAGAAGATGGGAATGAATAAGCATATAATGAAGGTGAGAGAAGAACCAGAGAAGAATATTGACATGGAACATTCATTGAAAGAATGTCCATGGGAAGAGGAGAGCAAGGCTCAACAACTGTCAAAACTAAAGACTAGTCTACAAATAAAGCATGTATATTTACAAGATGAGTATCCATAGGAACAAATGAGTCGTCAATACTCTCAATGTGTATATTATCATAAAATTAATAAAGTCCTCTAAAATGCAAGTCTATGAAGGGTCTAAAAGAGAAATAATATGCACAGAAATGGATGTAGAATTTACAATGAGATAACTAAGGTATGTTAGAATCCTATTCTGTAGTAGGGCTTCAATATAAGGAAGAGCATTGTCCATCATGAATGTGTCATCATGAGAAATAGAAGGAGGATAAAATATAATTGTCTTAAAAGAGACAATAGGAAGTGGAGGAGGAGGTGTGACATAAATCTTAGTAAGATCACCATAATGACTCTATAAGATACTCTAAATAGTGCAAGGACACTTTGTATACTCCAGATGGTAACAAATATCTATGGAGACATGTAGTAAAATGGTGTAAAAAATATTGTCACTAGTATCCCGCTTATCAAACTAAACAGGATCACTAGGTATGGGAATCTATCGATATAAGAATGGAACATGATTCTTGTGTGTCAACAAGTATTCCATGTAAGCACACCATAAAGCATAATTATCCTTCCAATGGAGGATCACTATTGATAAAACTAATCTCATACTCTAGAGTCTCTCAAATTGGGTCAACATGATTGAGAGAAGACACCAAGAAAGTGCATAAATACACAATATAAATTACAATGAACCTCTAAATCATGCTCATGAAAGGGATGTTGGGCATAGTCAAGAATGCATCCAAATGACCAATCAATGTTGGAATGATAAGAGATAATGCATGCTCGAAATGGAGATGTAGAATAAAGCCTAAAATGCATCCACATGTGAGTAACAGGTGCACAAAATACAATTTATAAACTATGGCCTATAAGGTAGGTAACCCCCCTAAATATGGCACTTTATAACTTTAATGATTTTTAGAAAAAAAAAGTAGACCAATGGAATTAATATGAAAAACATGCACTTTTAAAAACAAATCACACTCAATTATGAGTTACCAGTCAAAAGTTATAGTAAAAAACATTTTTCATCATTTATGGCTTATTTAATTAAATTACACTTAAATGTTTGAAAATTCAATCCAAATAAAGGGTAAGGTAGTGTTCCAACCACTCATTAGAATCGGTACATAATGATGATCTTCTTGAAATCAACTACAATAAAAAATACCCATTGTTATTACCACTATGTACTCTTAGACATCAAACAATTCACTTGAGCTAAAATAAAACAACTATTTAAAACTTATAATTAAAAAATAGCTAAATTTTAAATTATTTTAGGGAAATTTTATCAAAGAAGTGATTATATCAAAATTAGTTTTTGACTAAGCAAGGATAATATTATGTTTTACGATGCTTACACTTTTGCAAATAAAAGATGAGACCATTTCTACCATATGCATGTACATGCCAAATCTGAAAAACAAATCTTAGAGTACTACCATTGATGCATGTACAAGGCTAATTTTCTAGAAGGTTACATCTCTTATCTTCAACTCTCTTCTCTTCTTTTCTCTTCTCTTCTCTTCTCTTCTCTTCCTCTAATATCAAACAAATCACAAGCAATCATAGAGGGTAGGTTATATATTTGAGTGGACTAAGGATAGGGTGACCCCTTGTTATAAAATCTCAACTAGATTACAAATCAATGAGCAACTAGGGAACTAATTTTCCAATGAAGGAAAAACATTTTATGTCAAAGACTATATTTATAGTGGTATAATCAATAAATTTTCTTTGCTAGCAAAATCTTTTCCCTTGCTTTATTTTGAATGCAAAAAATTATCCTCTTTTTGCCAAACTCAACCTTTATGTTAGTGCAACACTTTTTTGAAGATAATGGCATAAAGGGCTTTGAAAAGATTGAAATGAGCTGGACATATGAATAGATCGAAAAAAAATTCAGCTAGGTGTAAGGACCTAGATGAAGTACTAAGGAGGGTTGTAGAAGGTATCATGTTAATTTAGGATGGAGGGTACTAGAACCTATGATGTGGTGGATTCTATGAGTAATGTACACACCATGCTTGGGGATGTTAGGCACAAAAAAGAGTGTTTTGTTAACTAATTTATCTAATAAGGAGAAATATCAGTCATGGTAGAGAGAAGTTACGTGAAAGACATGGGTTGTAACTAAGAAGAATTCTTCCCACATGGTTTACCTTGCACAAAAAAAACTAAGGTTATCTTTGTAATGATTCCTTTTCTATTTGAGCTTAGATTAATAAATGTAGGAGCATGTAATAGTGACACTTAAATTTATCGATTCAAAATAAAAACAATAAGGTGATCATGGAAGAAGGAGCTCTACAACCCATGGTGGAGGTCAATGACTTAGATATCATTATGTAAAGGAAATTTATATCATTTTGACCAAAAATCAATCCTTCCTCTAAACTTGTCAACAAGAAATTGAACAAACCCTTTAAATGGTCAATCCAAAAGAATGCAAAAGTCAATTTAAATAATATACAAATTCCTCTTTATTAATTCAAGATAATACAAAATATAAATCAATAGATAATTTTATGCTTATTAATAAAACCTTAAACTCAAATACCATGTCATAATAGGCCAGTAGGTGATCTTTTAGTAGACTGAGAACACAAATAACCCTGTTTATATTTAGAAATATATAAGAAGAGGATGTGTAATAATTGTCTAATGTACTAAAGTACCTTGCTTAAAAATTATTTTCTATATTAAAATAACATGGTGAAGAGTAATATAAATAAAGAGTAGGTTAAGTTATCTCACAGGGGAACTCATTATGGGAGTGAGTTTAACTCACTGTGGACCTCATAGGAGAACTCATAATGGCACTAAGTTGAACTCTAGGTGAAACCCTTTTTATGAGAATATTCACTGAGAGAATGTGGGGAGGGTGAAATAGTGTGCCAATTTTTTTTTTTCAATTATATCTAATATTTCATGAACTATGAAAAGCAGCATTGAGATCTAGCAATACATAATGACTATTCACATGATCATAAAAGAGGAAAACACACATATCAGTGGGAAACCCTCAAGGGAAAGAAAACAAACTATCATTTCTTAAAATAGACTATAATTCTATGAAATAAAAAATAAAATTCTATTGAGAACCAAATCCTTAAGTGACTCAGCATGAACCCAATGAAGTCAAGCACCCACCTGATTAGGCTTTAACAAACACCTACTTGCAAAGAAGCACAAATTGCCTAAGTAACTCATAACCAACTCATCCACCTCATCAATTTTAATCACCACACCTATATTTTTCTATTATTCACTCATTTTCCTACCTAATTATTCTCTACCAAGAAATAATTTATTTGCTTCAGTTGCATACATTCATATAGGCCTAAAATACCTTGTATATATACAAGTCTCATGGTTACACATCACTTGGTTGGCCACTAACATTAAACCTATTAGATAAAACATAGAATAGGTATTCTTAAATATTATAAACATAATTAAAATGAAACTTTACCCTTTTTCAATCTACAATAACTGAATTAGACCTCATTTATATTTTAGGTCTCAAGGAGACATAATTGCATTAGGTCTATCTTGTTAGCATCAAATCTTGATACTGTTAGGCCCAAATAGCCTTATCCAATAATAAAATACCATTATATTAATTATATAATGAAATTTACTAACATTTTACATGATTTTTTAGACTTGCATACTTTTCTCATATGATGAAACCTCATTTAGGACAAATTGTCTGATTAGGATTGTGTACTTTAAAAGTCTATCTTGTAAAAAATGTTAATAAACACCCTTCAAATACAAAATTTTGAAAAAAATGTAAATAAATTATCAATAACATCAGATTAATCATTAAATTGTTTTAACATTTTAACTCAGTGGATAATGGCTCAACAACATCTCTGTAAATCACACACTCAGAACTGCTAATTTACTTCAACAAACTAGTCATGGTGACTTAGACCTCCAACACCTATGTAAACACTTGTAATAAATTTTGATGCATTTAAATGGTCCTATTATATATAAAAACCACCCTTAAATATAAATATCATATTTTATAATTGCAAATATTGGTCTTGTAGACAAATTTATTGACCTTATATCACACAGTCTTCTCTCAACCAAATAGGTCATTTTGTGAGAAACAATTTCACCATATTTAGTAACTTATAAAAATTACTATATGAATTATCATGAATTAAAATTAATAACTAAACTCTTCTTGCACTTTTTTGAATCAATTTGACATGCTCAGATCCTTCAATCCATCTTCTCATCTCTGCCTAGGTTTTTCACTATTCACACTAATAGGTCTATCTACGACTCACTAAATTTGATGACCAAATTATAAATATTTAATAATATAAAATATACATAAATTATCATGAAAGTGAAAAATGAGTCACTATATTATTATACCATCCATTTGATTTTCTTGAACCATACAAATTTTGAGAAATACAATAATTTCTTCATAAATAAGCATGTATATATGCATTTTCTCTGTCATCTGACTAATCACCACCACATAGGGTTACCTGGTATATTTTAATACATGATCCAATAGATTTTATAGGTATTTAAATCAATTTTATGCTGATTTGAACAATATATTTAACATCAGCTCCTTATTAGGGTTTTAAGGAGGTTTAACATAGGTTTTGGTGTTAATGATTGTTCATAAAGGACTGCCCCTTGAATGAAAAATCAATTAATAGATATCTTATCTAGGATTATTCCCCATGTATCCTTAACATTTCAAATTTCCATGCAAAGATTACATGTTCCAATGAACATCTGAAAGTGCTTCCTAGGTCTTGAAACCTCATTCTGTGAACTTGAGAAGGCCTAAAACACTAATACATGTAATTTTATTCAAACCATGATTTAAAAATTTGTGAACATACATAAAAAAACTTATTTCACCTCTATAAATTCTCATATATTCATACTTTATTTGAAATTTGATCTTCATACCTCATTAGGCCAGGTAGGGTCTAAGAGAGGTTTAGGTGTAGGCTTAGTCAAAAGGTCCTACCCCTATAGGCTCACCCTAAAACTCTAATGAATACTTAAATGACTTTTATACATTATAAAATATTTCCAAACAATATTTTGATGCATATCTTCATTTATTTTCATGCACATACCTCTTCATGTCATGATTAAGCTCATGACTAGGCTTCCCACAAACTTTATCCTCAATGACCCATACCCTTATGCAACCATAAGGAATTATTTGCCTTAATATTATCTCTTATAATTTCTCACATGGCATCAATCACTCATTAAAACACTCTCTCAATGTATATTTGAACATCACACACTGCTAATTATGCTTAGTCATCTTTGACATCATCTTTCATAAGATACACCTTTGATATCAATGACAATACTCAACAATATCTCCCTTTATCATTGATTGAAACCACTCTCATAAAATTATCTCAATAGGTAAAATCTCTCATTCTAAAATTTCTCCCCCTTTGACATAAATGACAAATAGATGTCCACAACTTCTTGGATCACACATATTCAACTAAAACACTCAACACATAGGATTATGAGTTTATAAGGCACCATACAAATATGATAACATATCTACATGAATATATTCTCAACACTACTCACTTTATCTTGGAGATAATGAACCACTTTATTATCTCCCCCTAATCACTTGGATTCCTTAATGACTACTAGGGTAAGAATTACACCCAATTACTATCTTAGATTTTTAAAAGTTCCCTTTGGAAGTGGTTTGGTCAAAATGTATGCAATATGATCCTTTCTACAAAAATATTCAATATTAACACTTTGTTCACTGACATACAATCTTAGGAAATGATAATTGATGGTAATGTGCTTAGTTATTTATTGCATTACAAGATTATTTGAGATGATTATGGAACTTGTAAGATAGGGCTAGATTTCTCATACTCCACCTTGTAGTCTTTCAAGGTATATCTCATCCATATGACTTGTTTGAAATATGAAATTTCTATAATGTACTCATCCTTACAAGTAGATAATGCTATTTATGGTTTCTTCTTGCTTATTCATGAAACTAGACGCTCACTTAAGAAGAAAGCTCCTCCACTAGTACTCTTCCTATAATCTATACTCCCTACCCAGTTTCCATGTATATAGGCTATCAAGTTAAACTCCTTTATCCTTGGGTACCACATCCCAAACTCCATAGTCCCCTTGACATATGTAAGTATCTTTTTGACTACTTGTAGATGATTTTCCTTTGTATATGCTTGAAATCTTCTCACAATACCTACTACTTGCATGATGTCAGGTCTATAGGTAGTAGTGTACAACAAAATTCCAATCCTTGACCCAGATTATGTCTGATTGATATTTTAAGACTCATCTTCCTTGTTTAACTTACACCCTACAATCATAGTTGTGATAAAAACCTTGAAATATTGAATTTAAAAAAAATTCAATGTATCTCTTATGTACTTAACTTATGAAATGAATATAGCTTTTTTAGACTGAATGATTTGTAACCCAAGAAATAATGATAGTTATCCTAGGAACATTTCAAACTCATTATTCATCATATATATAAAGACCTTAGTCATATTATCAATATTTCCACCAAATATGATGTCATCCACATAGACAACTACTATCAACTAATGACCATCTTTTGTCTTTATGTACAAATTACTATTTACAACTCTTTTTAATCCTTGGCCCAATAAATACCTATCCAATATGGCATACCAAGCTCTAACGACTTGATTTAAACCATACCGAGTCATTTTCAATATACAAAAATATTCCTTGTTACCCAATAATGAAAAACCCTTAGGTTTCTATATGTAAACCTTCTCTTCCAAGTTCTCATTTAGAAATGTAGATTTGACATCCATCTAGTACACCTTGAATCCTTTGAATCTTGCATATGCTATAAACAACCTGATTGCCTCTAATATTAATAATAGAGGAAAGGTATCCTCAATGTCTACCCATTTGACTTATGTATACCTCTTACATATAAATCTATGCTTGTTCCTAATGACTTCTCCATCTCTGTTCAACTTGTTCCTAAACACCCATTTTGTGTCAATAACATTATTGTCTTTAGTCTTAGGAACTAGTTTCAAAGTCTCATTATTTTGTATTTGGTCTAACTCCTTATTCATATAAAATATCTAAAACATGTCTTTTATTGCTTTTGTAAGGTTCTTAGGTTCAATATTAGACAATAGAGCAACATTCTTTTGATTTAGGTTACTTTCCAACCTTCTTCTTATTTTCATATAGGCATTCTTGTTTCCAATTATTTTTGATTTAGGATGATCTCTTGGAATCTATCATGAGGCATATTTGAGTATTATCTTTCTTCAAATTCTAATTTTTCCTCATAAATATCTACTATTTCTTATTTATTATTTCAGTCCAAATTCTCTAATGTATCCTTTAATTGTGAGTGTGATTTCCTTGTCTCATCAATTTACACAATGGTGCTTACCACTATCTTCTAAAACTTCTTATTATAACACATATAGGTTTATCTCATTGATGAGTATCCCAAGAATATACTTTTATCAGAGCTATAATCAAACTTACCTAAGTCTTCCTCATCTCTTTTGATGAAGCATTTGTTTCTAAACACTATAAAGTGTTACACATTAGTAGGTCTACCTTTAAATAGTTTATAATGGGCCTTGTTAATATTTGTCCTTAACTATCATCTATTTATAATGTAGACTATAGTGCTCACTACCTCTCTATAGTATCCATCAGCTAAGCTTGACTCATTTAATGTAGTTCTTACCATCTCTTCAATTTTCCTATTCTTTCTTTCTACTACTACATTTTACTAAGGTGTTGTAGCTAATGAGAACTATATCCTTATCCCATGGACCTCATACAAGTCATCAAAATAATTAGATGAAAACTCTCTTTCTCTATTAGATCTCAATAATTTGATCTTTCCATTATTCTCCTTCTAAACAAGAGTCTTGAATGCCTTGAACTTATCAAGAGCTTCTAAATTTTCTTTCAATAATTCTACCCAAGTCATTCTTGTGTAGTCATTTATAAGTATCATAAATTAACTATCTCCATGAATACTTTAGATCCTTGTAAACCCATAGAGATCAATGTGTATTAACTCCAAAGGTCTTGTAGTAGAGTAGTCCTTATACTTGAACCTTCTTCTAATATGCTTACCATGTTAACATGCCTTACAAAGTGTGCTTCTAGGTTTGGTGATTTTAGGCATGTTGGTCAAAGACATCCTAGATCTTATCTTGACTAAATTATCAATGTTTAGGTTCCCTACATTTATGTGTCATAACCAACATTCATCCATATTTATCATAAATCATCTCTACTTCTATTTCTCATTTCATAGGTAGTCAAGATGATATGAAGCTCATCCATCTGTACCATGTTAAGATCTTTGATCTCCTTGAAAGTAGACACCTTTGAATTGAAAGTAGATGTTAGGGATCTCAATGCCTTTTTTACTACTATTTATTCTTCCAACTTCTCTCCTATAACTCTGATGACATTTAACACATCATCTATTCTTAACATATAAGATGCAATGTTTTAATCCTCCTTCATTCTCAAACTTCCAAACTTCTTTCAATGGGTTTTTAACTTTTCCAACTTAAATTTGGTGTCTCCTTCATAGATGGTCTAAAAAATTTACCAAATCCCTTTGGCTATATCATAATGCATGACCTTTATAAACTTTCCCTGTGAAAGACTAAACATGATGACATTTATTTCGTTAGAGTTGATCTCACTTTCCTTCTTTCATACTACTTCAATATGTGATGTAAAAGGTGGATTGACTCCATCAACAATAGATTATCACATGTAATAGCCTAAGGATATTATATGAGTCTTGATTATGATGATATGAAATGCATAGTTATTCCTACTAAAGAGAGGAGCCTTATTTTTTGAGAAACATCCTTGTACTTGATGACTAGACATGTTTGTGCTTCTATGATATACTTTAAGCTGTTAGGTCTGATTCAAAGTACCAAGATCTCATACCAATTATTAGGAGCACAATCAATGAGATGGGTGGAGAATTAGTGTAACAAAAAAATTCTTTCAATTATATCCAATCTTCTGTGAACTATGAAAGCAACATTGACATCTAGCAATGCATAAAGACTATATAGATGAACATAATATAAGAAAACACAAATATGAGTGGGAAACCCTAAAGGGGAATAAAACCCACCATGATACCTATCAATGAATTATATTACTATAAAAAATTGTCCAAATTATATTGATAATGAACTCAACTTGGAGTACTAACCCCAATGAAGTCAAGCACTCACTTGACTATGATTTAAAAAGCACCTACTTATAAGGAAGCACCAACTCCCTATGTGACATTGCATAAAATCATCCACGTATTAAATTTTGATCATCACAACGCTGATCTACTATTATGGTGCCATTTTAAGACCACATTCTACTCTAACGATAAATATTTTATTCTCATGGTTACACACCACTTAGTCAGCCACACACCTTTAAACTATTAGGATTGACATATAATATGTATTATAACATATTATGAACATGATTTAAATGAAAATTTGACCCCTTTTGGTCTTAAAAAACTCAATTAGACCTCATTTCTCTTATAG
The DNA here is from genome assembly GCA_037957365.1 of Torreya grandis. Lineage (NCBI taxonomy): Eukaryota > Viridiplantae > Streptophyta > Pinopsida > Cupressales > Taxaceae > Torreya > Torreya grandis. The sequence goes on along the minus strand of JARHVA010002916.1, from coordinate 24,406 downwards.
GTCTCATGGAGTCCTAATGACATTAGGTCTATCTTCTTAGTGTCAAAATGTTATCCTATTTGGCCTAGATGGCCTTATAAAACAATAAAAAACCATTAAATAACTTATCCAATAAATTATAGTAACCTTTTCTATTATTGGTTAGATCTATATCCTTCACTCATACCATTAATGTTCTATTGGATAAACTATCCTATTAGGCTTGTGTACCTTAAGGGTCTATCTTACAAAAAATTAAGCTTAAACACCCTTCAAATACTAAATTATCAAAAATAAAAAATGTATTCATATTATCCATGACATCAGTGTCATCATCAAATTATTGGAACATTTTCACTATGGAGATAAAGACTCAAGAACATCTATGTAACTCACTCACTTAGAACTACCAATTTACCTAAAAAAATCATGGTGGCTTAGAACTTCAATACATGTGTAGACAATTTTCATGACTCCTGATGCATGTAAATGTTTATTTTAGATATACATACCATTCTTAGATATGAATATCATATGGTCTAATGGAAAATACTGGTATTACATACCAATTTCCTAACATTAAATCACACAGTCTTATCTAAACCAAATAGGAATTTTGTAAACAAAATTTTCACCATATTCACTAACCTCCAAAACTTATTTCAATCATTAAAATGACTTAAAATTCATAAATAAACTCTTCATGTACTTTTTTGTATCAATCTAACATGTTTAGACCCTCAAGTCCATCTTATCATCTCTGCCTAGGTTTTTCACTATTCACACTATTAGGTTTGTCCATGACTGGCTAACATGGATGAACAAATTAGAAAAATTAAGATAATACACAAAATTTCAATTTGTATCATAGGAACACATGAATCTTATTCCTTTTCATTTAACTATCCCATGAGATATCTCAACATCTTCTATAGATAATGAATATAATTTTTGAGAATAATCTTTCAGTATGTTTTAATTATTTTATATTTAATATAATTGAATGTGATAATGGTTGTTACAATTTAATTTGTGAATCTAGTCCCATTCCATTTCATCTCCCCATGGTATATCTCTCCATCTTTCATACCAATTAATATAATTTAATGTTTTATTTTGACAAATAATATTTCAAGTACTTTTCAATATGTGATTTTTATTTATTATTTTATTTTGGATCCCTTACACTTTATTTACCCATGATATATATAACATCTTATTAATGTATTTAAAATATTTATAGTAACAAGGGTGTCATGTGCGAAGTCTCTATAATGTTTAGATTAGAATAAATATGTTATTAAAAATCATGTCATGTTTATGAAAGGAAAATTGATAGTAGTAATGGGTAAAATTCCAATATATTATGAAATAATTTGAAAAACATTATAAAAAACTTATGAGATCACATTGGTGATTCTCAAATTAAATGTAAATGCATTGATAATGTATTTATTTGAAGTAAACATAATACATATATTTGTCAGATTTTCCATTTTTTATATGAAATGCAAAAGACAAAATATCATCCATGAATGACAAAAGCCATATAGAAAAAAATACTTAAAATGGATGAAAATATGGGAATTATGAGGCACATTATTTAAATAAAAAATAAGAGGTAGTTCATAGCTTTATAGTATAATCAAATGCGTCAAAAAATAACTAGATGGATAAGTCTTAGAAACTGATAGACTTTATAATAAGTAAATGATAACTTGAAAATGAAATATAATTTTATATTTTAAAATTTGAATGTAGCATATTTTATAGATTCCAAATCATTAAATTAATGAAAATTAGTAGGTCTAAAACCTACTCAACTTTTTGTTAGTCTCCAAACACCATGCAAGTTGTACAATTCAAAAGGAGGATTATAAGTCATACTGGATTGATGCACACTATTAAAAAAATCATCTCTATTCTATAAATAAATTTGTTTTAAGATCGTATTGTACTTTGTATTGTAATATAAAACTAAGACTACTAAAATCTAATAGAATAGGGAATAATAATGTTGATATGTAGCAACAAAGATACAAATGAGTAGAAAATAATCATTTACTTTGTTCTTTGCTCATTAATCTTATATATCTCTTCCTTATGAAATTTAAATTAGAAAATGATTCTTTAAGCATATTCCAATGTGTGCGAATAGAAACTTGTTGATTTAGAATCTTGATACTCAAATATTACTGTCACTATATAAATATTTTATTTATGCATGAAATTGATTTTTAGGAGAAATAAGTGCCATGTTATTTGTCCAAGTTGTAGTTTTCTAAAAATCATTGAAAATTGAATACAATTATTTTTATAGGGTAAAACATGCACTGGTAATTACTTCAATAGATTTAAAATGTAATTTTAGTGGCAAAAATATTTTTTATTCCACATTCTCCTAGATTGTCAATAATAAAAAAGTAGGTAGTGGTCAACCAAAGACGACAAGTGATATTAAACTATACCATATTCCATGCCATAAATAATTTTGAACTTCATTAAAATTCCATGTACTATGAAGACATAAAATCTATGAATTTTGATACCTATGATTTGGATTATAAATAGTAAAAAAATAGATAGTGAGCAATTGTTGGCATCAAGAATGTTGATATCTCCCATTAGGATTAAAAATGGTTATAAGGTAGGTAGTGGTAAAGAAAATAAGAGAAGAAAACTTAAGGTATAATGTAAATATTAGTTTAACTTTGATGCCATAGTCATGTATTATATAACTATTCTACCGACTAGTGAATAGACTATAAATTAATTTATTTTACATGCCTTATTACATCAAGTAATTTTTCCACCTACCATGAGAAGGATATAATAGCCTAGGATGGATTGTTAGGTTATTTATTTAGATTTTTAAAGTAGTTACATTCATTGCTTCGATTGTCCATTTAATAATATTAATATCTATTCTATATAATTATAAAAATACATATCTTGCTTTACGAAGAAATGTCATGATTAGTGTCAATATTAAGAAACAAAATTTACTCTAATTATCATGTTTGTACCATTCAAAATTAAAGGGTGTGTAGCAATTTTAGACAAAAATTCTAAAAAATACTTTCTTTCCACTTTACAATAAGATGTTGTTGATTAAAAATTAGGTTGGCAGCCTCATTTACACTTGTAGGCCATTTTGGTAGACTATCAAGATAAAATATTGTATCTAAAAACTCATTATACATTCTTCTTGCCAAAATTTTGTGACAAAATAGAAAAAAAGTGAAATATAAACTACTTCAAAAGAATGGATATTTGAATACTATTCCCCTATCCCACCAATTTAAAGATGGTAGTCACAGGGACAAAAATTGCAATCATATTTTAACTACTCTACTTATACATATGAAGTAACATACCTTCATGTTGAAAAATGCCTAAAAATCAATTATTTGCATGTAAGAATATTTTTCTACTAAAACTGGTAATATTGTCATGAATCTACACCTGCATTGTTACACAACTAATTTTTCCTTATTTGGGTATATCTAGGTAGACGCCACATTAGTTACTAATGATTTTTGACATCATAGATTGGGGATAAACCATAATAAAATTCAATTGTACCCAATGTAGAAGGTAAACGTTAAAATTCACTATTAATGACTCCTCTAGAATGCTTTTAGTGATTATAGATGTTCTCTTGCATAGAAGATAACATTTTTCATGATTATGCATGATGAATCCTTAAAATCAACACACTTTGAAAAGTTATAAATGACTATCAATCCATTGTAATGTAAAATCCATGGCTTGGCACCCACTTATACTCCTTTAGTAATGTTATAACTAAGAATTATTGTCATCATTCATCACCTACCAAAACCTTATTGAGAGATACTTGTAGGCATATTTGAGTTTCACTTTGATTCCCTTGCAACTATAATATGATTTGAATAATCACCCTCTGTTGTATCTGAAACAAAAGGGATATCATCATTTTGATTTGAAAAGTTATAATTCTCACCAATGTCTTTCAATAGATGGTAAATATCATACATAGAAGGATTTTCCTTATGAGGAGAAAAAACATATTTACAATGGCTTCCAAAATAATGCCATGGTTTGAAAGATGACTAGTCCAATCTACAAAATTACCCTTAAGACTTTCTTGTACATTTTTAAATTTAATGGGTTTCTATTTATTGACTCTAGAAGAACTAATCCAAAATTAAATAGTCCCTCTTGAAAGTTTTAACCAAGATATGCATATATTTTTGTGATCAGGGGATGGAAAAGTGGTATGCATCCAATCTGATTTCATACATAGAAATAGGGCACTACATTAAAACTAAAAATAGTAATTTCACTAAAGAGCCCTATTGTAGTATATATGTGATGATGTTTTGGTTTATATTGGGTCAAAAGATCTATTTTTTTAATCTCAATCAATTAAATATCATTTCACTCCAACCATGGTTGTTTAATCACAAGTAAACTATGTAGAGCATTAGCTATTTGCACTTTTAATAAATAGATAAATTTAGAAACCAACAATAAAAATAACCACAATAAATTAAATAAAAAATGAACTTCACAACATAAATTAACACCCTAGTAGATGATCAAGATTATCTACACTAAAAAAGCTTATCTATCTTCTACAAGAAAAGATTCTCTAGACCATTTTACTATGGGGCTTGCTACCTCTAGTTGTCATAATGATCAAGATGTCTAGCAGATGATCTTTCCATATGATTATATGTACATAGAGGCACTCTGATCTTATACTATGTCCCCTCTCAGCTGAAATGTTTCCTATCAACACAATAACAATATTGTTGTCTACCTAGCCTTTCAACTTGTCAAGCCACCTCAAGAGAATGATCGATGCTAAAAAAAGAAAAGGAATGGGAAGAAAGGAGAGTGGATAGGAGCTAGACTACCAGATTGCTTCTTTACGATCTGTAATATCCCCTGTTTTCTTTCAAATCTGAAACTGAATATTATTGAATTGCTTTTCTGTATTTTACTCCTTTTCGATATTTTGCATGAATAAAGATATGATTCTGGAGATAAATTCAAATAGATAAATAAACCACAGTATAATCTCTTATTTATTCACCTAGATGATTACAATAGATGTCCTCTGTCATGCATATAAAAGAATATTAAAATACGGCCTTAAGAACCTAAGTATTCTGCAAACTAGGAATAAAACTTAGATCTGGTACGTCTCAGCGTGCTGTGTCAACACACAGTCACCAACATCAGTTATTATGCCATCATTAGTCAATATACTACCAACATCAGTCACTTTTGATCAGATACTATGCTAACGTCAGTCTGAGGACTGTCGATGTCAGTCTTTGTGATCCCTGTGGCACTGCCAAGCTTGTGGTATAATGGTATGGATTTGCATAGATATGTACGGATTTCATACAGAGACAAATAGAATCTAGTGTAGCATGTATGCTGTACTCCAGATCTGAAGAAATATGGCCTAATATGAAAGAGCTTTATTCTAAATAATTACTGAATCAAAACCTAATGTAATAATTACCTGTAACCCTCTGTGATAACCTCTGTGTGAAGCTATCCCTCGAACTGGCAATAGATCAGATGATATCTCACAACCTCTAAATTGCACACACTAAAGAGTGGACATTCTCTAGTGTAAATGGAATCCTAGAACCCTTGGCTCAATCTTCTCAGAAGAATTCTTAGAATGCTTGCCCTAATTAGGGTTTCTTAAATTATAATTAGGGTTTCTAAATTAAGATTAGACCAAATAATTAATATTTGATTAAATCAATCAAATATTAATATCTCCCTTAATACATGTCTGAAAGAGCCCGAACGAAAGCCAATGGAAACAATTTTGCTACTCAAAACCAAGCCAAGCTCCATCATGATCCTCTATCCATCTTATTAGCCTATGAAGGTCATATAATAGGCTAACAATCAGCTCTGAAACATGTCAACTAGAAAGGGGACATGACAATCTACCCCTCCTAAGATTGCTTACCCTCAAGCAATCGCTGAATGATAAACCAATCAATCCACCTGGATCCCAAATGTAGTCATGCTCCCCACTGAAATCAATCAATGCAAACTCCATGCTATGTCTATCACAACTCTCATCCAATGGCATCACAGCATCCCAAGTACCAAGGTAAGGATCCCAACATCCAATCCTTGAATGAAAATCAACTAGCAACTCAAGTAAACTCCTCACCTGACTAATGTGAACAACACCAACTGACCTCATGCACCTATCTCTTGTACCCATTATAATATTTGAATCCAGAGTGTGAATGCTAGACATACTCATATGATCATCAACATGTGACCCATCTATAAAAGAATGCTGAGTCCCTACCACATGTGTTATCTCCTGAACTAAACTCACCCCAAGACCAAGCTCATCCACATGTCTCTCCTATATTGGTGCCAATGTGCACTCGGTAGTGCCCTATATCATGTCATGTCGTATGAGCCTCTCCATCCAATGAAAAAAGATATGTTTGAAGCTGCTGCCCCATATTACCTTAAGAATATGTGTCTTCCCACTAACATCAAAACTAACCTCCATGTCCTTGAGACGAAGAGTAACTTCCTCAAATGAATGAAGCCACTTCATACCCAAGACTAAGTCTATATTCCTCATGTTCACCACATAATAATCAGGGTTGAACTCATAGTTGTTCGAGCGCAATGGGAGGTCTCTAATCATATGCTCACACCTAAGAGTGTGACCATCGGCTACCTTAACTCTAATGTCCTCAAAATCCTTAATAATGAGTCCACGCTTCTACACAAATTTGGCATCTATAAAATTATGTGTGGCTCCTGTGTTAACAAGGGTGATGACCCTCTACCTTGCCAAAACTCCACAGAATCTGAATGAATCATCTGACTAAATGCTAATAGGCGTGCCTCCTGTATGTGAAGCTCTAAATTTGCCTCTACCTTAGGCTCTAAAGCTTCTACCTCTGCCCCCTCAGAACTATCCTATTATTTAGAATCCTCTGAATTAGAATCCTCATAATAAGCCCACATCACTTAATTGGCCTTGCCCTTAGGCCTCAAAATACAATCGTGATTGGCATCATAGGGACCTTTGTAGTAAAAGTAAAGCTTCTTCTTGCGTAGATCATTAAGAGCCTCTCAATCTAAAGGTGGTGCTGCTGGATTTACCTTTGAATCATTCTTGACACCCGATTGATCTCTGTTAAAATCAGGTCTCTCTCTATTATTATTGAAGCTCTTATTGTCCCTGAATGAAGAAGTACCTCTGGAGTTAAATTCACTGGATGGGGCTGCCATCTCCATACTATGCGCCTTCTTCATAGCTATCTATAATGAATGAGGATCAAAGGATTTGATCCAACCTCTCAATGGTTTGGTCAATCCCTCCATGAAGAGAACTACCAATCTGTGCTCTAAAATATTTGGCACCATGACTGCCAACCACTGAAACTCACCAATGAAGGACTCTAAATTGGTTGTTTGTTTCAACTGTGCCAGATCTCAAAAGTAAACCTCAGGATCTTTCCTATCAAACTGCTCAACCAATCTATCCACAAAGTCCTGGTACTCTGTCACCTGGTTACGCTGAAGTGTTACCATATCATGGTACCACCAATCATGTGGTACTCCATCCAAGTGCCAAGTGGCATATTTGATGGCCTCTATCTCTGTCATTAGCCTCAATGCCAAAAATGTGTCAAGCTTATGAACCCAAGCTTGCATTGTCATCTTGCCGCTACCGTCAAAATTAGTCAAAGAAAGCTTGCCAGTAGCCTTCTTCAGCTCGCTGAGTTGACCTTTAGGCCTCCTATCCTATCTAACCAATATGTAGTGCTCTCTCCTCTGATTACCAAAACAATCAAAGGACATCCTCTCTCAAACCTGAGGAGCCAATAAGTCCCACTCATCATTTGTGGCCATGAGAACATCTATAAATAGGGAATCACCTACCTCCTCCTCTACTGGAGCCTCTAGTTCCTCTTGAACAAATGTAGGGCATGTAGGTCTATCAGCTATTTTAGAGTAGGTCAGTTGTGGTCTCTGATTAACAGTAGCACTCTTGTTATCTCTTTGTTCCCCATTCTATCTAACAGGTGGGTTCATCCTCTCTACCATAGCAGTGAGTGCCTGTATTGCCTAATTCATCTGCTGCTAGCATGTCATCATAACACGATAGAGTTCTCTGGTATCTTGATCATCATTATGTCTATGGCCCCTTGGTGGGCTACCCTCACACCTGTCACTCATGGTGCTTAGTTGTTGTTCTAACACCTGGGTACCTTCAAACAAAGCTCCACTATGGGTGTTGTACTTGTGTGGTCCCAACTCTTGTGGCTGCATGAGATTGGTAAACCCTCAGGATGGCAAGATTTAGCTCTGATACCACTATAATATCCCCTGTTTCCTTTCAAATCTAAAACTAAATATTTTTGAATTGCTTTTCTGTATTTTACTCCTTTTTGATATTTTGCATGAATAAAGATATGATTCTGGAGACAGATTTAAATAGATAAATAAACCATAGTATAATCTCTTATTTATTCACCCAGATGATTACAATAGATGTCCTCTATCATGCATATAAAATAATATTAAAATACGGCCTTAATAACCTGTGTATTCTGCAAATTAGGAATAAAAATTAGATCTAGTATGTCTTGGTGTGCTGTGTCAACACACAGTCACTGATGTCAGTTATTATGCCATCATCAGTCGATATACTGCCGACATCGGTCACTTTCGATCAGACACTATGCCGACATCAGTCTAAGGATGGTTGATGTCGGTCTCTGTGATCCTTATAGTGCTATCAAGCTTGCGGTAGAATGGTACAAATTTACATGAATCTGTATGAATTATGTACAGAGACAAATAGAGTGCGGCCTGTATGCTGTACTCCAGATCTGAAGAAATATGGCCTAATATGAAAGAGCTTTATTTTGAACAATTACTGAATCAAAACCTAATGTAATAATTACCTGTAACCCTTTGTGTGAAGCTATCCCTCAAACTGGGAATAGATCAGATGATATCTCACAACCTCTAAATTGCACACACTGAAGAGTGGACATTCTTCAATGAAAATGGAATCTTGGAACCCTTAGCTCAGTCTTCTCAAAAGAATTCTTAGCAACAATCAAAATCAATAATCATAATCATTCATTATTTTCCAACTCTCTCCCATGAGAAACCCTTATACCCTCAAAAAAGTATGCTTGCCCTAATTAGGGTTTCTTAAATTAGAATTAGGGTTTCTAAATTAAAATTAGACCAAATAATTAATATTTGATTAAATCAATCAAATATTAATATCTCCCTTGATACATGTCTGAAAGAGCCCGAATGAAAACCAACGGAAACAATTTTGCTACTCGAAACCAAGCTAAGCTCCATCATGACCCTCTATCCATCCTATCAGCCTACGAAGGTCATATAATAGGCTAACCATCAACACTGAAACATGTCAACTGGAAAGGGGACATGACACAATCATAAACTATAATTATGTTTAACTTCCCAGATTAATAGTAACCATAAAACTATTATAATGAGAGATTTTTCCTTTATTTTATGTTTATGATGTCACTCATCTGTTCTTTAATAACATATTTTTAATTTGCACCAATAAAAATCTAGTTAAATGTTCTTTTTTATATTTTTTGTTAAAAAAGAACAAGTTAACTGTTAGAAATTTCTAAATATTTCAATATATCAAAAATAAAGAGTTTTTATTGGTGGAGAATGGATCATTTAATTGAAAGTTAAATAAAATTATATCCTTTAGTTAACCCTTTGGGACTAATAACATTAACGAGTGTGGTATTTACAATGTTAATTTTGTATTTAATTATTTTTATCTATATATTATAAATAAATAATATCATTTGATAATTAATATAACATGTTGGCTTTCATCTATATGTCTCCTATGAATAACATTAAACGATAACTAAGGAAGGATTTCATATTCATTCCAGTGGGTAATGTACATCTCATTTAATACTAGTTAATGAAGTAAAATTTATGTTCATCTATTTAAGAAAAAAAAATGAGGTATGCCAAGAAGTGGAACACAAATCATGTTACAAAAGGATCCAAAATTTAACTTTGTTGTCACATATCTAACATCTTCTTCTATGATTATAATTATATTTTATTTACAATATATTTTATTTATTTAGTAATTACTATTAATTTATTGTGAAATTAAAATAAATTAATATTAATTATTTTAGCCAAATTTATTGATTGAAATGTGTATTTCATAGTATCCTAGTCATGAACAAGGTGATTTTGATGCATTTATCCTCAAAAAATGGATATAGAGACTGAAAGTAAAGTCACTGCGGGGAAAATAGTGAAAAAACATAGAAAGTATAATTTCTTTAAATCTTCCAATTAAATTAAACAATGAAATGATAATGATACATTTATCTTCTAATAATGTATACTGAAAGTGTAACTAGGATCACTATGGGAAAAATATTGAAAAGACATTACAAAATACAATTTATTTAAATCTTCCAATTAAAATAAGACACATAAACCTTAATTTTCTTAAAATAAGAATGCTTATTGACGCCATTATTGGCTTAACTTCATATGCACATTTTAAATGGACTATGAGAAGATTCACATATGGAACATAAAGCATCTTATTTCAAGATGATCCTCATCCTGTACAATATTTTTTCTTTGATGTTGGACAAACTAAAAAGCCACTCATTGTTCACATGATGGAATCAATAAAACCACACCGCACTATATTTATCTGACGTCATATAAAATTTTGTAAAATACACCTTTATTTTAATGATGTCGTAGAACATTTTCTTTCCAAGATTCTAGTCATTCTCTACACTGTTTTTTCTTTGACGTTGGGCGATGCACGAGAGGCACCCATTGTTATCATGATGAAATCATTGAACGCCCCCATTTCATGCTACACCGGCTTTGGCCTTTATGTGACGTCATATCAAATTTTTGTTCAGGTTGCATACATGATCTAGCTACTGAATTTTTAAATACAACATTGCAAAATAATTTTGATTTTTAATTTCTGGACTCGCTGACGTAATTTATGGAAAAATAAATTTTAAAAATCACGTTATTTACAAACTCTGGTGTAATTAAGATGCTTGAAATCCGCACTTTATTCACTTGATGAAGTGACAACCCGCCGTTTCATTTCACAATAGCAGTGATAAGATTCTTTGTTTAATGATATCTAGAAATAATTTTAGAAGGTACGCTTTTATACCTGTACATAAATATATCTTCTTGTTTCCAGTCATAATAAAAATAACACTACCCACAAGGTTACACTCATAATTTAGCGATTTGTCCTTTGCAGAAGGGCAAATTTATGCGATGTCATATCACATTTTTGTTCAGGTTGCGTATATGATCTAAACGACCGAATATTTACAGAAAATACTGACGAATTCTACATTGACTTTTATTTTTTAATTTATGTACTTCCTTATCTAATTTATAGAGAAATAAATTATAAAAAGCACGTTGTTTATAAACACTGGTGCAATTAAGATGCACTAAAGCCACACTTCATTCACCTGGTGACATTCCATCGTTTCACTTCACAGCAGCATTTATAAGATTCCATGTTGGAGGTTTGAAAGGTATATTTTTTATCTTTTTATTTTAGATATAGATATATCTCTGTGTGTGTTGGAAGTTATTATATAAAATCATTGAATTATATAGAATGCTGGTATTTTTATTTATATTTAGAAATAATTATATAGCATATTTACAATATTAAGTAAGCACACATTTAAATTATTGAACTCTATTAGATAAACAACAACGAATAATCGGAATTCACATTGTCAAAATCATGTAAGGTATGAACCTGACCTTAAACGCTTGACTTTACATGTAGGGTATCTAAAGGGGTTTATACCTTCATGGATGGATATAAGCAACTATCGTCCTTACTGTATACACAATATTTTAAAAACTATCATTTACTAATACTCTATATTACAAGGACCTCTTGAATTTCAATCACTATGAGTGTCTGCGTAAAAAGACCACTATAAAAGGGATGCACAAACCGTTGGTGCTTTGCAAGATTGTTGATCTCTATACTGCAACTCAAAACCACTACAAGTCACTTTTAACCAACTCCCTAAGCAATTAAAACTATTTATCCATTCCTATAAACAATTCACCTTCTAAAATATCTTTTGACTAAGTAAACACCATTTTATTCATTTTCTTATTACGTTGGCCATGTCGATAATATTAAGGATTCAGTGCATGTTACGGAACTATGTCAGCGCAACTGACCTAATTTGAAACCTAACGACTACATTTTCTACCTAATGAAATCGAGTTGGTCTATCTTCTCACCTAAATTCTTGGGAAGGTTTATGATCAAACATTATCTATAAATAACACATTCACCTCAATCTAATAGAGAAGAACATTCATTTTCCATATTGTTACATGTCATAATTATTTTATTTCTACAATCGAGGAGTCATTGTTTATGGCTTTTCCTTGGAGGGAAAGAAGTTTTGGATTGTGGAAAAGTCTTGGATGTAAAGTATTATTATTCTAGCCTAGAGTTGATTTCTATATTATGATCCCTACATATCCAAAATAATCTATTACAAAGCACCATTCGCCAAGGTAGAGATTGAGGGACAACAAGGTCTTTCAAGGTAAATATTAATAACTTTTATTCTTTCATTTAGTAGATAGATATTGCACAAAGTAGTAAGATGAATGTTTTAATCCTTAATTAGTTTAACTCTACATTAACATGAGTAGAATTATATTTACTTATTATTATTTTTTTGTTTGTAACTATCCTTCTTTGTGCCACAAGCTTTAGTGAGTAGTAGATTATATTTTTTTTAATGTATTTTAGGTCTGACTGGGGTTATTTTATCATATAATTTGACTAGAGGCTTTGAAACCCTCTCCTTTAGTGTTGTGTAGTAAGATATCCCTTGGTTAGATTTAGCAAATGTGATTTGGGCATGTCCCGATAAAAATATATGTGTAATGAGTTGTTGGTAATATTACCTTCTCTGAGCTTGAAATTCACTTACTAGGAGAAGTTGTTCATCCTTAAGAGATATCTTTAGAGACACATATACATGTATTTTACATATTCATCTTTGATATAGACATTAGCATAGATTTTTATTATTATTGTCTCATGTTTATTTATTTTTGTGAATTTTATTTTCATTTTACGTGCACCTTTGTTTCCTTTAAGTTATTTGATTTTATTTCAATTTACTTACACCATCATTTCCTTTGGGTTCTTTGGTATTATTTTATTTTTCTTTCAGCCTTTGATTACTTTATATTTCTTAAGTATCAATTTATTTTTTATCACTGATTACATTTATTTCATTCTTTCCCTTAGTCTCTTTAAGAATATTTGACCCTTATTTTAGTTCTCCCCTTCCTTGGGATGACCCTATACTTTCTCCATCTTTTCAGATGACTACAACTTTCATTAGTGGTTGTGTTAGATCTATAGTAGGTTAGTATGACCTCCCTAGTAACATGACTATCATAGCATAAGCCCATCCAATTATAATAATATTTTACCTCCTAATGATCAACTGCAAGCTTATTTCATATTGTATCACTTATTACATGGATAGATATCTCAAGATCTCCATATTTCCCCCTCTTTTTTTTTATTTAAGGCATGTAGAGGTCAGTTTTGAGATTTCACACTTACTTTTGTGCAAGTCTATAAGTATTTAGACACCATGGTATTTAGGTCTTATTCTCTAATGAATGGGTTAGTTCTCTCATTTTTATCACCTATTTCACTTAGAATTGGTTCTCTAAATCTGTGTGAAGGAGGAATAGAAAAAACTAAAAGAATTAAAAGTTAAATCATAAAAGAAAAATAAAAGGTCATGATTAAAAGAAAATTATAAATTTAAAAGACAAATAACACCAAAGGATGTGATCTATATTTGGCACATCTCATATTATAGTCAAATCTCAAACTCTACAGTTGGTCTCCTGATAGAGTTGAGGTCAATTAGGTTGTGAAATGAAAGTATAGTGGGATAGAGATCTAATTATATCACGTACTATCTAGTGCCACCTAATTTTTCACACAAGTACCTAATCTTCATATCAGACTGATGACTCTTTTAGGGGTTGTGAGAAATGAGGCACATGTTATTTAAAGGTAGGTCCATTTTATTTTTCATGTATATATCTTTGATGATAATTTATATGTACCTTTTTTGTTAACCCAAACATTGTGTTCACTAGTCAAAGTGTCGTAGGTCCTTTTTGTCATTAGTTCTTATACTTTCTCACTTCTATAATGTGTTTCATTCTTACTAAGGATGTTCACATCACCCATGTGGTGTCTCTTATTCATTATTTACACCACATTATTCATGTTATCCTTTTATTGGATATTGC
>JARHVA010002916.1:0-2500 GCA_037957365.1 Torreya grandis | reverse complement strand
GAGAAAAGAATCTTTAAATGGGCCCTGAGTCAACCAATTTTAACTTAAAAATGAGATTTATTGGAAGCTCTAGAAAAATAAAAAACTCATATAATTATACCAACTTCCACCTATCTAAGACCAATATAACCAAGTTATTGGAAAATAGAGATGTCAGTTCAAAATTAACTCTCATATACTAGATTTAACCTATGAACTCCACACCCAGAAACACATTTGTTTGCCTAAATTATTATAGATGGAGGATGGAAGATATGTCTTAGAAGGCATGACAAAACTACCCCAAATAAGCCCATTTCCATTATTGAACTACTCTTGTAAATTACATGATATATAATTAATTCCACCATCATTCTCTAGATCAATGAAACCTAAAACCACATGTTTAATTTATCCAGACCATAAGACCTACCCATATTAAGAGGTTTGAAACCATTTCACTAATCAAATCTAATGAGCGATCAGGAAATAGAGGAGGAAAAATTCCCCACACCATGCAATAAAGTATGCAATTAGTAAAATTTTCCCAAAAACACTTCATATACTCCACAACTAATAGAAAATCACATCATTTTAATGTTTTCAATCAACTAGAAATCAACCCACAAATTTTTACTATTATCACTTATAATCACTTATGATTGATCTATCCTAGCATTATCCATGAAATCAACTACTTTGTTTGACTCTTAAAAGTAGTGGGAACATTTACACTCATTAAAAATGACTTAGAATCATCCATGCTTTAGCTATAATGTTGTTGATATTACAATATTTAGCATTATGTTATTTTAATTCTTTAATCACTACTATAGAATCATCTTCAACCACCAATAAACTTAATACCATAAGACACTACCAGTAATAGACACACTACTAAGGCTTGATGTTATGTTTCATTATTAGTGTCACCAATTATTTTGAGTGTTGACACTCTAATTAATGAACCACTGGAATCCTCCAATATGCATCCTACACATGACACCCTAGGATATACTCTATAGTCTTCTTAGAATTTTATATTAAACCAACATATACTGGGAGGTTCCTAGATTATAGATAATTTACTCCTCCTTTTTCTAACATAATTAGCAAATACCCTTTAATAGGGGAACAAGAAGAAATTTTCAATTTCCACTCATCCCTGTATCCCATCTCAAGATATGAAAATTCTTTCATTTAACATAAGCTAACACTACCTCATAAATATAAATTTTCACTTCATATATAACAATAGACAATGCCTTTTCTTTTCATTCAAAGATATATTGATTCATTTCATTCCAAATCAACCAAATGATAATGGCTAGACTAGTTCTCCATAATTTATACATATAATGCTTCACATCTCCAATTGGCCATGTCAAAAAGGAAATTTCAAGGGATGGAAGCCAAATATAGAGCCAATGAAACTTACAACATAACCATGACCGGCACTAGACCGCAAAGGGACATTCAAAGAATAAATGATCAACTATTTCCACCATTGATTTATACATTCCTTACCTAGTTGGACTGTGGAAACCCATTTTAAATAATCCATAATGTCCATATTCTTTACTAAACCACCAACCATGTAAAATCTCTTGCTTTCTATAACCATTCTTTCCCCTAACATAACTTACTCACCTAAGTAAAATAAACATATGTCACCTTATCTATATGATATCCAATAGTAATATCGTAATACCCAGATGTAGACCATACCTAATGAATCTTGTCATCTTTATCTCTTAGAAATATGATTGTCCTTGATGTCAAAAGGGACACTATGGATGTCATTGATGTAAAAAGGATAAAAGAATGAAAGTGTCTCCATACTTATATAAAATATGCATAAAGATCATGAAGTTGTCATGCTTTCACAAAGATCATTTATGGAAATTTTTTAAAGGAAATAGATATAATATCTATTATGGTTTAATCATGAGCAACATGAATATATGGACTCTAGGTTCAATTAAGAAATAATGAGCTCAAAATTGATTTATTTAGCTCTTAGACATTACAGGGTTTCTTAGTAAAATTCTTAGGGTTTACCCATGGCATCAAAATGCAAAGTTATATTTTAATGTTAACTTGGTATAGCCTAAAATTGATAACTAAAGTTACAAATTAAGTCCATATCATCATTAAAAAACTAGCCTGTCAACCTAAAAAATATTGACTCTAAGCAATGATCAAAGGATTTTATATTTTCCTAAGTTTAAGAATTAATATGTGTCCTGTCTTAATCAAAGGCTATCACTTCATCATACATAGATCATCTAATGAAGTGAAGTAAATTCAAATTGTCAAAGGCTCCTCTGATTAAATGTGCTAGTAACAAATGTCACATTCATGAAATTTGTTAGACAAATACCCAATGAGCATAAGTATTCTTATAGTTAATGTTTAAGATAGTTGGAAGAATAATGGTTAAAAATTAATCAAACATTAGAGATCCAATGGAGTGCGATGAACTCAAATTTTTTAATGTAGCTTCGAGTGAACATGCAAG
>JARHVA010002915.1:2195000-2284140 GCA_037957365.1 Torreya grandis | reverse complement strand
AATAGAGTACCTTTATTGTCTAGTATCCTTAAGGGTGTGAAAAATGTTAGGAATATGCCCTTGAAGATTTTTGTTAAACATGAAAATTCATCCTAACCTATTCCACTTCAGACTTTAAGTGATTATATCCCAGATGAAGGTGTTGTAACCCTTCCTCCTAATTCTCCCCTTCCTCAATATAGCATGTGTGATATGGCCCAAGTATTGAGTGAATTGAAGATCATTATGCCACTTGTTGAATTATTACAAATACTTGTTCATAGGAAGAGGGAATTTCAATAGTTAGAATTTAGTAAGAATTTAGCTACAAATTAATTGACATCACCCCAAACACCCCTAGATGATGATGAAGAATCACATGAGGTTCTGGAAGCCTCCCTATAGGTTTATTTGGGGGCTATTGATCCAAAACATAGATTTTTTGATTAACAAATATCTCAAGAACACAAAAATAACACAATAACAATGATTTCTCTAAGAAGAGATGTTTTATTACTTAAGATTATAAATACAACTATATGCTTATCTCTAAGAAGAGATGTCTGATTTTCATTTCAGGTTACATCTTCATTTATACATATTTTGAAGGTGTGAGGAGGAAGTGGAAGGTCACCAATCTCAAGGGAGATTAAGTGGTTCAACTTCCATGATTAACAACAATACATAATTCAAAGAAATACTATTTTTAGAGACTTACTATTTTTAGACTGCACTATTAAAATTGAAATTTGGGGCACTTCCATTAGGTTTTGGGGGGTCAAAACCCACCAAAAAAAGCTTGTACCATCTCACCACATTCTCCTCATTCTTAGATTTTCAATGGTTTAAAGGAGGAGTCAATCAGAGCTATGGTGCAAAAGTTATGACTCCTAGAAGATCTGTCATCAATTGGGGTAGAACCGTCACCTAAATTGTCACCTGAATTATTGCCCAGATCAACTATATTGGTAAAGATTCAGTTGAATGTGGATCCATTTTACACAACCTTGTTGATCAATGGCCTGATTTTTCACAATTGCATATTTGATTTTGGATCCTTAATGAGCTCTGAGTTAAAATCACATCAAATTTTGGTAATTATTATGCAATGGATTCCTGATAGGTTCTAATTGTTGGACAATTCAAATGGTTGGTAGTGCAGTTGGCAGTGCATCCAGGTAAGTATTTGAATATGGATGTGGTAGTTATAGACTACCCACCTAAATGGGGAATGTTGCTATCAAAAAAATGGGCTATTAGCATGAATGGAAGTGTACAAATGGACTTATCTTATTCCACCATTTGTTTGGAGGTTAAGATGGTCAAATTTCATAGAGAACTAAAGATGTTGCATGTTATTGAAGATTCGAAACATGCTCTTAATGAAGTGTTGTACACGTATGTGGATCTCTGCAACTTCACTGGGAATGTGGATGATGTTGAACAATCAGTTGTTATTGATGCTGAACTTGACAATAAAAGTGTTGATGTTTTGAAATTGTCATTTTACTATATTTCTCTAATCTTGGAAATAGAGTTGGGGTTATCTTATATGCCCCCAATGGCAATTCTTTTTAATTTTATTTCAAGCTTTCCTTTGAGTGCACGAATGACATTATGGAATAAGATGCACTATTTATTAGTACTCACTTGAATGTAATAGATAAATAGGCCTATTTGCAGCTGATGAAGAAGTACCAAAATTGCTTGGCTTGGTCATATCTAGATTTGAGATCATATAGGGAGGATTTGTTTCAACATGTCATCTTATCAAATCCTAACAGCAATACCTTCAAGCAAGTGAAAATATTGATTTACTTTATCATGGCTACCAAGCTACTGGAAAAGTTAAAGGAATTAAGGGATGATGAGATACTGGAGCTGCTAGATAATGTCAGACATCTGAAACATTCCCTAAACTGAATCTGTAATTGTATATAGTATTGTATAGTGTATAGTTTTGTTGCTTTGTTGTTTTATTGCCCCTATACTTTGGGCCTTGTTTGTACAGTTCCTTTCATCATTTTTGTTATGTGTTTATTTTTATATCCTCCTAAATTGTTTTTACTAGTCTGGCCTTGTTTTGTTGAGTTTCCATGGTTGTTTACTAATAGTTTATAGAGTGTTGACTCTGTGGCCCAATAGATTGGCACCTGGTCTTGTGTTCAGGGGTTCTTTGCACCCCTGCAAGAGGTGTACATCACCAGGTGAGAGCTAGTTTTAGTGCCCAAAATTACACATAACAATTATTTCCCTTGTTGAATATTAATGCTTGATTATCTAGCTATTGCTTCTTGTCTACAAGTGTTACCCTGAAGTCAAGAAATCATGTTTTTATTTCAAATCACCAAAATCCATTTCCATAGTCAAAATAACCAAAATACCTCTCTTACCTTGTGTGAACCCTGTGAAATTTTGATTCTAAATAATGCTTAATGTATTTGATTTTTAATAATCGTATAAAATATATAATGAAGAAAAAGAGCACGATAAAAGTTTTAAGGTTAAATGCAACTTTTGAAAGTTGCAAATGATGCTCCAAAATTCATGACAAATTTGTGTGGGAAAAACAACTTGCAAATTACACTTCCTCAAAATGCAAGTTTCAAAATATGATTAACTCTCCCAATCTCATCGGTCAACGAGGAGGAGAAGCTTATGTCGGACGTCAGTAGACATTTGTGACATAAAAACATGTAAAAATCAAGTATCAAAAATACAAATCTACAAATTGTAAGTTAACCCCGTGGGCCCGCCGGAAAAGGACGGTGAATGAAGATATATAAAAGACAACGTCTAAAAAGTAACAAAGTAGATTTCAAAGCCTAGGCTATGGGTTAAAGAGTCCACGTGTAAGGTTTGGAATAAGTTTCGAATGAATATCAGAATCCATGCTATAAGTAACCTATCCACGTGGAAGGTCAAACGAAATAATACAAAATCTTACCAAAAATATCTTTTGAGATGCAAGGTATATTGTGCACTTATAAATTTCAAGATGCATTTCACTTTCCCAAAACCACGACAGTCGATGGCAGAGGAATACGATAGAAAATGGGAGTTAAGATGTAACTTGGCAAATTGCTAACTTGCAAATTTTTTACTGAGTTTCTGATCTCGCAGATAGAAAAGGAGGATGGTAGGAATACATGGTGTTGAAGACATTTGAAAAATGTAGTTTTATAAAATACATATTGTAAAGTGCATACAGGATTCCCAGGCCCACAGATTTCAAAAGAGGGTTTAATATACAAGGTAAAAGTCCACGTACTCTCTGGAGATTTAAGTGGAAACTTAAGGGAAAATAAAATGCCAGATGTACCCTCAATGGCAATGACATTTGAACGGAAGCAGCTGCATGGAAGGCGATGGAGAAGTGGAAGCATTGTGTGGCCTCATGTCATTCACGATCATTATGCAAATATAGGTTATGCAGCCTGCCTTCTTTCTGGGGCTTCCAATATTCCCATGGTTTTGACAGGTCATTCCTTAGGACAAAATGAACTGAAACAAATATTGAAACAAGAGATGCAAGCAAAGATCAATGCCATGTGAATCTGAGATTTCTACTGATTGAAGGACTCAACACTGCATTGTTGGTCGGGATTCCGTGTGAAGCACAAAGATCGGCTGAATCTGTAGTTGCACCCATGAGCATTGTGTTCAATGCTCAAAACATTGAGGCAAACGTTGTAGAAAAGTCGTTTATTAGGGAATGACAAGCTGTAAATAATGTTGCCTTGGAACTTTCAGTTGTAGGCGCCAAATCTAGCTTGTTTGTAGAAAATATCATCCATCAATTCTTTAGCCCTCCTGCAATGCTTTTTGACAGGTTCATCTCATCCATGTAAAGGTAGACATTTGTAAACATTGCATACAGGTAAATGTGAAGGCTCTTTTTCTATTCATTGTAGCCACATATGGGTACACTTAACTATTTGAAATGAAATTGTTCTCTTTGCATCTATATTCTTCAATTCACAGGAAAGAATTGGACACGATTCTCCTCCGCAAAGTTCAGAGGTAGGATTCACTGACTTAGTGGTATATAAGGATTCGAGTCAATCAGATAGGTAAAGGTTAGATGGTAAGATTTTGGAGCTCTTCACTTGAAAATTAGAAACTCTTAATATGTCTTTACAGTATTCCACATTTTGGTTGTGAGAATGATGTTGTTGTTTCTTCCAGAAATGTCAGCAATTTATATCAAACTGATTCCTTTTTAACGTTGGATGTTGTGCAAAAAAATTATGTTGGGAGTGAAAGGCAGTTACAAAGATTTCTACTTTTCTCTCTCTCTATAATATTTGACGAGCTAATTGCTACTGACCAAGATTGGCATTTTAAGGCCAGGATAGTTCAGATAAATTTATGCAAAATGATATTTTTTTAATGAAGGTAATCCTTAATATCTTAAGAAAGTCATAGAGAGGGTGAATTGGCAGGTGGAGATGCAAATAATGGTTACAGAGAAGGAGTTGGATTTTAGAAAGATCTTCTATAGGGTATATTTCTAAAGCAAGTTGAATGGTTGACCAAGTGGAGTTCCCAAGTGGGAAAGCAACATGCAAAAAACAAGTCTTCAAACTACAAGTTGTAATGTGCAATCCAGCGTCCCAATCATGCCAGTCAACTCTGCAATGGAGAAATTCAACTCAAATGAAGCTCCAAGGAGATTTTAGGGAGGGATGTAATTTTGCAATTTGTGCAAATTGCAAATTATGCTTGGATCTCCCAAACCCGCCAGTCAATGTTGGTCAAACATGAGGTCCTAGTTTAAAACAAAACTTTTAAGGCCAATTACAATTTTGTGTTTGTGCAAATTACAAATTGTGCTTGAAGTTCCCAAGTCTGTGATGGAAATTTTCAATGTAACTGCAACTCTAGAATCCAAGTTGAAAAATTGTAAATTATAAATTGTTCTTGAAGTTCCTAGATCCGTTGGCAAACTTTTGAGGGGAACTGTAACTATAAATTGTAAGCTACAAATCTGCAAGTTGTAAATATGTTGTTGAGCTATGGTTTCCCACCATTCAAAGGAAGTGCAAAATTGCAAATTGGACCTAGAGTTTCCCATAAGACAAAAAGGTGAAAAATAATGCACTGAAGCTCCATGCAAGATTGCTTATAACCCTAAAAGTCAAAAAAGTGAAAAAATCAAAGTGTTGAAAGGCACATTGAAAGCAAAAAAAGCAAAAAGGTAAAATAGACTAATTTTTACTTTTTTCCATATTTTGCTTGTTCGAACACCTCCATGGGAAAAATGTTGCATGCTTGCAAGGTCAAAGTGGGCCTTTCCAAACAAGATTTCTCAAATGGCCATGGATATATAGTGCTCCAATGCCATCATTTCAAGGCAGGGGTTTTTTATTGACATGCACAAGAGGAAGTGTAGCTAACCAAGAGTTTCTAGATAGGAAAATGAGTAGTCAAAGACATGTCCAAGCAATTGCATAAGAAGATAAAGGGCATGTTTGAATCAAAAATGAATATTCTCCTTTAAACTTGAATTAAATGCATTTAAAACTAAGCATATCAAGGGTTTGCTTCAAATCTTCATCATTACATGTAGAGGCAGTTACAAGAATCATTGTCCTTACAAAGCCTTGAAGACTATAGTCGTGGCAAGGAGTATATTCCAGCTAGAAGCATCTTGGTGGAACTTTGAGAGCTGATTACAAGTTTACAATATTGTAAATTGTAACACATATTCTTGGGTTACAAAGTGGTGATAAATTGTACACAAAGAGGGATTGTCCTCTTTTCTAATGTTGTTATTGGTTCTTTTGTTTTTCTAGGTCTTAGTCTCTTTCAATATTGGGATCCATTACTATGTGTCCATTTTGTCTCTCTTACTATGGTGGTTACAATTGTACATCCATTAGCAAGCTCTGAGAGAATTGTAATATGTCTCCCCTATTCATGGATGAAGCTCACCATGCTTGTCCCCATGGGGGACAAGCAACGTTATGAAACAAAGATGTGTGTAATATTTATTTCTAGATAATGGAAAATGAATGTGATTTTTACTTTTTCTTGTTAATGAAGTGCAATAAAATGTTGTACATGTTCTATTGGTTGGATATTTTGTTTAATGTTTATAAATGGTTATAATTTTGGGCATAGATCTATATTATAAACCCCTTCCTGTATTGTGATTTGGAAACATGATATTGATAACCTCTTAAGGGCACCCTGGGTTTATGGACTTGATAGAAAAAAGTAGTTGAATCTCTAGTTAGATTTTATGCTTTAGGGTTTCAAGAATTATTTGGGTATTTGCATTGTATTAGCACCAGTGGATGCTAATAACTCTTGGTAGTTCCCGTGGCTTGTATGTCAATATTTTTCATCTTTGCAAATGAATGATGTTATATATTTTGAATAAGATACTATTTTTTGAAAAACCACACCACCACACCACTATTTTACATTTACCTAACTCATCCTACCCTATTATACCCTACAAATAACATAGTTTTTGCATATTATAAGTGTTATTTTCCTAAATATGCATAAATATTTCATACTTAAAATGTATTTGTGTTTTTTTTGCTTTGGATCCTATCACTACAATCTTCCATTTGACCCCATGTTATGGAAAATCATTTATAATGAAGGTTGTAATCATCTTTACATCTGTATTCAATATATTATGTCTATCTTAGTGAATTTGTTCATTCTACGTGACAACCCTTCTTGGGTGGAGTGAAACAACTTGTTTATGCTTCGGTGAGATGTATGTTTGTTTGTTGTCTAAAAAATCCCACGCATATTAAATGTTAGTATCCCTTTATGTGAGAAAGCTACCCCATAGGTCCTCTTACCTTAGTTTAGGTAGAGATATAAGTAGCAGGGAGATAACCATACCCTCTATCGATGACTTCCAGTTATTGTATATGTTTAATCCATCTATATGCTAAACCCTTCCCTAGATATAATGACATATTTATTCGGTTTTCATCCATGTTTGCCACTTTTCTCAAGTGTGCAAGTCATAGTGCAAGAGGTGTACAACTAAGAACCAACACTTACATTGCCTAAAAATCTATGGTAGAGGTATATTTTCATTCATTTAAATTCCATGGAGCACCTTAAGACACCTTCAAACTCTATGTTTTCACTACTTCTCAATCTGTCCTACAGGTCTCTATAGGATCAGTCTATTGGGTCTTCAACTTTTAACTGTATGTGTTTGGAGATCCTTATCAGTCTATACCTATTCAAATCAAGTTATCACCATGATTTTTACTTATTCAACCTTCATTATCATTGACAACATGAAATTCCATAGAGTTGCAAACCTATAGGTGGTAGGTGATGAGGATTACAAATCATTATTTTGTAATTTTTAAGGTGTAACAAACACTATCAAGAAGATCTGACCATTGTTACCATTGTATTAATACATAAAATAGAATAACACTAATTTTAGATTCATTTGAAATGTGTATCAAAACATTCCAATCACCCTATTTATGAAAACACTCTTAAAATAGTCTCAAGAGGGTGAGTGAAAAAATGACCACTTGAGACATGTATAAAATATCTAACTATTTATAAGGCCATTGATGTATTACACAAAAATATTGGAAGACCATGAATAATCATTAATTTACACCAAACCACTTAGAATACTCAAAAACTTAGAAAATATGATAGTCACTTCATGTTGCTCACAAAAGAGACTTTCCTTGCGAAAGGCTATCAAAACATGCCATAATGATGAATAAAATTATAGGAGGCATATATATACATCTTATAAATCATTAAAACTATTGTAAATCATCCAACTCATCTACACTTACACTAGAGTTATGTCAAATTTAGCCTATGAGGTTTTGAGCTCTCAAAACATAGTCTAAGCTCTTAGTGATTGTTAATAAAGATTACAGCACCAATCCAAAAACCAATGCCACAAATTATAACTCCATATGGTTCTCAAATATTTTCTAATAAATTATCCCCCAACTCTACCTGTATGGCCTATACGATCTGCTTGAAGTTGGCCTTCACTAGCTTGTGAAGGGGATGATGAGAGAGAGAAAGAAAAATATGAAACTGTGGAACTTGAAACTTCTTCCAAATATTTTTCCTAAGCTTTAAAATACCAAAATATGTTCTTAATTTATTTCACTTACAAGTGACTGCCAAAAGTCCGTACAACTTCTTCTAACTCCTTAATATGGCATTGAAGTGCAAGATTCTATTTTTGTTCTGATTATATGATAGGTGTGATAGTTTTGTAACTTTTCCAATATTATTAAAATGTGTATGGTACATATTTTTACTATGGGGAAAAAGTGACCGAAAATCCACTTTTTATGCATATTTAACACCTCCAAGCTAGCAAATGATCCTTAAACACTTCAAAACTTCATGAGATGTTTTTATAATATTTTTAAGATATAAAACGACATTAATGAACCCATAATCACCTATGGCATAGCTTTATCATGACTTATTTCCTCACGACAACCCTAGATCACTATATGACTAGAATATGACTTTGCTTCAATATTTCTAAATTTACCTTAATAAATGCTACTAAGGTATTTTGGGCTCAATTAGGACCTCCTAAATCACCTAAGGTTCAATTTTTTTGACTATAGAGGTCTTATTTTGACCTAGGGGTCAAAATTAGATAACAACAACAATTCATCAAAGGAATGCTACTCATTTTTATATAATTTGTATTAAATATAATGCTTGAAGAAGGAACTAAATATTAATATGTATTTCCTCTAAGGAGTGACCATAATCATACATTTTTTTGTTCATAGTCACTCATTCTTTCATTTATAAATAATCATTTTATTTTTAAAGGACTGCTTAGATATCTAACTCAAAAATATTATTTTTAAATATGTATACTTAATAAGTATATTTTTCAAATAACCATAGGTAAAAACACATATAGTTTGTTATCAAATAAACACAAGTAAAAAAACAAATAACTTGGTTTGGAATAACCACAAGTAGATAGCTTAAAAACTCAAATTGATAAATTTATATCATGAGTTACTCCCACTTCCAAAAATAATGTCACATAAAAGTTATATTTTTTTTATTGTAATTTATCTTTTCTAAAAAGGAAATATAGGATGGTAGAAGACACATCATTATTTTTTTCCAAAACATAAGATATTTATATACAAGATAATAACAAAATCTAAGAGAATATTCAATATTATTTTCTTATTAGTGAAGAATAATGTAGACATATAAATCCCTAAAATGACTCTCTTTATCTAAAACTAATTTCATTATAGGGACCAAATCCTTGTTATAAAAAACATAATTTATGTTATTTCAAGCACATTTTTCTTTAATAAATTAAAGTAGTCATTCATTCAATGTTAAGTAGTGTTCTACCTTAATTTTTATAAAATAAAATTAAATCTGTATTGTAATTATAGGTGTAAAAGCAGAGAATATTAGAACGCTAAAGATATAAAATAGAAAATAATTTTGATTTTGACAACTTTATATGTATATTAGGCTACTATTTTATGAAAGCACTAAGAATATATAAACTTATCTCAAACTAGGATTTATGATTAAAAAAATCTAATGTCTCAAAGTGGAAATTAGTAAAAAAGGTGACAATGCATAGTTAGAACTAGGAATAAATCTAAAGTCTATTGTTACAAGGCTATCTTATAAGTGGATAGGAACAAAGTTCGATTGTGTCTATTAGTTATTGACTTGTCCTAATTAGCTATGGTAGTTGACTAAAAAAATTAGACATATAAAATATAATTTTGATGAGCAAAAATAAAAGGAATGATATCAAAATATTCTTATATAAGATATTGTAAGTGGACAATAGTGAAAACCACTCAATCTCATTGATTGTTCACATGTCCTACTTGACTATGAATAAAAAATATTATTTCACCACATGTGCATACATTACTTAGAGTTGTTGACATAATTTTAGAGATCAAATATTATGCAAAGGACCAATAAAGAATAAACCTTAATTTTTGACACACAATATAAATAAATATCAAATGGGTGGAAATCAGGTGAAATGGATTGAGTTAGATTGACCATGGTCAATCCCTATTTAATGGCCAAACATTACACTACATTTCCATCTCAAATTCCAATTTATTTCTCCCACTTATGTGTATGTTTAAAATTTGTAATGTAATTATAAATATTATTTCTCATATTTCAACATTGGCACAAATATGTAAATGTGAATTTATCCTTGAATCTATGTTCAAAAAATATATACTTATAATAATGGAAATATATGAATAGGTTTTGAGAGTGAGGATAACCATCCTTAATTTCTTGGATTAGCCTCATAGTTATATATGTTTTTATTTTTAATTTGGGACCTACCAATGTGTGAAATTTAACCCAATATAAGACTAAATGGAAAAAAATAAGAAGTAAAATGAAATGTGACTTGTACTTATTTCATAAAAAACATGCATGGACAAGTCCATGATTTATAGATAAGACTGTAGGTTGGTCTCATTTGGAAATAATCTACTTGTTGAGAATCACAAAGGACAATAATTGGGTATTCCCATGGAAAAATGGCAAGATGAATAACAAGTAGATAAACACAACACTTATAATAGATAAGTAAATGGGTAAAATGCACCAGTAGATACCTCATTCATCTTCAATAGTGTAAATGTGAAAATTTACTATAAATGTCATAAAATATGATCATGTACCAAATTAGGATGTCTATAGGTATCTAAAGGAATTATTTTCATCCTACAAACAATATTCTTTTTCCTATTATTATAAATAAATCTTGTAATAATTGTAACTTTGTAGGTAAAAATAGATGTGCCCACTTCTTAGCCACATGATATCATCATGTATACATACCCCTCATGAACCCAAAAACCAAAGAGGTGACCCCAAAGAGGCTAAAATATTTTTATAAAAATATATACAATGGAATGAAGAATTTAACCTTTTTGGACTTTAATTTCAGTAAAAAAATCACACAATATCCTAAACAAATATGGATTAAAGTATATTGTAAATCAATCATGAAGATGTAAAATTTATAATGTAATAAGAGACACATATATTAAACATGATACCCATTATCTTAGATTAAGACATCATCACACATTTAATTTACTTCTAAATGTACGTAACACATTTACTAAGAAACAGACTAATCTAAGTAAACAAAGACATCTACATCACTTATAAACTCTAACATTTTCATCCATTAATTTTTTAAAGACAAAGACCTTTCCCCCTTTCATAATTTTATCCTTTACAGTGTTAATCATGCACATAATATAAATTATTTTCCTCATTCATATGTAAGGACATAGTAAAACCTATATCAAATCTTGTAAGGTAAATATCTCCTTCCACTTTATCTATCCTTCCTTTTGTATTTTTTTAATTCTACTCTACCAAGCTCTCAAATTATGATCTGGTCATCATTATGAAAAATTACTTACATAATTTACATAAAAAGAAAAGATATTTCGTGCCTTTTCGCATCCAATCAAAGAAGGAAATGTCTCCACTCTAGATTATAGTTCCACTTATCCCTAGTACATGCCTTAAGAGCTTAATCATAGATACAAAATAATTATAAATTTTATCAATATTTTGCATATGTAAGGCACCCTTTTCCTTACCAATAAGAATGAAATGAAATATTTTTATGATTTGTCATTTTGTCCTTCGAGACAAATCTAAAATTCATAGTCTTGGTAAGGGTTCCATCAAGGCTCATTTACATAGGAATAATCATGTAAGTGAATTTTTGTTACAGATGTTATGTGATTCATATTCCAAGGTCTATAAAATCAATAAAATTATATTTATAAGCATGATACATTGAAATCACGTATGAATTGGATATGATATATTCATGTTGGATACAACGTCTATTTATCATTTTTAAGATAGGTGTGGTATTTGGGTCAATAGTTGACTTATTTTTTACCTTTGTAAATTTATCCCCTACCACCTACACACTCATTGCACCCATTATAATTTTAATTTCTTCATTAAATAAAAAAAATACAACAACAAATATCATGGTATTTTTATCCAAATTTAGAATATTGTTACTATTGCATAAATTATAATACACATATTCACTTGTACCCATAAGCACAAAAATAATCACACATTTGAATTCTGATCATACCCACCATGGGTACATATCAAGACACATTTTGCATACATGATTAATGATGTGGTATATAATCAAATAAAATATGTGAATATCTTATCATGCCATTATGGGAGTCATCCAATTAGTTCAGTATTAAAATAGATCAATGAGAAGAATTATGAATCTAGTCATCACATAATTACCCAAGGCTCATCAAATTATCCATAGTTAAACAATAATGAGATAAAACAATTTGATTAATAACAACATACCCATAATCCACATAACATGATAATAAACTAACAAAACAACATGATAAACAAGTATGACAATCATGTTGACATATTCAATGTACATATAATAACATTATAGTATAAGCTCAAATATATCCAGTCATGAGAAAGATAATAATCATATGAAAATAGAGGCTAAAATACAAAATGAACATCAAATCTGCCATGACATGGTTGTTCATGTTTATAATATTTTAGTTTAATGACAAGAAAAATACAAAAGTCTAACAATTCATCATTTAGCATCCTATTATATTCAAGGTTTTGCATATCTTCAATTTAGAATGCGATTGTTGTCTAGATTTATTCAATGGGAGGGTATTTAATGATGGGCTGAATGGTTTGCTTAATGGTTGTATTTTAAACAATTATGTAGGTTTTAATTCATAACATTTTGTTATATGTTGGTTGTCTAGGTCTAGGTTTCCCTCCATTTCTCCATGTCTATAAAATATCATCAAATCCAACATAGATAAATGGAGTGAAACCTATACCAACAAAACCAAAATATAACAAAATGTGGTGTAAAAATACATACATTAGGGTCTAAAACCCAACCATCCATTAAACCATTCAACCAATAATTAAATATCCTTCTCTTCACTAAAGGGAGAAAGAGGTTCACAGATGACTTATTAGGATTTTATGTTTGTCATTTTTGGAGTAAAGAATTAATTCTTATCGATAATTTTAAAGAAATATTTTTTTTAAATGTAAAATCTATAGTCAGTGTTAAATCTTTAGTTTTCACTTTTATCTTCTTGCATATTATTTATTTAGAAGTTTCTTTTGCACAGTATAGTCATCTTTTTAATAAGGCACTATGTAATGATTTAATTAAGGAAAATTAATAAAGGTCAAATATTTCTAAGTTTTTTATTGATCTTCAGATAGGTATTAGAGATTTTGATAGGTTGATTGTATGAAGGTGTAGCATAGTGCAACTAAAAATTAAAGTCAACATAAGAGAAAGAGCTTAGGTATAAGTGTGGGAGAAATAGATCAATCAGCATTTGAATAAAGATACATACACAATCATGGAATAAGGAGATCATGGGAGTATATAGTTCTCCAATACAATCCCAGTTCTTACAAGGCATAGTCAATAGAAAGTTATCAGAAACTACCAAATATATAAAATGGAGAAATCACCCAGTTAATAGGAAATAGTTGAGATGCTACAAAGAGAGACAAAAAATGAGATATAAAAAATTAAATCACTATAGGAAATTATTTTAATGAATAATATTCTGACACGGCTATAAATTTTAATCTTTATAGGTAAAGATAATGCTTTTTGGTCTATTATGATGAAAAAGTTCTTTTGTTCACATGATGTATGGGATCTAGTGGAAAATGTATTTGTAGAACCTCCAACTTAGATAGCCTATCAAACTTTGAGTAGGCACAAAAAGATCAACTTAGAGAAAACAAAAATAAGTAAGAAAAATCCTTATTTTTTATTTAGTAAGTAATGATTGATTTTATTTTCCCTAGGATTTTAGTAACAACTAGGTCTAAGATAATAAGTGATATTTTTGAGATGACTTATTAGGGAACCACTAAGGTAAAAGTTGCTTAATTATAGTATCTTAAGATAAATTTTGATAATGTGAAAATAAAATATTTAGATTCCATAGACTAATTCTTAAGTCATGTTATGAATATTGTTGATTATATAAAATCACATGGAGAATAAATTCTTGATCATAAAGTTTTAGAATATATTTTTATGAATCTACCTAGTAATATTTATGTTATTGTTATTGTTATTGAAGAATATAAATATTTAACACAACTATTCATAAATGAGTTCATGGATTTCTATTATCTCATAAATCCAAGATGAACAACAATAATAATTCTTCTTTGGTGAATTCTTTTGAAACACAGGTTTCATTTTTTATAGGTAGAGGAATAAAAAGGTAGAGATTCAGAGACAGAGGTATAAATAATAGTTACAAAGGTGGAAGGATAAGTCCAACTTAATGTGGAAGGATAGATTATAATATCAATTTTGACAGCTTCAAAGGATGTTGTAATAACAACCAGTTCTAACAGTATTCTTATAAGTATGATAAATTTAATAGCAGTGTCATTATTGAAATTCATTTGGTCAATATGCATATGATTTGCATAAAAATAATAATCTTCGATTAAAATAAATGTAATTTTTTATAATATGTATAAAAACAAATCTGGGTCTTTATTCATTACATGTCATGTTTCTCAAGAGAGCTCTAGTGATATTTGGTTTTTAGACAGTGGCTATGGTAATCATATGACAAGAAACAAAGATTTGATTTCAAGCATAGACAGTTTAGTGAAGTTAAAAATCAAGATGGGTAATGATAATAAAGAATCAATAATGGGTAAATATGAGATTATCATTGTTACAAAACATGGTGAAATAAATTATATTCCAAATGTTTATTTTGTACCAATATTGAAGCATAATATCATGGGTGTTGGGTAGCTTGTGAAGAAGGTTTTAAAGGTATCTTTTAAAGATAATGAGTGCAATATACTATAAAAATTTATAAGTGATAGGTTGATTGCAAAGTTTGAGATGACTAGGTATACAATGCTCCCACTTCCAATCAAGATTGAAAAGTTAAGCTGGGAAGAAATTGTGGTAGATTAAAAGGCAACTTATTTAGATCAGACATGGCTATGGGATATAATTTATGAATATATTCATTTTATAAGATTGATTTTATTGTATTAGAAGTAGATGGTGAGAGGATTATCACTAATTGAGCATCCATATAGTTCATGTGAGAGTTGTATTTTTGTAAAATAACATAGATAAAGTTTTTCAATATGAGTGTCATATATAATAAATGTATAGTTATAGATCTTATTCACACTGATATATGTGGACCTATGTGTATGCCAACATTATGCAGAAGTTTATTTTCTTAACTTTCATTGATGATTTCAGTAGGAATAATTGGATATATTTTCTCAATCAGAAGTCTAAAGCCTTTGTAATATTCAAGGACTTAAAAGTAATGGTTGTAAAATAGATTGTCCTATACATAAATGTATGCAAGTTAGATTGAGGTGGTGAATACATTTCAAATGATTTTATATATTTTTACAAGTATCATACAATTAATAAGTAGTTTACTACAAGATACACACCATAGTATAATAATGTTTTCAAGAGAATAGTCATGGATATGGCTAGGAGAATGTTGAAGTCCAAGCACTTATCTAATGAATATTGAGCAAAATTAGTATCATGTGTAATATATTATAAATAGATGTCCTAAAAAGAGTGTCAAGGACAATTTCACAAGAAACATGGAATGATAGTAAGCACAATGTATTTCACTTAAGAAATTTTGGATGTGTGGCATATGCACATGTCAGAAGAAATAAGAACAAAACTTAATGATAGAGGTGATAATTTTATATTTATTGGTTATATTGAGAAATTAAAAGATTAAAAGTTATAAAATCCCATTACCAAGAAGGTAATCTTTAGTAGAGATGTTAAATCGAAGGAACATGAAGCTTGGGATGGATGTATTGATAGATCAATTATAATAGTTATACCTCAAGAAGAATAAAAATCAATAGAATAAGGTGTGGAAGATGGTCAGTTAAATTCACAAGTAATAAGTACTCCAATAAATAATATATAAGGAGATAATTCATGGGAGATAGGATTACTAGGTAGTTTAATATAAGGTGAATCATCAATTCATGTAAGTCATTCTACTACCAATTCATAAGTAATCAATTAGATACTACAATTACCTCATTAAAATCAAAGTATAGAGGTAAAAAAATAAGAAGTTTGAAATAAATTTATGATCAAGGAGAAGGAAACTTAGATTTATATTCAAATTTTAGTTTATTCTCTCATGATACTATATATTTTTGTGAATCAATTAAGGAAGATCATTGGATCAAGACTATGGATGAAGAGATGGATTCTATTGAAATAAATGAAACATAGGAACTAGTAGATATAATTGAAGGTAAATATAACATAAGATTTGAATGGGTTCATATGACTAATTTAAATTTAGAAGAATAAGTTTAAAAGTATAAAACAAATTTAGTAGAAAAAAATTTTACACAAAAACATGAAATAGATTACAGTGAGACATTGTACCAATTGCATAATTTGATATTGTTATAATGGTTTTATACATAGTAACACAAATAAATTGGAATGTTTACCAAATGAATGTCAAATCAACATTTCTAAATGGTTTTATAGAGGAAGAAGTGTATGCAGAACAACCACTAGGTTATGAAGTTCATGGACATGAAGATAAGGTATATATATTGAATAAAGCTCTTTATGGGCTCAAACAAGTAATAAGAGTCTAGTATAATCAGATTAACTCATACATGATTAGTAATGGATTAATTATAAGTAATAGTGAATATATGTTGTATACAAAGATCAACAAACAAGGTCATATTTCAATTGTATGTTGATATCTTGATGACCTAATATTTACTATAAATTTCTCTATAGACATGTTCAAATAAATGATGATGAAAGAATTTTAAATGAAAGATTTATGATTGTTGATATATTTTTTAGGCATTGAATTTGTTCAATCATAAATGGTATTTTTATTTGTCAGTCTAAGTATGCCAAGGATGTATTGAAGATATTCAAGATGTTGAATTGTAATTCCACACCGAATCTAATTGCAACAAAAAAAAATCAACAAAAAATCAAGTGATTCAAAATTGATCCAACTATGTTCAAAAGACTCATTAAAAATTTGATGTACCTCACAACTACAAGGCCAAATATTATGTATAGATTTAGTTTAATTTCAAGATTTATGGAGTCACAAAAAGACTCACGCTAACAAGATCAGAAGAGAATATTGAGATATGCAATAAGAACAATACATTGTGAAATATTATAATCCACAACTAATGATTTTGATTTGATTGTCTACACTGATAGTGATTTTGTAGGTTGCACACATGACACAGAGTACTTTTAGATATCTTTTTCAATTTGAAACATGTGTAGTTTCATAGGTAGTAGAAAAGCAACCCATACTGACAATTTCATTTGCTTCAACAATGTATGTTAAGCAGTTTGGATGTAGAGAGTGTTGACATATCTATTACATTAAAGAAAAATTACAACAATATTTTGTGATAACAAATGAGCAATGACACTATCAAAGAATCATGTTTTTCACAAGACAAATCATATTGACACAAGGTATCATTTCATGAGAGAGCTGCTAAACAATGGTGAAATCCACTTTGAGTTTTATATATCTGAAGACTAGTTCGCAAATATATTCGCAAAGGCATTAGCTATAGAGAATTTTGAATGCTAAGATAGAATTTGTGCATTATAAATGTTGAAACAACTAGTGATAGAAATAGAAAGGGAGTGTTAAAATAAAAAATGAATTCCTACCAACAATTTTAAAATAATAATTTATTTCAATGTAAAATCCATATTTTTATTAAAACTGTTGTTTTATTTTTTGTCTTCTTACATATTTTTTAATTAAAATTACTTTTATACCATCTTATGCCTTTTTTGATAAGGCACTTTGTAATAATTTATTTATGGAAAATTAATAAAGATTAAAACTTTAAGTTTGTTTTCTATCTTCAATCATATCTTTTACCTAGACGATTCTCAAAATGAACCACCTTACTATTCACTTCATCCCAAAAAAGGAAAGCAACATTATCTTTAAGGTATTAGCCAACCCCAAGTGAGATGGGGCACTTTCATGCCAGGCTAATATTACTGACAAAAATTGAGCTTTAGCAGGGACAATCAGAAATACTTATGGTGGCTTTCACATGTGTTAGCAAAATCCCTAATAATCATGTGCAGGTTACGTACGACACAAGTCGATGGGGCATTAAGGAGGTGAGATAAAGTTTCAATGTAAGAACATCCTAGAATAGAATTGAAAAGATATAAAAAAGCTGTGTGTAGCATCAGTTGAGTGCCACCAACTCCAAAACATTAAATATACTTTAACCATGTCTTTTCTAAACCATACCGATGAAGTCTTCTGAATCCTCACAAGCTGCCAAGAAAAAATATGATTCGGACAACAGTAAATAATTTTTTTTACATGAAAATTAATGTTAGAAAGTCAAGTTGAACTGGAGTTTAATTTCTCCACTCCTCATGCAATCAGTTAGTGAACAATTAGTTATCAAACAATTAGTTAAACTGTTAGAGAATTTGTTAGAGAGTTAGGTTGCATGTAAAGACTAAAATTAGTCTTGAGTTTGTTTTTCTAATTATTGTTTGGATTCAAATCTATTTAAAGACCCTATGGGCACATCATTGTAAGCAAGAAAAATTGAAGATCAATAAAATCTTTTTCTTTCAAGAGATTGTTGTAGCAATTATGTTCAATTCTTATTTATTTGTTTGAGTTCTTGTTTTTTGTATGCTCTCTTGATTCTAAAAAATTGGTATCAGAGCCAAGGGGAGCCTAGTTAGGAAAGCAACCAGTAAGGAGGCACCAAGAAGAAAGGAGAGTGAAGCAGTCGCAGTCCAAAGCATGAAGCAAAAGCACAGGAATTGCCAGCAGGTAGCGCAGAGATCGACATCGGCAGTGTAAACTAACATCGGCTGACTCCCAGACCGACATCGATAGAGTAAACTGACATCAACAGTATTATCTGACTGACTGTGGCAGTGTAACCGACATTGGCAACTGTGTTTTAGAAATAGCAACCAAAAAGCCATTCCAGCGTCAGAAATGGCAGCGAACAACAGTATTTCACAGCCTCAAATTCCCATTTTCAATGGTAAGAATTACGATTTTTGGGCAATTAGGATGAGAACTTTATTTTGCTCACAAGATGTTTGGGATTTGGTAGAGAGTGGTTTTGTAGAACCGTAGGATGAGGCAGCCCATATGGCATTAAGTCAAGCACAAAAGGACCAGCATAAAGAGAACATGAAGAAAGATGCAAAATATTTATTTCTCATCCAACAGGCATTGGATGAATCTATATTTTCTAGAGTTGCAATAGCAACAAGATCCAGAGAGGCATGGAAAATCTTGGAGACTACCTTAGAGGTAATACAAAGGTAAAAATTGCCAAATTGCAATCTCTTAGGAGAACTTTTAAAAATTTACAAATGAATGAATCAGAATCTATAGACCAGTTTATGGGTCAAGTGTTGAATATAGTGAATCAAATTAGATCTAATGGAGAAACTATGATGGATTAGAAGATCATAGGAAAAAATACTCAGGTGTTTACCCAGTAAATTTGATGCAATAGTTGTAGCTATTGAGAAAACCAAGGATTTGGAATAGTTATCAATAGAAGAATTAATGGGTTCTTTGTTAACACATGAATCCAAAATGAATAGGAATAACACTTCTCTTGAGAATGCCTTCAAGTCACAGGTATCATTTGGCAGAGGAAGAGGAAGAGAAAGGTCAAACTTTAGAGGAAGAGGCAGAGGTAGATATGGAAGGAACAATTCAGATGAAGGTGAACACAGTATTAAAAGCTACAGCAGTAGAGGATGTGGCAACAATCACTTCCAGCAAGGTTCATAGAGGTTTGATAGATCTAATGTTCAATGTTATTACTGCAAGAAATATGGTCATTATGCAAGTGACTGTAGAAGTAAACAAAGATATGTGTACAAGCAGAATTCTAATCACACAGGTAAATCTAGTTCTAATCCAGGTGAATCTAGTTCTAATCTTGGAAGCTTATTTCTTACTTGTAATGTTACTCAAGAAAAGGCTAGAGATATTTGGTTTTTAGATAGTGGATGCAGTAATCATATGACAGGGAATACAAATTTTTTTGCTAGTCTTGATGTTTCTGTAAAATCAAAAGTGAAATTAGGAAATGATATCACTGTAGATGTCATGGATAAAGGTGTCATAAATGTTTTGGCAAAGAATGGTGAAAGAAGGTTTATACCTAATGTTTATTTTGTACCTAGACTAAAACATAATATTTTGAGTGTTGGTCAGTTAGTATAGAAAGGTTACAGAATATCCTTTATGGATAATGTTTGCACAATATTGGACAAGTTTCCAAGTGACAGGTTGATAGGAAAAGTGGAGATGACCAAGAATTGAATGTTCCCTCTTCGAATTCAGTGCATCCAAGGAGAAGAGGAAGCCCACTTCAAATCCATGCAGCTAGATCAGTCATGGCTATGGCACTTAAGGTATGGACATTTACATTTTAGAGGTATAAATTTGTTATAGAAGAAAAATATGGTTAAGGGTTTACCACCAATAGAACAGCCAAAAAGTTCATGTGACAGTTGTATTTTGGCAAAACAACATAGAGAGAGCTTTCCAATAGGAGGCTCATATAGAGCAAAGGTAATATTGGAGCTAGTCCATAATGATTTATGTGGACCAATGCAAACTACATCACTTGAAGGTAGTACTTATTTTCTAACATTCATTGATGACTTTAGCAGAAAGACATGGATATACTTTCTCAAGAATAAGTCGGAAGCCTTTGGAAAGTTTAAAGAATTCAAGGCAATGGTTGAAAAACAGAGTGGCCATTATATCAAGGTACTAAGATCAAATAGAGGAGGTGAATATATGTCTAATCAATTTCAATATTTTTGCAGATATCATGGAATCAAAAGGCAATTGACTACAAGGTACACACCACAGCAAAATAGTGTAGCAGAAAGAAAGAATAGAACAATCATGGAAATAGCAAGAAGAATGTTGAAAGCAAAAAACTTGTCAAATGAATATTGGGCAGAAGCAGTAGCATGTGTAGTGTATATTCTGAACAGAAGCCCAACAAAGAGTGTCAGAGATCGAATTCCACAAGAAGCGTGGAGTGGTAAGAAATATAGTGTATATCATTTCAAAAAAATTGGCTGTGTTGCCTATTCTCTTATACCATCTAAATTTAAAAGAAAGCTTGATGATAGAGGTGAGAAATGCATTTTTATTGGCTATTCTAAAGAATAAAAAGCTTATAAGTTGTATAACCCAATTTCAAAGTAAGTGATTATTAGCAGAGATGTTGAATTTAAGGAAGCAGAAGCATGGGATGGTAGCACCATCACAGTTGGAGCACCAATTCCATAGGATGAAGAAGTTTTTGAAGAACAAAATTTGCAAGGTGGACAATCCTCTCCACAAGCAGGCACAAGCACTCCAATAAGAACACCTAGAAGGTTTGAACAAGGTGAATCATCTAGTCAGCATGTCACCCTAATCCAAATTCACAAGCAAGTGATGAATCAGATCCAACTCTTGCTACTTTAAGATCAAGAATTAAAGGTAAGAAAATGAGAAATTTGAATGAGATTTATAATCAAGAAGAAGAGAAATTAGATTTGGTTTCAAATTTTTCTCTTTTCACTCATGACCCTATGTATTATGAAGCAGTTAATGAGGAACATTGGCTAAAAGCAATGGATGAAGAGATGAATTCTATTGAAAGGAATCAAACATGGGATCTAACTAATCTACCTGAAGGTAAGGATTGTATTGGAGTCAAATGGGTTTATAAGACTAAATTTGATGAAGATAGAAATGTTGAAAAGCACAAGGCAAGGTTAGTAGCAAAAGGTTTTGCACAAGAGCATGGAGTTGATTATAATGAGACATTTACACTAGTTGCTAGACTGGATACTGTTAGAATGGTATTATCAATAGCTGCTCAAAATAATTGGTACGTATATCAAATGGATGTGAAATCCATTTTTTTGAATGGTTTTCTAGATGAAGAAGTGTATGTGAAACAACTCACAGGGTATGAAGTACAAGAACATGAAGAAAAAGTTTACAGATTGAAGAAGGCTCTTTATGGTATCA
The DNA here is from genome assembly GCA_037957365.1 of Torreya grandis. Classification (NCBI taxonomy): domain Eukaryota; kingdom Viridiplantae; phylum Streptophyta; class Pinopsida; order Cupressales; family Taxaceae; genus Torreya; species Torreya grandis. The sequence continues at coordinate 2,261,935 of JARHVA010002915.1, read as the reverse complement.
AGCAAGCACCATGAGCATGGTATAGTAGGATTGATTCTTATATGATAAATAATGGAATCAACAGAAGCGATAGTGAGCCTACTTTGTACACAAAAATCAACAAAGAAGGTCAGATTTTGATTGTGTGTTTATATATTGATGATTTGATTTTTACTGGAAATTTGTCTATAGACACTTTTAAATCAGCAATGAAGAAAGAATTTGAAATGACGAATTTGGAATTAATGAAGTATTTTTTGGGTATAGAAGTTGTACAATTAGAGAAAAAAAAATTTATCTGTCAAACTAAATATGCAAAGGATGTGTTAAGGAGATTTAAGACGCTGAATTATAAACCAGCACCTACACCAGTTGCTACAGGGACTAAACTTAGCAAAGAAGATCAAGGGTCTAATGTTGATTCTACAATACTCAAAAGATTAGTTGGCAGTTTGATGTATCTTACAGCTACTAGACCAGATATCAGTTATGGGGTTAGTTTAATATCAAGATTCATGGAGTCACCGAAAGACTAACATTGGCAAGTTGGAAAAAGGATATTGAGATATGTGGCGGGAACTACAGAATATGGAATTTTATATTCCACAACTAACGATTTTAGTTTGATTGGTTTTACAGATAGTGATTTTGCAGGTAGCGTTGATGATAGGAAGAGTTCTTCTGGATATTCCTTTCTTTTTCGCATAGGTGTGGTCACATGGGCATCCAAAAAACAACCTATAGTGACACTTTCATCAACGAAAGCAGAGTATGTAGCAGCCACAATAGCAGCATGTCAAGCAACTTGGATGAAAGGAATATTGAAATATTTATTACAAGCACAGAAGGAGTCAACACCAATCTTCTGTGATAACAAATCAACAATCGCATTATCAAAAAATCATGTGTTTCACAAGAGGAGCAAGCACATTGATACAAGATTTCACTTTATCAGAGAGTTAGTGAACAATGGAGAAATCCATCTGGACTTTTGCAGATCTGAATATCAATTGGCAGATATATTTACAAAGGCATTACCAAAAGAGACCTTTGATTATTTGAGACAAAATTTAGGCATTGTAAATGCTAAAATTGTAAGTGGTAGAAATTAAGGGGGAGTGTTAGAAAGTCAAGTTGAACTGGAGTTTAATTTCTCCACTCCTCATGCAATCAGTTAGTGAACAATTAATTATCAACCAGTTAGTTAAATTGTTAGAGAGTTAGGTTGCATGTAAAGACTAAAATTAGTCTTGAGTTTGTTTTTCTAATTATTGTTTGGATTCAAATCTATTTAAAGACCCTATGGACGCAGCATTGTAAGCAAGGAAAATTGAAGATCAATAAAATCTTTTCTTTTCAAAAGATTGCTGTAGCAATTGTGTTCAGTTCTTATTTATTTGTTTGAGTTCTTGTTTTTTGTATGCTCTCTTGATTCTAACAATTAACCGATATATATGTTTTTGAAGTGTATATAATTTTATTTTTTAAATAAATTTGATTTAAAATAAATCTAAATTATACTTCTAAATTAATAAGTTTTAATTACCTTACCGAACAAATTAATTTGATGTTTACGAAGACTTACATTTTACAAATTCATTTACCTGAAATACTGTAGAGCCAAATTTTCCCACAGTTAAATTGGCAATTAACATACTTACACAGACGCATAAATATCCCGCCATCACAGCTGTCAGTGTCATAAGTTTTGATGGAAAGTGTGTTTCTGTGATCCACGTCATGACAGCACAATCTACTCCACTGCACAAATTTGTTTGTTATGACTCACAATTAGTCAGTACTACGCTAAATTCTATTATTTAGGACACGCAGGATATACGTTTCGCACGAAACGGAATGATGAAGAACAATTAGCAAATAATCAATCGCGTCTTTTTATCTGTACAGAGATTTACTTTACCCAGGTGAAAATATTAGAAAAAGGATCTAATACAGAAATCCCAAGCCATCGCCACCGAACAGTGTACTGGGACTCGTAGTACACTTTTCTAGATTCCTAAGGCCACTGTCACAATAATAGAAGATACTGTCATAATGCTTGGTTTGCCGCACATTTTCCAGCTACATTATGGGGTAAATATCAGTGACACAATCTCACACGTATTCTCATTTTACCCCAGCCGCTCCATGTATAGATGGAAGATGAGGACTGGTCAGAGGTGACATCGGTTTAGATATCACCTACGGAAACTATTTTTTAACAATCTGAACTCATGACTGCTGCCCGCCAACTGTTATAATGTTAAGAGGACAAAATTGTGACTGACAAAGCAGCAGGTAGCAACTGATCAGAATTTTCTCAATCAAGACAAAATCTAGCTGGCAATGAAAATTGCCCTCCTTCTAGGTAGACTAGCACATTAATGTGCCTCGGTGGTTGTAAAGGAGTGGCATATTGCTAACAAGAAACCTAGCATGAACTACTTAACGCACCCACATATCCAAATTGATCTCCGTGCCATGCAAAACTTTAGGTATTAAAATTGCCTATGCCTGATTTCAAAATGACAAAATTAATGGCCCTCTAATGCCAACGGATAGGCAACTTAATTTTTAATTTTAATTTTTCCCAAACTTTCATTAATATTGCTGTCTTTTGTGACTGATAAGCCGGGGAATCCTGTTGGTGGAACAGGAATCTGATCAGTAGTCGCATATTTCACTTGGCAGGTGGCAACTCATAATTTTCTCGATAAAGACAACAGCTAGCTGGCACTGAAAATTGCCCTTATTGTAGGTACGCTATAGCACATTTTGTACGTGGGCGATGGTAAAATATCATATTGCGAACATTTTGGGAAGGCCAAGAAACATCACATGAACTACTTAACACACCCATAAAGCCAAATTCATCCCCATGGCATGCAAAACTACAGGATATTAAAGTTGCCTTAGCCTAATTTAAATTAGAAAACAAATAATAATAATAAATTAAATATATATCTAAAATAAAATAAAATAATTTAAGGCCCTATAATGACAATGGATAAACTAGTAAATAGCCAACCTAGTTTTCATTTTTTAAACATGAGTTAATGTTGCTGTCTTTTGTGACCGATAAGCGGGGGAATCCTTTTAGGATTGTAATCAATAGTTCTTATGATACTTATTCCTCTTGTTCGACTAATAGTCCATCCTGTGGCTTGCATAGAGATATGTCAGTCATTATTCTTCCCTCTCGTCTTCTACATATTCTGACAACAGGCTCTCTACTGTACAACCCAAGCTCCACTCCATTTATAAGGACACTGCAGGTTGCCCAATTATGGCATCCAATGCAACCTGCTTCCTCTGTTTTGAGACCTCAATTGTAAAGCATCAAATCCAATAACCCCTTTTATTGAATTCCCTAAAAATCCCAACAAAAACCTTTGTTTTTGGCTAATCCTATATAATGGGTCCTTAGTTTGCTTCAATTTTACTCTCTGTCAAGCCATTTCGGGGAACCGGGTACGATTTATTAGTCCTCTTTTATAGCATATTTCATGTTTGTTTTTGCCCTTTTCCTTTTGAGTGTACTTTGGATTTGCTTGGTTTTGAGACACTCGTTAATTGTAGTTTTATTGTGAATTGCATTCAATATCTTCTTTCAAGAAATACTAGGACCAATTTGATTAAAGACTCTTGTACTGAATTACCTCACTGGGTGTCAAATTAAAGTGATTTCTCAATCTCTGCGTTTGCTCTTTTTCTATGTGAATTAATTTTGTCGTATCCTCTAAGCTTAGAGTATTTGGATGATTTGATGCTGGTATTTACATGGATTTATATTCTCCTGTATTTTAGTCCAATTGGATTAGTAGGGCTATTTGGTCTTTTACAAGCTTTACTATATAAAATTCTACCCGGAAGGTTGGAAGAAGTATATTAAAGTGCAATATATTGTCCCTTTACATTCTGCCTTGAGTGTGTTTGCCAGAAAGCTTAAATTATTAATATGGCTGGTCAAGGTTCTTCATCTGGAAGAAATACTGTATCAACCTGGACAGCTAATCAAAATAAACTATTTGAAAAGGCTATAGCTATCTATGACAAAGACACTCCTGATCGTTGGGAAAATGTGGCTGCCATTGTTGGTGGGAAATCCCCTCAGGAAGCGAAAAGGCATTATGAGATTCTGATAGATGACTTGAATTGCATTGAGGCAGGGCAGGTGCCTTTCCCCAACTACAAATCTTCAAGTTCCAACAATGGGAAGGGCTCTGGGGGTGGAAGTTCAGACAACTGGGGAGACAAGGAGAACAGGCATGTCTAAATTTTCTTATTTCTTTGCGTTAATGTTATATTTTTAACTAGTGAACATCATCAACCTAAATATCTAGAGTTTTGAGGTAATCATAATGTTTGTTTAGAGAGCTAAGGCTGATTCAAGTCTTTTTCTGCTTTGTTTTGAAGTAATTTCCATATGCGTTCTTTCCAAATACTGTCTAGCTTCAATCTAGATTACTATCTCATCAACTTAATTTAAATATTTGTTAATTTTAAGATAACGTTTGTATTTTGGATTTGAGTGGAATATCAAATTCTTAGTATAAGGTCTCAATAATTCTTATCATCCTGCCAAGTTTTGAAAAGAGGGCGACATTGTTGTGCAGGTCATAAAAACCTTTTCGAGTAAATCCAATCCGCCATGAGTTTTAGTATATGTGCAAAGGGTCTATAGACGTATGTAGCTCTAGGAGGACAATATAGGTATCCTCCTATTGAAAATATATTGTTTCATTGAGCACATGGGCCCTGAATTGTTATTTTTTTCTATGGTTCCGTTAATTAGGAATGAAAAACTTTTGCTGTGGGGAGTAAGAAAACAATTCCATGAAAATCCTCTGCACACTAAGTTGGATCCCTAGTCCTGTTTAGGAATAATTAATTCATCTCGATGCTCTTAAATTGGAGAAGAGCAAGTCGTATCTTTATGACATATCTCTTCTCAACCATTTGCAATTGGCGAGATTCTACTAGTATAGTGTGTTGTAGGTGACACGTGGACCTACATTCACTTGAGTTAGATGCAGTTTTTTGTAAGTGAAGGTCGGGTATAGGGAATCATATTCTCTGTAAATCACCTTATCATATGTTTTCTGCCTGTATATTAAAGTCTAATATACATTGTTACCAACAGTTTAATCATAATGCCTGCACCCGGTTCCTGAAGTCTTCTTCTCTGCAGGCATTCTCTATGCCTCCTGTTTTTGTGACCTATGTCAGTGACGCAAACCTGTTAATCCGATATCATTAAACCCCCATTTAAGCATGTTTAGTGAAGTTTTACTTCTTCTCTAGTCAAGTGATTCATTGTGTTACATCCACTGTAAAGCTTAAACAGCTGGTGGGTTCGCGTTGACGGGTGTTAACGCACCCCCTACGGGTTCAACAGCATTCAAGATGAACCCACAGACTGTTTACTTTCACGTTACAGCCACTAAGGATTTGATTCTATAATGTCAAATGTGATAAATAAACAGCACATTCGTAGACTGTAGCCATTCTAGTGCAAATTTATGGAGAACTTACTCTTATATTCATGACAGAATCCCCAAATAAACATTCAAGTGCTGCGTTTGAAATCTTTGGATCACAATTGTTTTCCAGTAGTGTGATACAAGGGATCTTATATCTTATCTTTTGGTTAATTCATAGCTATCATACTGTACAGGGTAACATGTAACAGAACAGCTATCGTTATTGTATTGTCTTACAGAAAATATAGGTTTCTTTTGGAAACTAAAAAAGTATGGTTAAAATTTTATAATTCCTTTATCACGTTTATATATTATGGATGAATCTGGGGAGGCAAACTCACTGCGGTAATGACTCCGTTTTTTATTGTGTGCTCTTATCACGTCAATTTCTGCTAAGAAAATGGAGAACACACTGTTTTGATATTGTGCATGCTTATTACTATTTTTAGACCATGTCTAACCTTCCATAATTATTTATTTTTTATATGATCAATGATATAGTACTTCTTAGGAAACTTGCATTTGGATTCGTCAAGTTTATACTGATAATACAAAATTCAAATCTTGAGCAGGCAATTCATGCGCATGAAACTACAATGAGGCTAATGAAGTGATGCTTGTTTGTCATGACTCGTTAAATTTATTTCTCCTAAGGCAGGAGGAAAAAAGATGATATAGAAAAGCAAAATGGTGGACATCTTTGTATAAAAACAAACATTAGCCGAATTCAAAAATTAATATAGTAGTCAGAATACTGAACAAATAATGTTCTTCCCAGGTGTGGAAGGATTTAGAGTTCTTTCCTTCTTAACATATGTGAGCGCATTTTTATTTATTTTTTCATTGTTCAGTTTCAGTTTCAGTTTCAGACCCACAAAGCAGTGAGAATTAAAAATCTCAATACTTAATTATCTATTTTTTAAAATGTTCTCTCCTTTTTCAATTATAAAATCTAATTTGAAATCTGCTTTTCATGGCATCCTATTACCTACTCTAGTTATAAATATATATATTTATATTCATTGTCTCTTCAATATACTTTTATTACCATCCTATTAATTTATTATAGTTACTGCTGGGCATAAATTTTGTATCATTTCAGTTTAGTTTTTAAAGGGAAAAAATATATTAATGAGAAATCACAGTAATCCTAACCTTTAAGTTTACGAGTTTATATAATCATATGCATGGTATAAAGGTTAACGAGTTTATATAATCATATGCATGGTAAATAAGAATTTAAAGAAATGTTTAACATTATTTTTAATTTATATTTTTATGTTAAGTAAAAATTTAAAGAATTATAAATTTGAATGTTTAACATTATTTTTAATTTATATTTTTCATTTGATATGTTAAAATAAAAAGAAAGTTATATTTTAAATTTATTTAAAATTTAAATATATTTAAAATAAAACATTTGAAATATATGTAAAAATAATATTTTTACTTAACACTTGAATAATATATGTGTTATATTATGGTAAGGTAAAAATTTAACAAATAATATATAATATTATGATAATTATTATAAACTATAAAATTAAATATTAGATATTATGTATTCAAAATCTAATAATTGGTGTACATTCAACTATTTAGACCTTTCTACTGTATGTGATTATGACGTCCAAAATTTTAATGTTTAAAATGGACAAGTTATATGTACATATAAATATTAAATTAAATTTTTTTAAAAAGAAAAACATAATATATATTTGTGTGTGTGTGAGAGAGAGAGTATGATTGTAACAATTAATTATTATAAAAATAAATTAATAATTAAAATAATTTATAAAGTTAAAATTTAATCAATATATCATTTTATTAAATATAAATATTTAATTTTAATTTTAATTTTAATTAATTTTATAAATATTAAAAAACTAATTTAATAAATTAGACATTATATCAATGAAATACCAACAACATGGAAACAACCATTTTATTATCATATGAAGAATTTGAAATCTTTGTATCACAATTGTTGCCCTATAGTGGGATACTAAGGATCGTATATCTTTCGGTTAGCTAATTCATAGCTATCATACTTTATAGAGTAGCATGTAATAGAACTAACATGCTTATTGTATTCTCTTTCCCCACGCGAAAAATAAATAAAAAAAGACAATAAAATAAAATAATGGTCATTTTTCTTGAAACTAAAAAGTGACGGATAAATTTTTAAAATTTTTTTAATCATAAGGACATATTTGATTGATGTAAGAGTACTCATGTTAAAAAAAGAAAAATTAAATCAAACAAAAACATTTAGTTCTGAAAGTAAACAGTTTGTAATTGTGCTGATTTTTATTTTGGGTCCATAAAGATCCTTATGCTGTTTTGTGAGGCCATTGTGCATGCGTGTTGATCAGTGTTTCATTTTTCACAATGTCTTTGGTATGCATAGCTTGACATCACTTTTTAAATTTGCACAAGTCTAGTTGCAGGGTCCGTACGGTTCCAAACAAGTTCAAATGGTCTGTGTAGAAAGTGTAGAAATTAAAAGAGCAGAAAAACGAGAACTGAAACAAGAAAATAAAAACAGAAACAAATTGCTACAGCAATTCTTGAAAATAAGAATTTTATTGATCTTTTTTTTCTTTGCTTACAATGTTGCGTCCAAGGTGTCTTTAAATAGAATATGAATCCAAAAATAACTGATTGATTAACTAATCCTTAACTAATCTTCTAACTGCTTAACTTAACTGATTCCTAACTACCAGTTAACTAACTGAATGTTAACTACTTCTCTAACAGTTTAACTAACTGTTTGATAACTGCTACTGCATGGATGAGGAGTGGAGAAATTAACTCCAGTCTCCAACACTCCCCCTTAATTTCTACCACTAACAACTTCAGCATTTACAATGCCTAAATTTTGTCTTAAATAATCAAAGGTCTCATTTGCTAATGCCTTTGTAAATATATCTGCCAATTGATCTTCAGATCTGCAGAATTCCAAATGAATTTCTCCATTATTCACTAACTCTCTGATAAAGTGAAATCTTGTGTCAATGTGCTTGCTCCTCTTGTGAAAAACATGATTTTTTTATAATGCAATTGCTGATTTGTTGTCACAAAAGATTGGTGTTGACTCCTTCTATGCTTGTAATAAATCTTTCAATATTCTCCTCATCCAAGTTGCTTGACATGTTGTTGATGTGGCTGCTACATACTCTACTTCAGCTGATGAAAGTGTCACTATAGGTTGTTTTTTGGATGCCCATGTGTCCACACCTATGCCTAAAAGAAAGGCATGTCCAAAAATACTCTTCCTGTCATCAACGCTACCTGCAAAATCACTATCAGTAAAACCAATCAAACTAAAATCGTTAGTTGCGGAATACAAAATTTCATATTCTGTAGTTCCTGCCACATATCTCAGTATCTTTTTTCCAACTTGCCAATGTGAGTCTTTTGGTGACTCCATGAATCTTGAGATTAAACTAACCCCATACATGATATCTGGTCTAGTACTTATAAGATATATCAAACTACCAACTAATCTTTTGAATGTTGTAGAATCAACATTAGATCTTTTGTCTTCTTTGCTAAGTTTGGTCCCTGTAGCAACTGGTGTAGGTGCTGGTTTATAATTCAGCATTTTAAATCTCCTTAATACATCCTTTGCATATTTAGTTTGACAAATAAATACTCTTCTCTGGTTGTACAACTTCTATGCCCAAAAAATACTTCATTAATCCCAAATCTGTCATTTCAAATTCTTTTTTCATTGCTGATTTAAAAGTGTCTACAGACAAATTTCTAGTGAAAATCAAATCATCAACATATAAACACACAATCAAAATCTGACCTTCTTTGTTGATTTTTGTGTACAAAGTAGGCTCACTATTACTTCTGCTGAATCCATTGTTTATCATATATGAATCAATCCTTCTATACCATGCCCTTGGTGCTTGCTTGAGACCATAAAGGGCCTTCTTCAATCTGTAGACTTTTTCTTCATATCCTTACACTTCATAACTTGTGGGTTGTTTTACATACACTTATTCATCTAGAAAACCATTCAAAAAAGTTGAATTTACATCCATTTGATATACATACCAATTATTTTGAGTAGCTATTGATAAAACCATTCTAACAGTATCAAGTCTAGCAACTGAAGCAAATGTTTCATTATAGTCAATTCTATGTTCTTGTGCAAAATCTTTTGCTACTAACCTTGCCTTGTGCTTTTCAACATTTCTATTTGCATCAAATTTAGTCTTATAAACCCATTTGACTCCTATACAATCCTTACCTTCAATTAGATTAGTTAGATCCCATATTTGATTTCTTTCAATGGCATTCATCTCTTCATCCATTGCTTTTATCCAATGTTCCTCATTAACTGCTTCTTCATAATACATAGGATCATGAGTGAAAAGAGCAAATTTTGAAACCAAATCTAATTTCTCTTCTTCTTGATTATAAATTTCATTCAAAGTTCTCATTTTCTTACCTTTAATTCTTGATCTTAAAGTAGCAAGAGTTGGATCTAATTCATCACTTATTTGTGAATTTGGAGTAGGGTGACATGCATGTCCAGATGATTCACCTTGTTCAAACCTCCTAGGTGTTCTTATTAGAGTGCTTGTTCCTGCTTGTGGATAGGATTGATCACCTTACAAATTGTGTTCTTCAGATTCTTCTTTATTTTATGGAATTGGTGCTCCAATTTTGATGGTGCTACCATCCCATGCTTCTTCTTCTTTAAATTCAACATCTCTGCTAATAATCACTTGCTTTGAAATAAGGTTATAAAACTTATAAGCTTTTGATTCTTCACTATAGCCAATAAAAATGCATTTCTCACCTATCATCAAGTTTTCTTCTCAATTTAGATGGTATAAGAGAATAAGCAATACAACCAAAAATTCTAAAATGATGTACACTATGTTTCTTACCACTCCACGCTTCTTGTGGAATTTGATCTCTAACACTCTTTGTTGGACTTCTATTCAGAATATACACTACACATGCTACTACTTCTGCCCAATATTCATTTGACAAGTGTTTGGCTTTCAACATGCTTTTTGCCATCTCCATGATTGTTTTATTCTTTCTTTCTGCTACATCATTCTGCTGTGATGTGTACCATGTAGTCAATTGCCTTTTGATGCCATGATATCTGCAAAAATATTGAAATTGATTAGACATATATTCACCTCCTCTATCTGATCTAAGTACCTTGATATAACGGCCACTCTGCTTTTCAACCATTGCCTTGAATTATTTTAACTTTTCAAAGGCTTCAGACTTATTTTTGAGAAAATATATCTACGTCTTTCTGCTAAGGTCATCAATGAAAGTTAGAAAATAAGTACTACCTCCAAATGATGTATTTTGCATTGGTCCACATAAATCACTAAGGACTAGCTCCAATATTACCTTTGCTCTATATGAGCCTCCTACTAGAAAGCTCTCTCTATGTTGTTTTGCCAGAATACAACTGTCACATGAACTTCTTGGCTTTTCTATTGGTGGTAAACCCTTCACCATATTTTTCTTCTGTAACAAATTCAAACCTCCAAAATGTAAATGTTCATACCTTAAGTGCCATAACCATGATTGGTCTAGCTGCATGGTTTTGAAGTGGGCTTCCTCTTCTCCTTGGATGCACTAAATTCGAAGAGGGAACATCCGATTCTTGGTCATCTCCACTTTTCATATCAGCCTGTCACTTGAAAACTTGTCCAATATTGTGCAAACATTATCCATAAAAGATACTCTATAACCTTTCTGTACTACTGTCCAACACTCATAAGATTATGCTTTATTCCAAGTACAAAATAAACATCAGGTATAAACCTTCTTTCACCATTCTTTGCCAAAATATGTATTACACATTTACCCATTACATCCACTTGGATATCATTTCCTAATTTAACTTCAGATCTTACATAATCATCAAGACTAGAAAAAAATTCTTTATTCCTTGTCATATGATTACTGCATCCACTGTCTAAGAACCAAATATCTATAACTTTTTCTTGAGTAACATTACAAGTAAGAAATAAGCTTCCAGGTTTAGAACTAGATTCACCTAGATTAGAACTAGATTCACCTGTGTAATTAACATTTTGCTTATCCACATATCCTTGTTTCCTTCTGCAGTCACTTGCATAATGTCCATATTTCTTGCAATAATAACATTGAATATTAGATTTATCAAACCTCTGTGAACTTTGTTGGAAGTGATTGTTGCCACGTCCTCTACTACTGTAGTTTTGATTATTATTTTCACCTTGATCTGGATTGTTCCTTTCAGTTCTACCTCTGCCTCTTCCTCTGAAGTTTGACATTGCCCTTCCTCTTCCTCTGCCAAATGATACATGTGACTTGAAAGCATTCTCAAGAGAAGTGTTGTTATTCCTATTCATTCTAGATTCATGTGTTAACAAAGAACCCATTAATTCATCTACTGATAACTGTTTCAAATCCTTGGTTTCCTCAATAGCTACAACTATTGCATCAAATTTACTGGGTAAACTCCTGAGTATTTTTTCTATAATCTTTTTATCCATGATTGTTTCTCCATTAGATCTAATTTGATTCACTATATTCAACACTTGACCCATAAACTAGTCTATAGATTCTGAATCATTCATTTGCAAACTTTTAAAACTTCACCTAAGAGATTGCAATTTAGCAATTTTTACCTTTGTATTACCTTTATAGGTAGTCTCCAAGATTTTCCATGCCTCTCTGGATCTCGTTGCCACTGCAACTCTAGAAAAAATTGATTCATCCAATCCCTATTGGATTATAAATAAAGCTTTTGCATCTTTTTTCTTGTTCTCTTTAAGCCCATCCTTTTGTGCTTGAGTTATTGCCAGATGGGTTGCCTCATCCTGCGTTTCTACAAAACCACTTTCTACCAAATCCCAAACTTCTTGTGAGAAAAATAATGTTTTCATCTTAATTGCCCCAAAATTGTAATTCTTACCATTAAAAATGGGAATTTGAGGCTGAGACATATTGTTGTTTGATGCCATGTCAATTACTGAAGTGACTAAATTCTCCTTTTAGTCACATAGTCATTGACATCGATGGATCTACCGAAGTCGGTCAAGTAAATGGTGCCAACATTGGTTGGATTGCTGATGTCAGTCGCGGGCTCTTCTTTCAGGCATTGGACTGTGATTGTTGCACTTGTCAACATCAGTTGAGCTGTCGATGTCAGTCGCGGTTGTTGGCCGATGTCGGTTGGGGTTATCGGCCTATGCTTTGACTATGCGTTTCTTCTCTTCACGGCTTCTGCTTACTCTCCCAACCAGGTGCTTCTCCTTTGCGCTCATAACCTACTGGCTCTTTTCCCACGATCTCTTGCCTGATCTGATACCAATTTGTAGAAACTAAAAGAGCAAAAAAAAAAAAACTAAAACAAGAAAATAAAAATAGAAACAAATTGCTACAGTAATTCCTGAAAATAAGAATTTTATTGATCTTTTTTTCTTTGCTTACAATGTTGTGCCCAAGGCATCTTTAAATAGAATATGAATCCAAAAATAACTGATTGATTAACTAATCCTTAACTAATATTCTAACTACTTAACTAACTGATTCCTAACTATCAGTTAACTGCTTCTCTAACGGTTTAACTAACTGTTTGATAATTGCTACTGCTTGCATGAGGAGTGGAGAAATTAACTCTATTCTCCAACAGAAAGAACATTTGAAATTCTTACGATGAAAGAGTGATTGTGCACAAGTTTTCATTGTGAGTCTTGCTGATGTTTTTTCAAAGAAATGTTGGACTTCAAAAGTGGCATGTTATGGATCTTGCACAACATATGCATTGACATCTAAGAATATAGCTTTTTTGGGAACCATTGTGAGGTGATCTTATGATTGCCAATCTCTTGCAGTTTCTCTATGGAATGCAAGTCCTTTAAAAGTAATATGATCAATGGATGAAGCAACCAATGCAAGTAGTTAAACCTTTTTATTATTTAATTTTTAGGATTAACAAATTAAATAAATTATAAGCTCATTTAATGTCTATTTTTTATTCATTATGAAGGTGATGTTTTATAATTAATAACAATTATATTCTGAATTTAAATGTTTGAGATGCATGGTGATGTGTTCCATGTATTTTATAGTTTTATTGGTTTGTTGAGGAAATTAATATAACTAGGTGGGTCTTTTGCCAATTTAAATTATAAACACTACCAATCAACAGGTAAAGATATAATTTTTTTGATATTGTAATAATCTCATTTAAGCTTATTTAATTTTCTTTATTTTGTGTAAGTTATATTTTTATTATTGAAATAAATAATGTTATTTCCATAGTTTCCTTTTAGTGATTTTTTTCAACACGTATACTTATGAAAGTTGTGTTGTCTAAGGCATCTCTTGATTGAGATCCCTAACCATGATTTCATTAATTGGTATTAGAGAAAAATTTTCCTTATGGAGTAAGCATATTAGAAAAGTTATTTTTTATACATTTGTAAGTGTGGATAGAAAATAGTGAAGGCATTTGCCAAAAAGGAGAGTGTTGTGTAGAAGGTGTGGTAGTTGAAATGATTTTTCATGGAGATAAATGGAACACAAGGGAGGTTTGGCTACAAAAATTTTGACATCTCCCATAGTGCTAAAACCAGTAATTTTGGTTAAACATATTATTATTGTTTGTTGACTCAGGTAGTTAGATTTTATACTAATGCTAGTTAGTGTATATTTTGAGTGTGCATATGTCCAAGCTTGGAAATAATTTCTTACCAACCCCCACATGCCACAAAAGTTAGATGGTAACTTTTATATGGCTAAAATGGAAAAGAGATGTGAGTCAATGAATTTTATATAAATATTCTTCTCCTCATTTGTATTTGACATTGTTGACATGATGGATTGATAGATCAATAGTACATACACACATATTAGAATATTTAATTAACCTTATTATCTCTCTCTCTCTCTCTCTCTCTCTCTCTCTCTCTCTCTCTCTCTCTCTCTCTCTCTCTCTCTCTCTCTCTCTCTCTCTGTTCTTCTTCGACCCTAGTTAGAGTTCAGACTAGATATTGACACATATGATATATATGCAAGCTCATTTATAGGCAATAGAAACTACACAATTCAAAGGTGTTGTGATGGATAATGAGAGTGAACATGAAGTCGTAGGAGTGATTAATTTTTAGGGTGAAGAAAAACAAGTTTGATGAAACATAGAATATTCCTATGCCTAGTCACAAAAATGAGTACTAAGTAGAAGTTGAATAATCCTATCTATTTAGGGATTTTGAGCCATAATGAAATCACTAATTAGATAACTAAGTTATACAAATAATTTGAGTCTATAGAATCCCATTAAATTAAAATTTTCAAACAAAAATTTGAAGGGTAATGCAACCTTTTTTATTAGCATGTGCAAAAAAAGGGTCCACGTTGGTAAAAACATATAGATATATATATAAATTTAGGATAAACTAGTTGTGAAAATGAAGAATAAATTTATGCTATGAGAATATTATTTAAGTTATTTGACAAATTATAAAAATTGAGCCACAAAGATGTGACTTTAAATAATTATAATGAAATTTCTTATATACTTTCTATCATAGTGTGTAATTTTTAAGATGACAATGAGAAGATCTCAAGATATCTAAATGGATCATGCATTTGAATTCAATGAGTTTAGAATAATTTGTGTGCATTTTATAGATGAAACTTAACACTTTTTCCTCAATGTGTACGATAATTTGTCACATAGATGAATAGACATAGCATGTAGGAAATGATTTTTTAATATTACATTAGGGTACAAAATTAGTGGCATAAGTTATTTCATGCAAAAAGGAGAAACTATCACTTTCAACACACTTATATTTTGCAAAAATGAAGAGGATATCCTGGAAGAGTTATAAGATCTTATGAATTCAGTGTAGGAAGAGGATTAATGGGTATATGCTTAGGATGTGGAGAGAATGGGCATAAAGCATTTGAGTGTCCACATGTGCACATGATGGTAGTCAGAGAAACGACTAGGATGCACATATTACACAATAATATGAAGAAAGTATTGTATCTATACAGAATTTAGAAGAACCAATATGTTGAGAAACTCTCATGATGAGGATTGTTATGTTGAAAGTATAAAAATAATGGAATATCCCCATGCACTAAATAATCAGTTCATAATAACTTGTAATTATGGAGGTAAGTGTTGTAAGGTGATTATTGATAGTGGTAGTATAAATAAATTTGTTTCTTAGGAGATAGTTTAGAAGATTAATATGAAGAGGATTAAACATCAAAATCCCTACAAGATGTCTTAATTAATGGAAAAAAAACTATATTTATTGAATGACTAGTTTAAGGCTTAGTTTCAAAATTTGAACATATAAATATGAGGTGATGTTTGACATAATTTCCATAGAGATATGTTATGTGTAATTGTAAACACACTTCATGATGAACATTATAATATAGACATTTTGGTGAGGTATATGATAAATTACAATTAATATAATGTTAAATATAAAACTAAATAAGTGGATAAATATCCAATAATTTTGATTATTTCAAGAAAATAATTCCTTATAAAGGTGAAGAGTGACAATGCATGTTACACCTTCATCACTAGGGCTACACAAGTTGTAAGCATAGGCACACAAGAATAGTTTTTTTTGGAAGTAAATGAAATGTTGGGCTAGTTTGTAGAGATTGTTTTAGTTGATCTGCTAAATGGGTTTCCACCCATGAAGAGTATACATCATCTCAAGGATCTAATTCTCTGACCCATTTTACCATATAAAGTGAGATATAGGTAAATGTGTAAATAGATTACAAAAGTGAAAACAAAATTTTATGATCTATTAGATAGATTTTTTATATGTGAAAAGAGATTATGCAAAGTTATAATTGTATTAGCACCTAATAAAGTTGGAGAATTAATAATCTACACCAATTTTAGATCCATAAAAAAATAATATCATTAATTAAATATTTCCATTTTTTTTCAAGGATGATTTGATGGATTTTTTGAGTGGAGAATGAGACTTCATAAATATTGACTTAAAGATATGATATCACCAATTCCACTTAAGGGAAGGTGATGATTAGAAGATAGCATTAAAAACACAAGATGACATAAATGACTGGTTATTCATTTCATTTGGGTTGATGAACACACTGAGTACATTTATGATATTCATGAATGAATAATTGAAACCATTTCTTGGTAATTTTTCCATAGTATATTATGGTGCTAAGTGTGCAATAATTCCAAAGCATAGAATAAAATTATGATAAATAATTTTGAATAGAATAAATTATTTTATAATTCTTAATTATTATTCTCAAAAAATACACAAAGTATTTTACTAGTACAAAAAAATTAGATAGATTTTTAGGAAAACCTAAAATGCTATTAAATAAAATAATAATCCTATAGTTAATTGAATTTATTATTTTTAGTAGTTTTTGAAACCTGATTAGCAAGCTCAAATTGGACTAAGGAGATCCATTATTCTTCTACATATATAAAACAAGATAAAGGGTGATATGGAACTATAATTTCATGCCTAGATGGAAAATAAATAAATCTAAAAAAATATAGAGACAAATAGATTAAACATAAGATGCAATGTTATACATAGAGATGATCATTTATAGTCCTTAAAATCTATCACAAAATTTACTAAGAATTTATCATGGCTTACTTTTTATTCAATCTCTTTAAGATATCAATGTTACCAAAAGGGTTCAAATGGACTCCTAGGTAAAAATTTAAGCCTTACACAAGTTATGCTCTGACATCATTGTCCTCTAATTGAGCACACTCAACTATTATGAGTTGTTCTAATTACAAAATTTCCATTTATCCTTGCCCATATTATTAAATTCCATTCTATGATATCCATGTGTTATCCTCTTGTTCTAATACTTTATAATGTACCAAATACTTTGTTGTAACTACCATACATGGTATTCATGGTGTTCTTGTCTAAACCCTATGCTATATTTTCTTTCTTCTTTTTTCTCACCTTTGTCTTCGATTCACTTATTCTTGTTCTTCCCCTTTATTGACCTCTCCATGAAATTGATACAAATTAAAAACATTAAATAATAGATAAGTATCATAATTATGTGAAAATTTTATCTCATAATCATTATCATTTATCTTATTCATAATTTTGCACCTAAAATTATTATTATCCTTAAAATTATTTTACGTTCCACGGGGAAGTGTTTCCTTTATAATATACACCATCACTAACTTTTATTTTTTAATAAATTTTGGCCTTCTAGGGAAGTGTTTCCTATAAATTCCTCTTTACTTCATTTTGAAATTATTGTATGTGATCTGAAATTTATTCTACACCATCATTCACTCAATTTATATTGGAAGCACAATGACTTGGGGGGTGAATAAGTCTTCAAAAACTTTCAATTAATTATATCCACTCATATATGAACTATGAAAGCAACACAATGATCTAACAATGCATTAAGAACCAATCACATGAGCATGAAATAAAATAAAACAACACATATGTGGGAAAGCCTCATGGATGATAAAGCCTCATGAATGATAAAGCCCACTAAACAAATCTTGGACAAACTGTCCTATAAGACAATGAATCAAAATTTAGTTTATCACCAACCTAACATGGTGTTAGGATTGTGGAGCTAAAAGCTTCATTGATGCAAACAGGAGAGGAGGTTGCAGGAGAGTTGCTGAGTGTCAGAGACACTGGCGTCGGTCAGGCCAACCGACGTCGGCAGGACAGGGCAGGAAGGCAACCGACGTCGGTCAGAGATCGGCCGGCGTCGGCGACCCCCAGGCAGACAGGGACCGACGTCGGTCACCTATGTGGTTCGACTGCGAGCTATTTATGGGCAGTTAGCTAACGAACCAAGTGTTTGCATGAAGAGATCTAATTTTAGACTGAGAGCTGCGGATCTAATTATTGTAATTAGATGTCTAATTATTGTTTGGATGAGATCTATATAATAGACTCATGGTTGTATTGGAAAAGTGTGCTAGGGAGTAAGAGAGCATAATTATAAGCTCCTTCTGTGTGTGAGATAGAGCAATGGTGTGTTCCTCCTAGTGCCTCAGTACCAGGTGTGTTGGTGCTGGATTGGAGAGCCAGCTGGGTTCTTCAGGAGTGTAAGATCTTGGTCACAGTTGCATGGCCTATATAGGAGATCTACATGGTAAGTAAGATCATTGATCTACAGGTGTATGTGTGTGCAAGGTCGAGGTTCACAGGTGAGCAGAACCGTTGTTTGATTTGCAGGTGTGCAAGGTCATATAGACATCAACACAACAGGGAGCAGTATCAGGCAGGATCTACTTGGAGTACAGGTGTGTACTCGGATAGAGCAAGAGAGGAAGGCAAGGGAGTTCCTTCCATAAGTATGGTCTGTTGAATTGCAGGTTGTTGCAGATTCATGGGAGATCTACTTGAAGTACCTTGAGTACTTGTGAAGCACGTGGAGTGCTTGTGGAGTGTGTGGAGCACTTGTGTTGTGCGTGGAGCACGGGAGGTGAACACCAACTCTGTATTTGAGTTGGGTGTTGGGACCTGTGAGAGGGAGAGCTTTGGGGAGAAGAAGTACTGTTCACTTGAGGTGTGGGAAACCTCTGTAAGGTGGTGGAGAAGAAGTGGCATCTTCTTTATTGTATTCTTTTCTGTATAAAGTGTTAATACAAGTTGTGTATTGTCTCTCATATGCTGTGTTATTCTGAATTCTAGTTACTTGTTGATTCTGGTTATTTCTGCATATTTAAGTTGCTTGAAGTTTGGTAATCAATTGTATGTTTCCGGTTTCGCATCCTGACAAGTGGGATCAGAGCATGTTTGTTGTTCTAGATTCCTGACAAGTGGTATCAGAGCCAGGTTGCAGGAAGCAGGTTGTGTTTTGGTTACAGGGCACTCTCAGGGGTTTTTGATTGAGTGGGAGTAGAGCAACGACAGATCAAAGTAAGCTAAGAATGGAGGAGTTGAAAAGCATAGACGGTTACTCATGGTCCGATGGAAAGAAAGAGCAGGTAAAAGAACATTGTTGGTTGGTAACAGATCAGCATGAAGAAACTGAAGATACAGATGTAGCAGGTGTTGTTGCACAGGATGTGTTTGCAGGTTTCTTGGATAAAGTTGAATCTTGGATAAAAGATTTGGTTGCCTCTTTCCATGCAGCCCCAGGTAGAGGAGCTGGTAAGCCTTGCCAAAGAATTGGCAAAGGGGAAGTGAAGCTGAAATTGCAGGCGGCCAACACACAGGTGTTGATGAAGGTCATGCAGGTCCCAGGTCTGGAGATATGGCTAATTTCTTCAGAAAGATTGGGTGATGAGAGATGCACAAGAACTCTCACAGCGGTAGCACTTGAATTAGCTGGTGGTAAGAAAATAGGTACACTTTATCTACTTGTTTATATTACTGATTCTTCTTCTATTGCGGAGACGTGGCTTCGTAGGCTTGGTCACATGAGCAGGAAAGAGATGCATGTTCTTAAGTGGAAGACAGATATATTTGACAGGCTTAAGAACTGGAAAGCCTTGGTGTTCTTGGAGGAGATGGCAGACAGAGTTCAGTGGATGAGGCTGGATACATCTGAGCAGAGCAGTTTGGACATGGGTTTTGATCCAAAGGAGCTCGCGGGTAAAAAGTCATCACTCACAGGTGAACACAGGTACCGGCGTCGGTCAGGAGGAACCGGCGTCGAACAGATAGGTGCCGATGTCGGTCATGTGCAGACCAAAGCCGGCGATGTCAGGCAGAGTAAGACCGACGTCGGTCATGGGACCGATGTCGGTCAAGAGGACCGACGTTGGCAGCAGGGACATCGCAGGGTCGGTAGTCAGGTACAGACGCATGGAACCAACGTCGGTCGGATGCAGACTGTGGAGTGACCGAGGTCGGTCACTGTAATGAATTTTGGGTGGATAGCATGTTGTCAAGGAGTCTCAAACACCCATATGGAGGACTGAAGGCGTAAGTAGGCCCTCAAATTCGTGTTCCTCTTCTTCATACTTGTTGCTGATTGTAGAGCAGGAAGGATCCAGGAAACAGGTGTGAGCTAGGCAGGATTATGATGCAGAACCAAACGGGAGTTTTGGTAGGTTTGCCAGCTGGATGAAAGCACAGAGACGAATGGATGCCTTAGTAGAAGAATAGAGAGAACGGATACATGAGACAGAAGACCAGGTATATGGTCTTGAGGAGCTGGAGGACAGTGGTACAGGTTTTGACAGGTGGAGGACGAAGCATGGCTTCAGTCGATGTCAGGGTAACTACTATGGTTTGACTTACCAGGAGGATGATGGTCATGACATCATTCATTTACTGTATGTGGATGGTATGTTTTGCTATAGCAGGTTAGTACATACAGGGTTTTCTGAGCTAAGGGTAAGATTAGTTCAGTGGCATGTCAGGGGGGAGTTTTGAGCAGCGAAATTCTTTGACATGGGAGGCATGGACATCACAGGTTGATTTTGTCTCGAGTGGGAGCTGATGTGAATCAGGTGTTGGCGAGGTTCGGGATGCAGAACCGGAGCACACTAAGGGCTGGACAGGTACAGTGTCCGAAATCACATGAGGTCTGGTATAGACCTGAGTATTCCCATGCAGTGGGAGCTGTCAGAGTTAGGAGCCAATTCGGGGAAGTGGGTTCTCAGGTTTGCTGAGAGGGACCGGCAGCAGGTGTTGCTATGCAGGGTCAGGACTTCACTACAGGTATTGTAGGTTCAGATGTGGCAGGTTACTCGGATGACAGGTGGTACACCATGGGATGTGTGGTGGGTTGTCTTCAGGTGGGAGCTTGAAGAGGGATACAAACCAGGAAACAGATTAGACAGAGTACAGGTATAGGTACAGTGCAGCTGTTTATCTCCAAGTGAGAGATTGTTAGGATTGTGGAGCTAAAAGCTTCACTGATGCAAATAGGAGAGGAGGTTGCAGGAGAGTTGTTGAGTGTCAGAGACACCGGCGTCGGTCAGGCCAACCGACGTCGGTAGGACAGGGCAGGAAGGTAACCAACGTCGGTCAGAGATCGGCCAGCGTCGGCGACCCCCAGGCAGACAGGGACCGACGTCGGTTGCCTGTGTGGTTTGACTGCGAGCTATTTACGGGCAGTTAGCTAACGAACCAAGTGTTTGCATGAAGAGATCTAATTTTAGACTGAGAGCTGCGGATCTAATTATTGTAATTAGATGTCTAATTATTGTTTGGATGAGATCTATATAATAGACTCATGGTTGTATTGGAAAAGTGTGCTAGGGAGTAAGAGAGCATAATTATAAGCTCCTTCTGTGTGTGAGGTAGAGCAATGGTGCATTCCTCCTAGTGCCTCAGTACCAGGTGTGTTGGTGCTGGATTGGAGAGCTAGCTGGGTTCTTCAGGAGTGTAGGATCTTGGTCACAGTTGCATGGCCTATATAGGAGATCTACATGGTAAGTAAGATCATTGATCTGCAGGTGTATGTGTGTGCAAGGTCGAGGTTCACAGGTGAGCAAAACCGTTGTTTGATTTGCAGGTGTGCAAGGTCATATAGACAGCAACACAACAGGGAGCAGTATCAGGCAGGATCTACTTGGAGTACAGGTGTGTACTCGAATAGAGCAAGAGAGGAAGGCAAGGGAGTTCCTTCCATAAGTATGGTCTGTTGAATTGCAGGTTGTTGCAGATTCATGGGAGATCTACTTGAAGTACCTTGAGTACTTATGGAGCACGTGGAGTGCTTGTGGAGTGCGTGGAGCACTTGTGTTGTGCGTGGAGCACGGGAGGTGAACACCAACTCTGTATTTGAGTTGGGTGTTGGGACCTGTGAGAGGGAGAGCTTTGGGGAGAAGAAGTACTATTCACTTGAGGTGTGGGAAACCTCTTTAAGGTGGTGGAGAAGAAGTGGCATCTTCTTTATTGTATTCTTTTCTGTATAAAGTGTTAGTATAAGTTGTGTATTGTCTCTCATATGCTGTGTTATTCTGAATTCTAGTTACTTGTTGATTCTGGTTATTTCTGCATATTTAAGTTGCTTGAAGTTTGGTAATCAATTGTATGTTTCTGGTTTCACATCCTGACAAGTGGGATCAGAGCATGTTTGTTGTTCTAGATTCCTGACAAGTGGTATCAGAGCCAGGTTGCAGGAAGCAGGTTGTGTTTTGGTTACAGGGCACTCTCAGGGGTTTCTGATTGAGTAGGAGTAGAGCAACGGTAGATCAAAGTAAGCTAAGAATGGAGGAGTTGAAAAGCACAGACGGTTACTCATGGTCCGATGGAAAGAAAGAGCAGGTAAAAGAACATTGTTGGTTGGTAACAGATCAGCATGAAGAAACTGAAGATACAGATGTAGCAGGTGTTGTTGCATAGGATGTGTTTGCAGGTTTCTTGGATAAAGTTGAATCTTGGATAAAAGATTCGGTTGCCTCTTTCCATGCAGCCCCAGGTAGAGGAGCTGGTAAGCCTTGCCAAAGAATTGGCAAAGGGGAAGTGAAGCTGAAATTGCAGGCGGCCAACACACAGGTGTTGATGAAGGTCATGCAGGTCCCAGGTCTGGAGATATGGCTAATTTCTTCAGAAAGATTGGGTGATGAGAGATGCACAAGAACTCTCACAGCGGTAGCACTTGAATTAGCTGGTGGTAAGAAAATAGGTACACTTTATCTACTTGTTTATATTACTGATTCTTCTTCTATTGCGGAGACGTGGCTTCGTAGGCTTGGTCACATGAGCAGGAAGGAGATGCATGTTCTTAAGTGGAAGACAGATATATTTGACAGGCTTAAGAACTGGAAAGCCTTGGTGTTCTTGGAGGAGATGGTGGACAGAGTTCAGTGGATGAGGCTGGATACATCTGAGCAGAGCAGTTTGGACATGGGTTTTGATCCAAAGGAGCTCGCGGGTAAAAAGTCATCACTCACAGGCGAACACAGGTACCGGCGTCGGTCAGGAGGAACCAGCATCGAACAGACAGGTGCCGATGTCGGTCATGTGCAGACCGAAGCCGGCGATGTCGGGCAGAGTAAGACCGACATCGGTCATGGGACCGACGTCGGCAGTATGTAAGACCGATGTCGGTCAAGAGGACCGACGTCGGTAGTAGGGACACCGCAGGGTCGGTAGTCAGGTACAGACGCATGGAACCGACGTCGGTCGGATGCAGACTGTAAAGTGACCGAGGTCGGTCACTGTAATGAATTTTGGGTGGACAGCATGTTGTCAAGGAGTCTCAAACACCCATATGGAGGACTGAAGGCGTAAGTAGGCCCTCAAATTCGTGTTCCTCTTCTTCATACTTGTTGCTGATTGTAGAGCAGGAAGGATCCAGGAAACAGGTGTGAGCTAGGCAGGATTATGATGCAGAACCAAACGGGAGTTTTGGTAGGTTTGCCAGCTAGATGAAAGGACAGAGACGAATGGATGCCTTAGTAGAAGAATAGAGAGAATGGATACGTGAGACGGAAGACCAGGTATATGGTCTTGAGGAGCTGCAGGACAGTGGTACAGGTTTTGACAGGTGGAGGACGAAGCATGGCTTCAGTCGATGTCAGGGTAACTACTGTGGTTTAACTTACCAGGAGGATGATGGTCATGACATCATTCTGTTACTGTATGTGGATGGTATGTTTTGCTATAGCAGGTTAGTACATACAGGGTTTTCTGAGCTAAGGGTAAGATTAGTTCAGTGGCATGTCGGGGGGGAGTTTTGAGCAGCGAAATTCTTTGACATGGGAGGCATGGAGATCATAGGTTGATTTTGTCTCGAGTGGGAGCTGATGTGAATCAGGTGTTGGCGAGGTTCGGGATGCAGAACCGGAGCACACTAAGGGCTGGACAGGTACAGTGCCCGAAATTACATGAGGTCTGGTATAGACCTGAGTATTCCCATGCAGTGGGAGCTGTCAGAGTTAGGAGCCAATTTGGGGAAGTGGGTTCTCAGGTTTGCTGAGAGGGACCGGCAGCAGGTGTTGCTATGCAGGGTCAGGACTTCACTACAGGTATTGTAGGTTCGGATGTGGCAGGTTACTCGGATGACAGGTGGTACACCATGGGATGTGTGGTGGGTTGTCTTCAGGTGGGAGCTTGAAGAGGGATACAAACTAGGAAACAGATTAGACAGAGTACAGGTATAGGTACAGTGCAGCTGTTTATCTCCAAGTGGGAGATTGTTAGGATTGTGGAGCTAAAAGCTTCACTGATGCAAACAGGAGAGGAGGTTGCAGGAGAGTTGCTGAGTGTCAGAGACACCGGCGTCGGTCAGGCCAACCGACGTCGGCAGGACAGGGCAGGAAGGTAACCGACGTCGGTCAGAGATCGGCCGGCGTCGGCGACCCCCAGGCAGACAGGGACCGATGTCGGTCGCCTGTGTGGTTCGACTACGAGCTATTTACAGGCAGTTAGCTAACGAACCAAGTGTTTGCATGAAGAGATCTAATTTTAGACTGAGAGCTGCGGATCTAATTATTGTAATTAGATGTCTAATTATTGTTTGGATGAGATCTATATAATAGACTCATGGTTGTATTGGAAAAGTGTGCTAGGGAGTAAGAGAGCATAATTATAAGCTCCTTCTATGTGTGAGGTAGAGCAATGGTGCGTTCCTCCTAGTGCCTCAGTATCAGGTGTGTTGGTGCTGGATTGGAGAGCCAGTTGGGTTCTTCAGGAGTGTAGGATCTTGGTCACAGTTGCATGGCCTATATAGGAGATCTACATGGTAAGTAAGATCATTGATCTGCAGGTGTATGTGTGTGCAAGGTCGAGGTTCACAGGTGAGCAAAACCGTTGTTTGATTTGCAGGTGTGCAAGGTCATATAGACAGCAACACAACAGGGAGCAGTATCAGGCAGGATCTACTTGGAGTACAGGTGTGTACTCGGATAGAGCAAGAGAGGAAGCCAAGGGAGTTCCTTCCATAAGTATGGTCTGTTGAATTGCAGGTTGTTGCAGATTCATGGGAGATCTACTTGAAGTACCTTGAGTACTTGTGGAGCACGTGGAGTGCTTGTGGAGTGCGTGGAGCACTTGTGTTGTCATGGAGCACGGGAGGTGAACACCAACTCTGTATTTGAGTTGGGTGTTGGGACCTGTGAGAGGGAGAGCTTTGGGGAGAAGAAGTACTGTTCACTTGAGGTGTGGGAAACCTCTGTAAGGTGGTGGAGAAGAAGTGGCATCTTCTTTATTGTATTCTTTTCTGTATAAAGTGTTAATACAAGTTGTGTATTGTCTCTCATATGCTGTGTTATTCTGAATTCTAGTTACTTGTTGATTCTGGTTATTTCTGCATATTTAAGTTGCTTGAAGTTTGGTAATCAATTGTATGTTTCCAGTTTCGCATCCTGACAAGTGGGATCAGAACATGTTTGTTGTTCTAGATTCCTGACACATGGAGCACCAACCCCAAACTTATTAAGCACCCACTTGACTTTAGTAATCACCCACTTGCTAGGAGGCTAAAAACCCTAATGACCAAGAACCAACTTGATTAAGGGACACTTATACAAACACCAACCTAAAAGGTAGCTCCAACTCCATATTGATCAAGCACCAACTCAACCAAGACCAATTTTTCAAGCTCCAACATGCAAGGAAGTTGCCACTCCCTCTTCAACTAAGCACCGACATAATCAACCAACCTTTATTATTATACTCTTCCACTCATATATTTATTTTATCTACCCATTATCATACATCAAGAATACATCTCTAATGTAACTCTGATAGCCTCTCAACTGATAATGATCACTTCTATAACTTTGATATGCTTGATCTCTCTCAAAACAACCTCTCATATCCTCATACAAAGCTAAAACCACATGATGAAGCTAAATATGACTTGAAATCTCTCTCAATTCTCATTGTCACATCACATAAACTTGTTCATTCCTTTCACTATGCTTCTTTCACATGGCTCACCCTGAAACTATTCATGTCATGACTATGCCACACTAAGAACATACATTCCTTTACACATACCTCTTTATTTCAATGACTTGTAAATACCTCTTTATACACGATGCTTCATATGCATACATTAGTTATCTTCAAACATCTTCCATGAACTATACCTTCCATACATCACTTATGACAGTTGTCATCCATGCAACACTCTCTCTTTCATGAATGACCTTACATATGACAAATCTCATGATCACACTCTTCTTTATCATGGAAACACTCTCTTTATATGACTATCATGATCAAAAACTTGAACAAATAGACATTTAACATCAATGACCATTATGCTTTTACATGATGCACCCTTTTTGACATCAATGACAATACAATTTTGACATGATACACAATTTTGACATCAATGACAATAACATGCCAACAAATTCCCCCTTTATCATTGATGGCAAACATATTGATTTCAAACAAACTATACAAATGAAAACACTTCAAAACGGTACATTTTCCATAAGCTCATTCTCCCCCTTTTGATATTAATGACAAAACATCTTCCACATTGCCATCTAATATTTGGACCTGAACTTCAAAAAAAATACAATGAAATGTTGATAACTCCTCACCTTAGGCTCATGCTAGTTATTGTAGATAACCTTTTTAGCACTACTCTTGCAACAAATAGGATCTCAACATTTCTTGAGTCTGTGAAGCATTTCAGAAACATGTTCCCCCTAAATCCATGCATACCTTCTTCAAATTAATTTAGATTCAAAGGGACACTCACCTTGACCTTGATATGACTGGTATAGATCAAGCTCTTGATCACTCACTAGGCCATCACATTTGTTCTTATCTTGCATGGATCTGCAAATGGACTTAGATATACATGATTACTCACTTTCCTTTATGCACCTTGATGCCATAGAGATGGATAATAGCCATCTTCATTTACATGTTCTATCTTCACAGACATCCATCATTCTCTTAGTCTTGACAACATACTTTAACCTTTCTTCATGTTTACTATACTACTTATTTAACACAGACTATTACTTATCTACTCTTGAAGCTAATGAACCATTTGATTAGCTCCCCTTTTATCCTTATATCTTATGCTCATCATATGAGTCATCAAGACTCATATAACTTTCTCAACATTATTCAAACATCTAGATACCAATACCACTTCTCAACACAAATCCTACTATCAATTATTAAAAACATTAAATAACTTCTGACCTACCTCACATATAACAATCAACTACACAAGCTTTCATCACACTTCTATCTATGTTAACAACATCCATATGTATTTAGACACGTATTCCATAACATGACTCCTCATGAATTGATCCCTAGAATCAATGTTCATACTAACCAAAACTCCTTTCACCTTGTCATATACATACAAGCTATAAATAAAATAACTCATACCTTAAAATATAGATAATATGTAATTCTCTCAAGATGAATCCTTATTTAACTACAACCTCATACTTCTAATGATAGAAGAGTGTCTCTATGAAGCCTAATGGAGTCACCTCTTTCTATAGGGCTCAAAAACTTCCATCAACTTAGGAGATTCCCAGATCTCCAAATCACTTTGCTTAGTTATCTTGTAATCATGAGACTGATAGTCCCTCCTTAGAATCCACTTAGGCTTGATTGAAGCATTTATCTCATCCACCTTATCATCCTTCTTTTTTTACTGCCTTGTCAATACATGTTGATGAAAAGTGTTCTTAACATTCCTTCACTTCTAATCCTTGTTGTAACTTAGCAAATAATCCATCTTGACTCTTAGGCTCAATATGATCAACCTTGACTTTCTTTAGATTCCATACCAATGTATAAAACTTTTCATGCACTCTAGGAGCTCCATATACCTTGTAAAGCCTTACGGGGTTTCTAACGTTCTTAGGATATGATATTTAAATGTGTCACATATTTTGACAACTATAGAAAACAACATTTATATACCTACCACTTGAATTATCACTTTTTCTCCCATGTTCCCATGATAAAAAATTCCTTGAGACCATTCTATAATCACTTACTTTATGATCAAAGTTATGATAAACAAAACAATAAACATTGAAATAATTGGAATACCTTATTGCATTGGGATTCCTAACTGGTCTCTTCATGGTGACTTTCACATTGGTATTCTTGACTTGTTGATGATCACTACGAGTCTCAAATTTGAGAGTCTCTACATAGGTCTTTGAGGTCTAACTCTTCTTGTTCTTTTTTTGGTCTTATTTAAACCCAAGACATGTATTGTCATGTAGATACCTTTGACTACTCAAAATTTCACCAAGAACTTCATTACTCTTCTCAGATTTATGATGTTTCTTCAACTTGACTGTTGTCTGATCCAATTCTACCTTTATGGACTCCATTTATATTCCAAACTTGATGCATTCATCCTCCTTCATCTTAATATATGTAGTGACAATTTTAACTTAAGTTTATATCTATTTGATGATATCCTCTTGTTCATTGGTGTTTATGCTTAGTCTATATTCAAATATATTGATTTGATCCTCCTGTAAATAGAAGTATCCAAAGAGGCATTTTTTAATTAATAAATATGTATGCTTTGAGTATAATAAGTGTTGAAGATGAGAAGTATGATTAGGTTATGCATGATGTAAATATGGAGGTAAAAATGAGAATTAAGGGTTGTACTTTTATATGAAACATTGGTTTTCTAGATTTGAATTATGACTGTAATTTTGTCTATGAATCAATAAATAAATTGTTTATCTTTATTTTTAGGTCTTGTATATTATAGATATAGAGAGGGGAAGAGTTACTATTAGAGAATGAGGTATCCATTTATTTGACCTTATATATTGCTAATTATAACAATTTAACAAAAAATGAAATCTCAAAACATAGTAAAAGTATAGGACTTAGGCAATTCTCTTGTCCATTAATTTTAGTAATAAGACCTACTCAAATAAAATCACTCAGTGCTATGAATAGAAAATTAAAATATAATGAATCTTTCCATGACTTCATCAAGAAAGGATATTAATTAATATATCCAAATATAACATAAGTTAATAAATTATATCCATTATATATATCACCACCTTAGACCCAAAAACTAAAATACAAAAGTTTGATATATTTATCTTAGAAACCTAAGAGACACTTTCAAAAAAATCCCTAAGATAATATAATATAATTATCTAATTTTATCTTCCCATGAATCCATAAAGAGATAATATTCCATAATATAATATAACATAACATGATCAAATAATTCATATTCATTTTATTTATCACCAATTAGACCCAAGGCTTAAATACAAAACGTTGATTTTTTTTCTATTCTAAAACTATAAGAATATTTCAATGAATGCATAAGACAAGATCATGTAGTGGTCTAATTTTATAATATCAACATGAAAAACTAACTATAGTCATTATCATCAACATAAAAAATGGTATGTCACTAGTGATGGTGTCATTTATACTATTTATCCTATATTAGACATAAAATAAGCCATAAATATGGTACTTTCTAATATACCTCATAAAAGGTAAATTTTCCCAATCTATAATGAGAACTCATATAAATCTTAATCATAAATTAATAGAGGTGTCTCATCAATGTATAATAAAATAAGAAATAAAATGAAAACTATTAAATTATGGACCTTGAGAATCATTGTACCAAAAAAATTTCAAATAGAAACAATTATATTAGTGATGTTTTAATCAAGTGAACTCAAACAAAAAATATCCCAATATAAACAAGACATTACACTCCTTACTAGGAAATTATTTTTTATCACAATTTCATGATTCATGATAGATTTGAAGAATTTATTATAGAGAAGATAACCTCTACAAAAATATTATAATTTAATCTATACATAAATAAAATGTATAGTTAGGAAACCTTCACTAATTCTAAGAGTTTACCACAAGATCTGACTCAAATGATTGATCCTAAAAATATCATGGTTCTATCTGTCTTAGTCAACCACTAAATATAAAGGAAAAAACAGTCAAACCTAATAAGGATTAAATAATAAATATATTCTTTATTTTTCAAATTCAAGTTATGTGGTATGTAATTGAGTGAATTTAACTAGGGTACATGACCCCATATTCAAATAATAATCATTAGAAAAGATAAACTACTATCAAATCTAAAACCTTATTGTAAC
Organism: Torreya grandis; assembly: GCA_037957365.1. Lineage (NCBI taxonomy): Eukaryota > Viridiplantae > Streptophyta > Pinopsida > Cupressales > Taxaceae > Torreya > Torreya grandis. Next base: position 2,231,419 of record JARHVA010002915.1, on the reverse strand, counting down.
CAATTATTAAACCCACCTTAAACACAAAAAATATAAAATATTTATAACTAGAACATAATATTCCCATTGTAAAATCTATAAATTACATAAAACTCTCCCCCAACATCATTGATCACATTGATGATGAGTAAAAAGATCAAAACTATTAATACATACTCATACCTCTATGAGTAAAATTATAATATTATTATTGTGCTTAAATTTAAGGAAAAATAACAATATAACATCCTAGTTTCATGTAGACACCTAATTTTGCACAAGTATTTTAATTAAAATGTCATTATCAAGTTTTATATATATATATATATATATTATTGATTCAAAATTTATTATTGTTGGAATACTTTTGTTTATGTTTACATTTATATATACTTCTCTTATCATTATCCATTCACTAATTTACATTGTAGCATGTAATTTGTATCTATTGAATCATATATTGGTTCATCCAACTCATTATGGCTTTATTTTAAAGGTTTTAGTAACCTTAACCATTATCAAAACATTTAAATAATAGTCTAAATTATATAGAAACATTTCAATGGTGGATATGTTTGATATGGCTCCTTTGGCCCCTTTCCACCATGTTCATCATGTTTCATTGTGCATTATTTTTCATATTTTATGCTTCCACAAGGTCATATTGCATAGTAATAAGGTCCTAGTTAAAATTTTATAAGTCTATATATGCATAATAAACTTGATACATTTAATATATAAAAATCACATTGCATAAAAATTGTATACTCATTAAAAATATAATTTATAAGGAATTCATTTTGTATTTTTTTTCTTAAATTCTATGCATTGAAGAGTTATTATTGTATACTTATGCTAAAAGATGGAATATTGAAAGAGCATATATGAAAATAATTAGTTGCATCAAATACATGTATGTTTAAGGTTTGGTATTATCATATAAATAAATATGATTATTGGAATGCATGGGTGTTGATTTTTAACATGTAAAAAGCTAAGGGGATGATTGAGAAAAAACCCATAAAAATGAAACCAATTCTATAATCTCCTTTCAAGCTTCCTTGGTATAAATTAGGACTTAATCAAATCATAATAAACTATGGTAGTTTCACACATGAATTCATTGATATGAGAAGGTTTTAAGGATAATACACATATTAGGGGATTGATAGAGTTTCATATCATTCATACCTATTGAACGATTATCAAAATAAACCTAACATTTTACGGATGAACTTTCACTATTAGATTTCTTAAGATTGATTGAAGATACAACTAAGTGAATATTTTGTGTATCAGTATTTTATGTCACAATATATGAATAATTATTAGTATGATGGTACAATTATTAATGATTCAAGCCTTAATAATCCCTATAACTATTTAGAATGAAAGGGTAAAGTAAGTACATAGTTTAAGTTAAGAAAAATATGATAGAAAACCATTTTTTCCATAATGTAAAGTAAGAATTCCTAGTTTACTCCATCATAGGCTTTATTTGTGTCCAAAATGACAAGCATATTTATTTGATTCAAGGATAAAACAAATTTAAACATTTCAAGAGTTGTTTTTATCATCTAATATTTGGTTGATACCTAACAATCCACCTTGCTCAAGGAAGATAATTTTTTGAAGAATTAATTTTAGACAACTTTCTAATATTTTTAAAATTATCTTATATAAAAATTTAAATGAATAAAAATATTTGTAGGAGTTAAAATAGTTAGCATATTACTTTTTATGGACTAGAGATATGAACTTATAATTTAATTATTTGAGAATTTCCTTCTTGGGTTGAGTTTCTATGGCTCCTATAGAACCATTTATAGGCTTTGAAAGATAATATTATATTATTGTAAGTTTGCATAATCATGGCACATAGAGGAGGAATATTACCCAGAGTAGAATATTTCATAGAGTTGTTGAAAGGATTCCAATCAAAATTAAAGGCTATGAAGGTACCTTTCAATTTCATCCCAAAACTTATACAAGTTGTGATAAACAAATAGGTATGAAAAATTACTTTTGAAATGAAAAGTTTATTGGATGAATATGTTGATACATTTCAAAGAAAAACAAGGAAATAATGATAAAAGTAAGATAATAAATTGTTTGAAAGGAGTCAATGGTTGTATAAATCCAAAAAGAAAACAATGATAATGAGAATCTACCAAAGAGTTTGAAAAGAGGTAATGGCCAAATAAACCAAAGTGGGAAATAATGATAAAAATAAGATATTAAAGAGTCTGAAAAGAGTGAATGGACAAATAAAACTAGTACTTAAATATAATAATGTTCTAGAAAGTAAATTAATTGATAAAATATAAAGAATTCTAATTAATATATTGTTATAATATAATGAAATAACCAATTATATAATATCATGATAATATTTGAGAGGAATACTTAAATATTTTTGGCAAAATATTTAACTTAAAATGTGAATCTCTCGGTGTGTAACTCCATATAAAAATGAGTCATTTTAGTTTCAATATTTATTATTGTTTTATTGTGGAACTCCTGGTGTGGAATAATTATTTTTTTAACTTAGTAAGATCATTTCATGGGCTAGATAAAATAGCTTCATGAAAAACACCCCATCGTAAAAATATAGGTGAAAAAAAGGGTCCATATAAGTAAATATATATATATATATATATATATATATATATATATATATATATATATATATATATATATATATATATATATCAAAATTTAGGATAAACTAATTGTGAAGATGAAGAATAAATTTATGCTATGAGAATGTTATTTAAGTTAAATGATAAATTATGAAAATCGAGCCACAAAGATGTGAGTTTAAACAATTATAATGAAATTTCCTATATAGTTTCTATCATAGTGTGTAATTTTTAGGATGACGATGAGAATATGTCAAGATATGTGAATGGATCGTGTATTTAAATTCAATGAGTTGAGAATAATTTGTGTGAATTCTATTGATGAAATTTATCACTTTTTCCTCAATGTCTAGGATAATTTGTCACATAGACAAATAGACATAGCATGTAGGAAATGATTTTTTAATATTACATTAGGGTACAAAATTAGTTGCATAAGTTAATATATGCAAGAAGGAGAATGTATCAATTTCAAGACATTTTTATTTTTCAAAAATGAAGAGGATGTCCTTGAAGAGTTATAAGATCTTATGGATTCAGTATAGGAAGAGGATTCATGGGTATATGCTTAGGATATGGTGATAATGGGCATAAAGAATTTGAGTGTCCACATGTGCACATTATGGTAGTAAGAGTAATGACAAGGATGTACATATTACACAATAATATGAATAAATTATTGTATCTATACATAATTTAGAAGAGCCAATTTGAGAAACTCTCATGATGAGGATTGTGATGTTGAAAGCATAAAAATAATGGAATATCCTCATGCACTAAATAATTAGTTCATAACAAATTGTAATTTATGAGATAGTTTAGAATCTTGATATAAAGAGGATTAAAATCAAAATCCCTACAAGATGTCTTAATTAATGAGAAAAGACTATATTTTATTGAATGACTAGTTATTATTTAGTTTCAACATTTGAACATATAAATGCAAGGTGACGTTTGACATAACTGCCATAAAGATATGTTATGTGTAATTTTAAACACCTTAGCATTTTTATAGGAACACACATCATGATGAAGATTATAATATAGACATTTTGGTGAGATATATGATGAATTAAAATTAAATTAATTTTAAACATAAAAGTAAAGAAGTTGATAAATATCCAATAATTTTAATTATTTTAAGAAAATAATTCCTTATAAAGGTGAAGAGTCACAATGCATGTTACACCTTCATCACTAGGGTTGCACAAGTTGTAAGTATAGGCACACAATAGTAAATTTTTTGGGAAGTAAATGAGATGTTGGGTGAGTTTGTAGAGATTGTTTTAGTTGATCTACTGGATGGGTTTCCACCCATGAAGACTATACATCATCTTGAGGATATGATTCTCTGACCCATTTTACCATATAAAGTGACATATAGGTAAATTTTTAACTAGATTTAAAAAGTGAAAATAAAATTTTATGATCTATTAGATAAAATTTTGATAAATGAAAAGAGACTATGCAAAGTTCTAATTATATTAGCACTTAATAAAGTTGGAGAATTAATAATCTACACCAATTTTAGATCCATAAAACAATAATATCATTAATTAAATATTTCCATTGTTTTTCATGTATGATTTGATGGATTTTTTGAGTGGAGAATGAGACTTCATAAATATTGACTTAAAGATATGATATCACCAATTCCACTTAAGGGATGGTAATGATTAGAAGATAACATTCAAAACACAAGATGACATAAGTGAATGGTTGTTTATTTCATTTGGGTTGATTAACACACTGAGTATATTTATGATATTCACAAATGAATAATTGAAACCATTTCTTGGTAATTTTTCCATAGTATATTATGGTGCTAAGTGTGAAATAATTCCAAAAAATAGAATAGAATTATGATAGATAATTTTGAATATAAGAAATTATGTTACAATTCTTCATTTTTATTCTTAAAAAATACACAAAGTATTTTACAAGTACAAAAAAAATTAGATATATTTTTAGGAAAACCTAAAATGATATTAAAGAAAATAATAGTCCTATAGTTAACTGAACTTATTATTTTTAGTAGTTTTTGAAACCTGATTAGCAAGTCCAAATTGGACTAAGGAGATCCATTATTCTTCTACATATATAAAACAAGATAAGGGGTGATATGGAACTACGATTTCATGCCTTTATGGAAAATAAATAAATCTAAAAAATTATAGAAACAAATAAATTAAACATAAGATGCAATTTTATACATATAGATGATCATTGGTTGTCACAAATTTTACTATTTATTTATCATGGATTACTATTTATTTAATCTCTTGAAGATATTAATATAAAGAAAAGGGTTTAAATGGACTCCTGGGTAAAAATTTATACCTTACACAAGTTATAATCTGACGTCATTGTCATGTAGTTGAGTAATCTCAACTCTTATGAGTTTTTCTAATTAAAATTTTTGCATTTATCCTTGCCCATATTATTAAATTTCATTCTATGATATCCATGTGTTATCCTCTTATTTTAATAATTTATATTGTACCAAATACTTTAGTGTAACTACCATACATGGTATTTATGGTGTTCTTGTCTAAACCCTATGCTATATTATCTTTCTTCTTTATTCTCACATTTTGTCTCCAATTCACCTATTATTGTTCTTCCCCTTTATTGAGCTCTCCATTAAATTGATATAAATTAAAAACATTAAATAATGGATAAATATCATAATTATGTGGAAATTTTAGCTCATAATCATTTATCTTATTCACAATATTGCACCTGAAATTATTATTATACTTAAAATTATTTTATGTTCCATGGGGAAGTGTTTCCTTTATCATATACAACATCACTAACTTTTCTTCTTTAATAAATTTTGTCTTTCTAGTTAGATCTACTACTATAGATTTCTCTTTAGTTCATTTTGAAATTATTGTATGTGATCTAAAATTTATTCTACACCATCATTCACTCAATATATTTTGGAAGCACAATGAATTGTCGGTGAATAATTCTTAAAAACATTCAATTAATTACATCTACTCATATATGAATTGTGAAGGTAACAATATGATCTAACAATGCATTAAGAACCAATCACATGAGCTTGAAACAAGATAATACATCACATATGTGGGAAAGCCTGATGGGGGATAAATCCCACTAAACAAATCTTGGAGAAACTATCCTATAAGATAATGAGTCAAAATTTAGTTTAGCACCAACCTAACATGGAGCACCAACCCCAAACTTATTAAGCACCCACTTGACTTTAGCAGTCACCCACTTTCTAGGAGGCTACAGCCCCAAATTACCAAGAACCAAATCAATTAAAGGACACTTATGCAAACACAAAACTTAAATTTAGATCCAAATCCATATTGATCAAGCACCAACTCAACCAAGACATTTTTTTCAAGATCCAACCTGTAAGGAAGCTTCAACTCCCTCTTTGACTAAGCACCAACTCAGTCAATCGACCTTATTTATTATACTCTTCCACTCAGATATTTTTTTTCTCTACCCATTATCATACATATGGAACACATATATAATTAAACTATGATATCCTATAAATTGATAATGATCACTGCTTCAACTCTACTATGCTTGATCTCTCTCAAAACTATCTCTATGATTCTTCTCTTAATTAACCCTCATCAAGACTAAATAGGTCATGTGACCTTGATATTAAAATTTATAAAACATTTATGATCATCATGAAATTATTATGTACTCTTTCCTTAGGTTTTAAAATATGGTATCCAACTTCCCCAGGGTCATTCACTTATCAATCCATTTACTTCCTCTAAGCTTACTCAAATAGACCTAAATCTACCTGATAGACTTAACATTCCATTTTCATATATCACTTAGTCAGCCATACATCCTTAACCTATTAGGTCATACTTATAATAATTCTTATTACATATCATAAAAAATATTCAAATGACCTTTGATTTCCTTTTGGTCTGTCATGAATTAATTAGACCTCACTTCACTTTTAGGTCTCATGGAGACCTAGTTGTATTAGGTTTGTCTAGTAACACATTACCATTTGATAAATTGTAACAAATTTCACCTCCATAAATATAAAAACACTTTAAAAAAACATTCTAATAAATCTTAGCCATCATCCTCTAATCTCCGTAACACCTATTCGGTCTAACTCCTTTATGAAACCCCTCAATACTACTTGGTCCTATTAGTTCTGTGTATATCAAAAAGTTTACCTTTCAAAAATAAATTTAAAACACACTTAATCCAATGAAATATGATCTATATATATATATATATATATATATATATATATATATATATATATATATATATATAACGTCAGGTTCATTAAAAAATCCATTAGACACTTTCAATCAATGCTTAAGGATTCACGAACACTTCCACAACTCACTCACTCAAAACTTCCAATAAACTCAAAAAAATATTCATGGAGGCTTAGACCTCCAAAACCTATCTAGACACTTTAAATGACTTATGATTCATGTAATTGGTTATTATATATCCTTAGTACATCCTCAAGTTTAAAAATAGTATTAGCTAATTAAAAATATTGGTCTTGCATACCAATTTCTTGACCTCATGTTTCACTGTCTTATCTAAACCAGATAGATCAACTTGTGAGAAACATTTTACCAAAATAACTAACCTCAAAAACTTATTCCAAGAATTATTATTTATTAAAAGTCTTTAACAACATCTCCATGAACTTTTTTTCATCATTATATCATGAAAACACATTCTAATTCATCTTCTCACTGTTGCTTAGGTTTTAAAATGTTCACATGATTAGGTTTGTCTACAACTAGGTAATGTGGAAGACCAGTTTAGCACATTAAAATTATTTAAAATTTTCAAAAACCTTCATGGGTATCTATTTTTATTTTCTATCTCATTCCTCCATCCGTTTTATTTTCTTGACCAATACAACTTTTGACTGTTATAGCAAATTGTTCATAAACAAACCTATCTATGCATATTTTCTCTCTCATCTGACTAACCACCACCACTTGGAGGTAATAGGAAGAGTTTAATACATGATCCAATAGTTTTTATAGTCATTTTATACCATTATATTATGTTTTTAAAAACATATTTCACATCAGGTCCTTATTAAGGTTTTTGAGAAGTTTAACACAAGTTTTGGTGTTAATGATTATTTATAAAGGACTACCCATAAAATCCAAAAACAATGCCCAGAGATATTATATAGGACCCTTACCCATATATAATTAATATATCAAGTTCCCATGCAAAGGTTACACATATCAATGAACACCTGAAAGTCCTTTTTGGGTTTGTATACCTTCATTTTGTGCACTTGAGAGACCTCAAAACCACATTGCATGACTTTTCCTACAAACCATGTCCTCGTACTTCATGAAAATTATTATAAAAACTTATATTACCTATATCCATGCTCATATATTAAAAATTTCCTTTAAAATTTATCTTGATGCCCCATTAGGCCAATCAAGGTTTAGGAGTGGTCTAGGTACAAACATGATCTAAAGATCCTACCCCTGTAGGATCACCCTAAGACTCTCGTGGATACTTATACACATTATTATCATTCTTAAAAAACCTTAAAAACTTCTCACATGCCTTAGGTTACTCATATCATCATGCCACTAGCTCATAACTTCACCATGCCATGACTAGACTTAAGCTTCCAATGCGCTTGACACCTTGACATATTTCTTCCATGTCATAACATTAAAAAATAAATAAAAAATAAAAAATAAAAAATAAAAAATAAATAAAAAAATTCATATCACACTCATATCAATGTTCCATTCTCTTTTTGATGAAAACAACCTCTCATAGCCTCATAAAAATCTAAAACCACATGACGAAGCTTAATATGACTTAACATATCTCTCAATTCTCATTGTCGCATCACATACCTTTGTTCATTATTTTCAATATGCTTATTTCACATGGCTCACCCTAAAAATCTTTATTTCATGACTATTCCACACTAATAACATATATTTATTTTCACATGCCTCTTCATATAAATGACTTGTGCATACCTTTTTATACACTATGCTTCTTATGCATACATTAGTTATTTTCAAACATCTTCCATGACCTATACCTTCCATACTCACATCACTCATGAAAGTTTTAATCCATGCAACACTATCTCTCTCTTTCATGAATGACCTTACTTATGAAAAATCTCATGATCACACTCTTCTTTATCATGGAAACACCCATGGCAACACTCTCTTTATGCCACTATCATGATCAAGCACTTGACCAAACAAACCTTTGACATCAATGACCATTATACATTTACATGATGCACCCTTTTTGACATCAATGAAAATAAAATCTTGACATGATACACATTTTTGACATCAATGACAACATCATGCCAACAAACTCCCCCTTTATCATTGATGGAAAACATATTGATTTCAAATACATTACACAAATGAAATCACTACAAATGGTATTTTTTCCATCTTCTTATTCTCCCCCTTTTCATATCAATGACAAAGGGTCTTCCACACACTACCATATAATCCTTGGACTTTAAATTCAACAAAAATGTAACGAAACGTTGTTAACTCCCCACCTTAGTCTCATACTAGTTATTGTAGACAACTTTTATAACACTGCTCTTATAAAAAATAGGATATCAACATTTCTTGAGTCTATGAAGCATTTCATAAACATTTTACCCCTAAATTCATGCATACCTTCTTTAAATGAATTCAGATACAAAGGAACACTCACCTTGAACTTGATATGACTGGTATAGATCAAACTCTTGATCACTCACTAGGCCATCACATTTATTCTTATCTGACATAGATATTCAAATGGAATTAGATATATATGATTACTCACTTTCCATTATTCACCTTAATGGCATAGAGATGGATAATAGTCATCTTCATTTCCCTGTTTTAGCTTCACAAACATCCATCATTTTCTTAATCTTGACAACATACTTCAACCTTTCTTAGTGTTTTTTCTACACCTTATTTAACATAGACCATTACTTATCTACTCTTCAAGCTATTTAATCATTTGATTAGCTCCCCTTTTATCCTCATAGCTTGTGCTCATCGTATGAGTCATCAAGACTCATATAACTTTATCAACATCCTTCAAACATCTAGATACCAATACCACTTCTCAGCACAAATCCTACTATCAACTATTAAAAACATTGAATAACGTCTTACCTACTTCACATATAAAAATCAAATACACAATCTCTCATCACACTTCTAGCTATGTTAACAACATCCATATGTATCTAGACACAGTTTTATGTTTAGACATGTATTACATAACATGACTCCTCATGAATTGATCTCTAGAATCAATGTTCATACTAACCAAAACTCCTTTCACCTTGTCATATACATACAAACTATAAATAAAATAACTCATACATTATAATACAGATAATATGGAATCCTCTCAAGATGAATCCTTCTTTAACTAAAATCTCATGCTTTTATTGATAGAAGAGTGTCTCCATGAAGCCTAATGGAGTTAACCCTTTTTATAAGGCTCACAAAAATCCATGAACTCAAGAGATTCCCAGATCTCCAAATCACTCTGCTGAGTTATCTTGTAATCATGAGACTGGCAGTCCCTCTTTAGAATCCACTTAGGCTTGACTAAAGAATTTGTCTCATCCATCTTGTCATCCTTATTTTTATTATTTCCTTATCAATAAATGTAGATAAAAAGTGTTCTTGACATCCCTTCACTTTTAATCCTTTCTCTATCTTAACAAATAATCCATCTTGACTCTTAGGCTCAATATCATCAACCTTGACTTTATTTGGATTCCATACCAATGTTTGACCCTTTTCATGCACTCTAGGAGCTCAATATACCTTGTTAAGCCTTGAGGGCCTTCCAAAATTATTAGGATATAATATTTAAATGTGTCCCATATTTTCAAAACTATATCAAACAACATTTATATACTTACGTCTTGAATGATCACTTCTTCTCCCATGTTCCCATGATAAACAATTCCCTAAGACCATTCTACAATCACTTGCTTTATGATCAAAGTTATGACAAAAAATAATAATAACCATTGAAATAATTGGAATACCTTATTGCATTGGGCTTCTTGACTGCTCTCTTCAAGGTGAATTTCATTTTGGTATTCTTGACTTGTTGATGATCACTATGAGTCTAAAATTTGAGAGTCTCTACATAGGTCTTTGAGGTCTGACTCTTCATGTTCTATTTTTGGTTTTCATTGAACACAAGACATGTATTATCATGTAGATACCTTTGACTACTCAAAATTTCACCAAGAAATTCATTACTCTTCTCAAATCTATGATATTTCTTTAACTTGACTGTAGCCTGATCCAATTCTACCTTTATGGACTCCATTTATATTCCAAAATTGATGCATTCTTCCTCCTTGGTCTCATGATTTGTACTAACAATATCAATCTAAGTTTATATCTATTTGATGATCTCCTCATGTTCATTGGTGTTTATTCTTAGTCTATATTCAAATATATTGATTTAATCCTCATGTAAATAGAAGTATCCAAAGAGGATTTTTTTAATTAATCAATATGTATGATTTGAGTAGAATAAGTGTTGAAGATGAGAAGTATGATTAGGTTATGCATGATGTAAATATGGAGGTAAAAATGAGAATTAAAGGCTATATTTTTATATCAAACATTATTTTTCTAGATTTGAATTACGCTTGTAATTTTGTCTATGAATCAATAAATAGAGTGTTTGTCTTTATTTTTGGGTCTTGTATATTTTATAGATAGAGAGGGAAAGAGTTACTATTGGAGAATGAGGTATCCATTTATTTGGTCCTATATATAATTAACTATAATAATTTAACAAAAAATCAAACCTCAAAATATAGTAAAAGTAGAGGACTTAGGCATTGCTCTTGTCCATTAATTTTAGTAATAGGATCTACTCTAAGAATTATCAATAAAAAATTAAAATACAGTGAATCTTTCAATGAATTCATCAAGAAAGGATATTTTTTAATATATCCAAATAGAACATAAGTGAATAAATTATATTCATTATATATATCACCACCTTAGACCTAAAGGCTAAAATACAAAAGTTTGATATATTTATCTTCGAAACCTAAGAGACACTTTCAAAAAAAATCCATAAGATAATATCATGTAATGATCTAATTTTATCTTCCTATGAATCCATAAATATATAATATTTCCTAATAGAATATAACATATCATGATAAAATAATTTATATCCATTTTATTTATCACCAACTTAGACATAAGGCTTAAATACAAAACATTAATTTTTTTCCTATTGCAAAACTAGAAGAAGATTTCAATCAATCCATGAGATAAGCTTATGTATTGGTTTAATTTTATAATCTCAACATAACAAAATAACTAGATTCATTATCATCAACAAAAAAAATGCTATGCCACTAGTGATGGTGTCATTTATACTTTTTATCCTAGCTTGGAGATAAAATACGCCATAAAAATGGTACTTCCTTTTAACCTCATAAAAAGTAAATTTTCCCAATCTATAATGAGAACTCATATTAATCTTAATCCTAAATGAACAGAGGTGTCTCATCAATGTATAATAAAATAATAAATTAAATTAAAACTATTAAGTCATGGACCTTGAGAATCATTGTACCAAAAATGTTTTGAACAGAAAAAATTATATTAGTGATGGTGTAATCGAGTGAACTCACATGAAAAATATTTTAATATAAACAATACATTATACTCCTTAATAAAAAATTACTTTTGATCACAATTTCATGATTCATGATAGATTTGAGGAATTTATTATAGAGAAAAGAACCTCTACAAAAATATTAAAATTTAATCTATACATAAATAAAATGTATACATAGGAAAATTTAACTAATACTAAGTTTTTACCACAAGATCTAACTCAAATATTTTATCCTAAAAACATCATGCTCCTATCCATTTTAGTCAAACCTAATAAGGATTAAACAATAAATATATTCTTTATTTTTCAAATTCAAGGTGTGTGGCACGTAATTGAGTGAATTGAACTAAGGTACATGACCCCATATTCAAATAATAATCATTAGAAAAAATAAACTACTATAAAATCTAAACCCTTAATTCAACCAATTATTAAACCCACATTAAACACAAAAAGTATAAAATATTTATAAATAGAACATAATCCTCCCATTGTAAAATCTATAAATTACCTAAAACTCTCCCCTAACTTCATTGATGACATCGATGATGAGTAAAAAGATAAAAACTATTAATACATACTCATACTTCTATGATTAAAATTATAATATTATTATTGTGCTTACATTTAAGGAAAAATAACAGTATAACATCTTAGTTTCATGTAGACACCTAATTTTGGCACAAGTATTTTAATTAAAATGTGATTATTAAGTTTTCATATATATATATATATATATATATATATATTATTGATTCAAAATGGATTATTTTTGGAATATTTTTGTTTATGTTTACATCCATATAGACTTATCTTATCACTATCCATTCATTAATTTTCATTGTAACATGCGATTTGTATCTGTTGAATCATATATTGATCCATCCAACTCATTATGTCTTTATTTTAAGGTTTTAGTCACTTTAACCATTATCAAAGATTTTAAATAATAGTATAAATTATATAAAAGCATTTCATTGGCGGATATGTTTTTTATGGCTCCTTTGGCCCCTTTCCACCATGTTCATCATTTTTCATTATGTATTAATTTTCATATTTTATGCTTCCACGAGGTCAGATTACATAGCAATAAGGTCCTACTTAAAATTTTATAAGTCTATATATGCACAATAACCTTGATACATTTAATATATAAAAATCACATTGCATAAACATTCTATACTCATAAAAAAGATAAATTCTAACGAATTCCTATTTTTTTTTAATCTAAAATTCTATGTGTTGAGGAGTTACTATTGTATACTTATTCTAAAATATGAATTATTGAAAGAGCATATATGAAAATAATTACTTGCATCAAATACATGTATGTTTAAGTTTTGTGATTATCATATAAATAAATATGATTATTGGAATGCATGGGTGTTTATTTCTAACATGTAAAAAGGTAAGGGGATGATTGATAAAAGCCCAAAAAAATCAAACCAATTGTATAATCTCCTTTTAAGCTTCCTCGGTATAAATTATGACTTGATCAAATCATAAGAAAATATGGTAGTTTCACACACGAATTCATTGATATGAGAAGGTTTCAAAGGATAAGCCACATATGAATGGATTCATAGAGTTTGATATCAGTCATACCTATTGAACCATTATCGAAATAAACCTGCCATTTTAAGGATGAACTGTCACTATTAGGTTTCCTAAGATTGATTCAAGATATAACTAAGTGAATATTTTTTGTATCAACATGTTAAGTCACAATATGTGAATAATTACTAGTATGAAAATATAATTATTAATGATTCCAACCTTAGGAATCCCTACAATTTTTTAGAATGAAAGCGTAAAGTAAGTATATAGTTCAAGTTAGGAAAAAAATAATATAATATAATGAAAGGGTAAAGTTAGGAACCACTTTTTCCATAATGTAAAGTAAGAATTCCTATTTTACTTTATCACAAGATTTATTTATGTCCAAAATGACAAGCATATTTATTTAATTCAAGGATAAAACCAATTTGAACATTTCATGAGTTGTTTTTATCATCTAAGATTTGGTTCATAACTAACAATCGACCTTGCTCAATGAAGATAATTTTTGGAAGAATTAATTTTAGACAGCTTTCTAATATTTTTAAAATTATCTTATATAAAAATTTGAAGGATTAAAAATATTTGTAGGATTTAAAATAGTTATCATATTCCTTTTTATGGACTATGGCTATGAATTTATAATTTAATTATTTGAGAATTTCCTTCTTGGGTTGAGTGTATGGCTCCTATAGAAATAATTATAAGTTGTGAAAGAGAATATTATATTATTTTAAGTTTACATAATCATGGCACATAGAGGAGGAATATTACCCAGAGTAGAATATTTCATAGAGATGTTGAGAGGATTCCAATCAAAATAAAAGGCTATGATGGTACCTTTCAATTTCATCCCAAAAATTATGCAAGTTGTGATAAATAAATAGTTATGCAAAATTAATTTTGAAGTGAAAATTTTGTTAGATGAATATGTTGATACATTTTTAAAACCCAAAAAGGAAATAATGATAAAATTAAGACAATAGAGTGTCTAAAAGGATTAAATGGTTGTATAAATACAAGAAGAAAACAATGATAATAATAATCTACCAAAGAGTTTGAAAAGAGGTGATGGCCAAATAAAACCAAGTGGAAATAATTATAAAAATAAGCTATTAAAGAGTCTGAATAGAGTGAATGAACAAATAAAAATAGGACATAAATATAATCATGTTATAAAAAGTAGATAAATTGATAAAATATGAAGAATGCTAAATAATATATTGTTATAATATAATGAAATAACCAATTGATATAATATCATGATAATATTCAAGAGAAATACTTAAATACTTTAGATAAAATATTTACCTTAAAAGGTGAATCTCTTGATGTGTAACTCCATATAAAAATGAGTCATTTTAATCTCAATATTTATTATTATTCTGTTGTGGAACTCATGGTGTGGAATAGTTATTTTGTTAACTTAGTAACATCATTTCATGGGCTAAAGACATCAGCTTTGTTAAAAATATCCCATGATAAAAATATAGGTAAAAAAAAGGGTCCATATAGGTAAAAATATATATATCAAAATTTAGGATTAACTAATTGTGAAGATGAAGAATAGATTTATACTATGAGAATACTATTTATGTTCTTTGACAAATTATAAAAATTGAGACACAAATATGTGAGTTTAAAAAATTATAATGAAGTTTCCTATATACTTTCTATCATAGTGTGTAATTTTTAGGATGAAGATGAGAAGATCTCAAGATATGTGAATGGATCGTGCATTTCAATTCTATGAGTTTATAATAATTTGTGTGTATTCTATAGATGAAACTTATCACTTTTTCCTCAATGTTTAAGATAATTTGTCACATAGATAAATGGACATAACATGTAGGAAATGATTTTTTAATCTTATATTAGGTTACATTTATATTTTTCAAAAATGAAGAGGATATCCTAGAAGAGTTAGAAGATATTATAGATTCAATATAGGAAGAGGATTCATGGGTATATGGTTAGGATATGGTGAGAATGGCCATAAAGCATTTGAGTTTCCACATGTGCACATGATGGTATTAAGAGGAATGACTATGATGCACATATTACACAATAATATGAAGAAATTATTGTGTCTATACATAATTTAGAAGAGACAATATTTTGAGAAACTCTCATGATGAGGATTGTAATGTTGAAAGTATAAAAATAATGGAATATCCCCATTCACTAAATAATCAGTTCATAACAGCTTGTAATTATGGAAATAAGTGTTGTAAGCTGATTATTGATAGTGGTAGTACAAATAAATCTTATTTTTAGGAGATAGTTTAGAAGCTTGATATGAAGAAGATTAAACATCAAAATCCCTACAAGATGTTTTAATTAATGAACAAAAACTATATTTTATTGAATGGCTATTGCTTAGTTTCAACATTTGAACATATAAATACGAGGTGACGTTTGTCATAATTGCCATAGAAATATGTTATGTGTAATTTTAAACACATGAGCATTTTTATAGGAACACACATCATGATGAACATTATAATATAGACATTTTGGTGAGATATATGATGAATTAAAATTAAATTAGTTTTAAATATAAAAGTAAAGAAGTGGATAAATATCCAATAATTTTGATTATTTTAATAAAATGATTCCTTTTAAAGGTGAAGAGTGACAATGCATGTTACACCTTCATCACTAGGGCTACACAAGTTGTAATCATAGGCACACAAGATATTTTTTTTGGGAAGTAAATGAGATGTTGGGTCAGTTTGTAGAGATTGTTTTACTTGATCTACTAGATGGGTTTCCACCCATGAAGACTATACATCATCTCAAGAATCTAATTCTCTAACCCAATTTACCATATAAAGTGACATATAGGTAAATGTGTAAATAGATTTCAAAAGTGAAAATAAAATTTTATGGTCTATTAGATAAATTTTTTATATATGAAAAGAGACTATGCAAAGTTATAATTCTATTAGCACCTAACAAAGTTGGAGAATTAATAATTTACACCAAATTTAGATCCATAAAAAATAATATCATTACTTAAGTATTTACATTATTTTTCATGGATGATTTGATGGATTTTTTGAGTCGAGAATGAGACTTCATAAATATTGACTTAAAGATATGATATCACCAAATCCACTTAAGAGAGGTGATGATTATAAGATAACATTCAAAACACAAGATGACATAAATCACTGGTTATTCATTTCATTTGGGTTGATTAACACAATGAGTACATTTATAATATTCATGAATGAATAATTGAAACCATTTTTTGGTAATCTTTCCATAGTATATTATGGTGCTAAGTGTTCAATAATTCCAAAGCATAGAATAAAATTTCAATAAATAATTTTGAATCCAAAAAATTGTTCTATAATTCTTCATTTTTATTCTAAAAAAATATACAAAATATTTTACTATTACAAAAAAATTAGATATATTTTTAGGAAAACTTAAAATGCTATTAAAGAAAATAATAGTCCTATAGTTAACTGATCTTATTATTTTTAGTAGTTCTTGAAACATGATTAGCAAGCTCAAATTTCATTAAGGAGATCCATTATGATTTTACATATATAAAACAAGCTAAAGGGTGATATGGAACTACAATGTCATGCCTATATGGAAAAGAAATAAATCTAAAAAATTATAGAAACAAATAAATTAAACATAAGTTGCAATTTTATACATATAGATGATCATTTATAGTCCTTAAAAGTTGTCACAAAATTTACTAAGAATTTATCATGGCTTACTATTTATTTAATCACTTCAAGATATTAATGTTAAAAAAATGGTTCATATGGACTCCTAGATAAAAATTTGTGCCTTACACATGTTATGCTCTGACATCATTGTCCTCTAGTTGAGAAAACTAAACTCCTATGAGTTGTTCTAATTAATATTTTAGCATTTATCCTTTCCCATATTAATAAATTTCATTCTATGATATCCATGTGTTATCTTCTTATTGTAATACTTTATAATGTAACAAATACTTTTGTGTAACTACCATACATGGTATTCATGGTGTTCTTATTTAAACCCTATTCTATATGTTCCTTCTTCTTTTTTCTCACCTTTTGTCTTCAATTCACTTATTCTTGTTCTTCCCCTTTATTGACCTCTCCATGAAATTGATATAAATTAAAAACATTAAATAGTGGATAAATAGCATAATTATGTGCAAATTTTATCTCATGATATTATCATTTATCTTATTCACAATATTACACCTGAAATTATTATTATACGTAAAATTATATTAAGTTCTGTGGGGAAGTGTTTCTTTTATCATATACACCATCACTAACTTTTCTTCTTTAATAAATGTTGGCCTTCTAGTTAGATATACTACTATAAATTCCTCTTTACTTCATTTTTAAATTATTCTATGTGATCTGAAATTTATTCTACACCATCATTCACTCAATCTATGTTGGAAGCATAATGACTGGGGGTGAATAAGTCTTCAAAAAATTTCAATTAATTACATCCACTCATATATGAACTATGAAAGAAACACAATGATCTAACAATGCATTAAGAACCAATCACATGAGCATTAAATAAGATAAAACATCACATATGTGGGAAAGCCTCATGGGGGATAAATCCCACTAAACAAAGCTTGGACAAACTATCGTATAAGACAATGAATCAAAATTTAGTTTAACACCAACCTAACATGGAACACCAACCCCAAAATTATTAAGTGCCCACTTGACTTTAGAAATCACTCACTTTCTAAGAGGCTACAACCCCTAATGACCAAGCACTAACTTAGTTAAAGGACACTTATGTAAACACCAACCTAAAAGGTAGCTCCAAATTCATATTGATAAATCACAAACTCAACCAAGATAAATTATTTAAGCTCCAAATTGCAAGGAAGCTTCAAATTCCTCTTTGACTAAGCACCAATTTAGTCCATCAACCTTCTTTATTATACTCTTCCACTCAAATATTTGTTTTCTCTACCCATTATCATACATTAAGAACACATCTCTAATGTAACTTTGATATCCTCTTCACTGATATTGATCACTGCTTTAGTTCTACTATGCTTGATCTCTCTCAAAATAACCTCTCATTGCCTAATACAAAGTTAAAACCACATGACGAAGCTACATATGACTTGACATCTCTCTCAATTCTCATTGTCACATCACATACATTTGTTCATTCCTTTTCACTATACTTCTTTAACATGGCTCACCTTAAAACTCTTCATTTCATGACTATGACACACTAAGAACATACATTCCTTTGCACATACCTCTTCATATCAATGACTTGTATATACCTATTTATACACAATGCTTCTTGTGCATACATTAGTTATCTTCAAACATCTTCCATGAATTATACCTTCCATACTCTCATCACTCATGATAGTTGTCATCCATGCAACACTTTACCTTTCCTGAATGACCTTACTTATGATAAATTTCATGATCACACTCTTATTTATCATGGAAACACTCTCTTTAAGACATTATCATGATCAAGCACTTGACCAAACATACCTTTAACATCAATGACCATTATGTCTTTACATAATGCACCCTTTTTGACATGAATGACAATACAATCTTGACATGATACACATTTTTGACATCTATGACTACAACATGCCAACAAACTCCCGCTTTACCATTGATGGCAAACATATTGATTTCAAACACACTACACAAATAAACTCACTTCAAAATGGTAATTTTTCCATATGCTCATTCTCCCCCTTTTGATATTAATGAAAAAGGGTCTTCCACACACTAGAATCTAATCCTTAGACCTGAACTTCAACAAAAATACAATGAAATGTTGATAACTCCTTAGCTTAGGCTCATACTAGTTATTGTAGACAACTTTTTTAACACTACTCTTACAACAAATAGGATCTAAACATTTCTTGAGTCTATGAAGCATTTCAAAAACATGTTCCCCTTAAATCCATGCATACCTTATTCAAATGAATTTAGATACAAAGGAACAATCACCTTAACCTTGATATGACTAGTATATATCAAATTCCTAATCCCTCACTAGGCCATCACATTTGTTTTTATCTGACATAGATCTTTAAATGGACTTAGATATACATGATTGCTCATTTTCCTTTATGCACCTTGATGCCACAAAGATGGATAATAGACATATTCATTTCCCTATTATAGCTTCACAAACATCCATTATTCTCTTAGTCTTGACCGCATACTTCAACCTTTCTCCATTTTTTTTTACACCTTATTTAACATAGACTATTAATTCATTTGATTAGCTTCCCTTTTATCCTCACATCTTTTTCTCATCATATGAGTCATTAAGACTCATATAAATTTCTCAACATCCTTCAAACATCTAGATACCAATACCACTTCTTAACACAAATCAAGCTATCAATTGTTATAAACATTGAATGAATTCTTACCTACCTCACATATAACAATCAACTACATAGGCTTTCACCACACTTCCATATATGTTAATAACATCCATATGTATCTAGACATAGTTTTATGTCCACACATGTATTTTATACCATGAATCCTCATGAACTTATCTCTAGAATCAATTTTCATACCAACCAAAACTCCTTTCACCTTGTCATATACATACAAGCTACAAATAAAACAACTCATACCTTATAACATAGACAATATGGAATCCTCTCAAGATGAATCCTTCTTGAACTGTAACCTCATGCTTTTACTGATAGAATATTATCTCCATAAAGCCTAATAGAGTCACCCCTTTTCATAGGGCTCACAAAAATCCATGAACTCTTGAGATTCTAAAATATCCAAATCACTCTACTTAGTTATCTTGTAATCATGAGACTGATAGTCCCTCCTTAGAATCCACTTAAGCTTGACTGAAGCATTTGTCTTATCCACCTTGTCATATTTATTTTTTTTACTACCTTATCAATACATGTTGATAAAAAGTGTTCTTGACATTCCTTCACTTCTAATCATTTCTCTAACTTAGCAAATAATCCATCTTGACTTTCTTTGGATTCCATACTAATTTTTGACCCTTTTCATGCACTCTAGGAGCTCCATATACGTTGTTAAGCCTTAAGGGCCTTCCAACATTGTTTGGATATAATATTTCAATGTGTCCCATATTTTTACAACTATAGCAAACAAAACATATATAATTACCTCTTGAATGATCACTTCTTCTCCCATGTTCCCATGATAAACAATTCCTTGAGACCATTCTACACTCAATTTATTTATGATCAAAGTTATGACAAGCAAAACAATAACCATTGAAATAATTATAATACCTTATTTCATTGGGCTTCCTGACAAGTCTTTTCGTGGTGACTTTCATGTTGGTATTCTTGACTTGTTGATGATCACTATGAATCTCAAATATTAGATTCTCTACATAGGTCTTTGAGGTCTAACTATTCTTGTTCTCTTTTTGGTCTTTTTTGAACCCAAGACATGTATTGTCATGTAGATACCTTTGACTACTCAAAATCTCACCAAGAACTTCATTACTCTTCTCAAATCTATGATGTTTCTTCAACTTGACTATATGTTGATCCATTTCTATATTTATATTTTACAAAAAAGAAGAGGATATCCAAGAAGAGTTATAAGATCTTATGAATTTAGTATAGGAAGAGGATTCATGGGTATATGCTTAGGATGTGGTGAGAATGGGTATAAAGTATTTGAGTGTCCACATGTGCACATGATGGTAGTAAGAGGAATGACTAGGATGCACATATTACATAATAATATGAAGAAATTATTGTATCTATACATAATTTATAAGAACCAATATGTTGAAAAATTCTCATGATGAGGATTTTGATGTTAAAAGTATAAAAATAATGGAATATCCCCTTTCACTAAATTATCAGTTCATAAAAACTTGTACTTATGGAATTAAGTGTTTTAAGGTGATTATTTATAGTGGTAGTACAAATAAATTTGTTTTTTAGGACATAGTTTAGAAGCTTGATATAAAGAGGATTAAACATTAAAATCCCTACAAGATGTCTTAATTAATGAATGAAAACTATATTTTATTAAATGACTAGTTATTGCTTAGTTTCAACATTTGAACATATAAATATAAGGTGATGTTTGACATAATTGCCATAGAGATATGTTAAGTGTGATTCTAAACACCTTAGCATTTTTATAGGAACACACATCATGATGAACACTATAGTATCAACATTTTGGTGAGATATATGATAAATTAAAATTAAATTAATTTTAAATATAAAAGTAAAGAAGTGAATAAATATCCAATAGTTTTGATTATTTTAATAAAATAATTCCTTATAAAGGTGAAGAGGGAAAATTCATGTTACATGTTCATCACTAGTGTTGCACAAGTTGTAAGCATAGGCACATAAGAATAAATTTTTTGGGAAGTAAATGAGATGTTGGGTGAATTTGTAGAGATTATTTTAGTTGATCTACCAGATGGGTTTCCACCCATGAAGAGTATACATCATCTTAAGGATATTATTCTCTGACCCATTTTAACATATAAAGTGACATATAGGTAAATGTGTAAATAGATTTCAAAAGTGAAAACAAAATTTTATGATCTATTGATAAATTTTTTATACTTGAACAGAGACTATGCAAAGTTCTAATTCTATTAGCACCTAATAAAGTTGGAGAATTCATAATCTACACTAATTTTAGATCCATAATAAATAATAGCATTAATTAAATATTTCCATTTTTTTTCATGGATGATTTGATGGATTTTTTGAGTGGAGAATGAGACTTCATAAATATTGACTTAAAGATATGATATCACCAAATCCACATAAGGGAAGGTGATGATTGGAAGATAACATTTAAATTACAAGATGACATAAATGATTGGTTATTCATTTCATTTTGGTTGATTAAAAGACTGAGTACATTTATGATATTCATTAGTGAATAATTGAAACCATTTTTTGATACTTTTTCCATAGTATATTATGGCTCTAAGTGTGCAATAATTCCAAAGCATAGAATAAAATTAGAATAAATAATTTTTAATAGAAGAAATTATTTTATAATTATTCATTTTTATTCTCGAAAAATATATAAAGTATTTTACTAGTACAAAAAATTTAGTTAAATTTTTAGGAAAACCTAAAATGTTATTAAAGAAAATAATAATCTTATAGTTAACTGAACTTATTATTTTTAGTAGTTTTTGAAACCTGGTTAGCAAGCCCTAATTGGACTAAGGAGATCCATTATACTTATACATATATAAAATAAGATAAGGGGTGATATACACCTACAATTTCATGCCTAAATCGAAAATAAATAAATCAAAAAAAATTATAGAAACGAATAAATTAAACATAAGATGTAATTTTATACATATAGTGATCATTTATAGTCATTAAAATTTTTCACAACAATTACTAAGAATTTATCATGTCTTATTGTTTATCTAATCTCTTGAAGATATTAATATTAATAAAACGGTTCAAGTGGACTCCTAGGCAAAAATTTATGCCTTACACAAGTTATGCTCTGACATCATTTTCCTATAGTTCAACAAACTCAACTTGTATGAGTTGTTCTAATTAATATATTAGCATTTATCCTTTCCCATATTATTAAATTCCATTATATGATATCCATGTGTTATCTTCTTGTTTTAATAATTTATAATGTACAAAATGCTTTGGTGTAACTACCATATATGCTATTCATGGTGTTCTTGTCTAAACCCTATGCTATATTTTCTTTCTTCATTTTTGTCACCTTTGGTCTCCAATTCACTTATTCTTGTTCTTCTCCTTTATTGACCTCTCCATGAAATTGATATAAATTAAAAACATTATATAATGGATAGATATTATAATTATGTGGAAAATTTAGCTCACGATCATTATCATTTATCTTATTCACAATATTGCACCTGAATCATTATTATACTTAAAATTATTTTACATTCCATGGAGAATTATTTCTTTTATCATATACACCATCACTTACTTTTATTCTTTAATAAATTTTTGCCTTCTGGTTAGAGATACAACTATATATTCCTCTTTACTTCATTTTGAAATTATTGTATGTGATCTAAAATTTATTCTACACCATTATTCACTCAATAAATGTTGGAAGCATAATGATTGGGGGCTGAATAAGTCTTCAAAAACAATAAATTAATTACATCCACTCATATATGAACTATGAAAGCAACACAATGATCTAAAAAGGCATTAAGAACCAATCACAAGAGCATGAAACAAGATAACACATCACAAATGTGGGAAAGCCTCATGGGGGATAAATCCCACTAAAAAAATCTTGGACAACTATCCTATAAGACAATGAATCAAAATTTATTTTAGCACCAACCTGACATGGAGCACAACCTCAAACTTAATAAGCACCCACTTAAATTTAGTAATCACCCTCTTGCTAAGAGGCTACAACCCCCAATGACCAAGAACCAACCCAGTTAAAGGAAACTTATACAAACATTAACCTAAAATTTAGATGCAAATATATATTTTTCAAGCGCCAACTTAACCAAAATTAATTTTTCAAGCTCTAACCTACAAGCAAGTTTCATCTCCCTCTTTGACTAAGCACCAACTCAGTCAATCAACCTTCTTTATTATACTCTTCCACTCAAATATTTGTTTTATCTACCCATTTTCATACATCAAGAGCACATCTATAATGAAACTTTGATATCATCTCAACTAACAATGATCACTGCTTTAGCTCTATTATGTTTGATCTCTCTCAAAAAAATTTCTAGGATTCTTCGCTCAATTAACCCTCATCAAGACTGAATAGGTAATCTAAACTTGATCTTAAACTATATAAAACCTATAAGATCATCATGAAATTATTTTATAATTTCTCCTTAGGTTTTAAAATATGTCATCTAACCTCCTCAGGCTCATTTATTTGTCAATCCATTCACTTCCTCTAAGCTTACTCAAATAGACCTAAATATGCGTTATATACATAACATTCCTTACTCATATATCACTTAGTCAACCATACATACTTAACCTATTAGGTCATCCTTATAATATGTCTTATTACATCTTAGAAAAAATATTAAAATGACCTTTGATTCCCTTTTGGTTTGTCATGACTCAATTAGGCCTCATTTCACTTTTAGGTCTCATGGAGACCTAGTTTCATTAGGTTTGTCTAGTAACATGTTACCATTTTATCCCTTGGAACACATTTCACCTCCATAAATATAAAAAATATTTAAAAAAAAATTCAAATATACATTATCCATCATCCTTTGATCTCCATAACACCTTTTAGGTCCAACTCCTTTATGAAACCCCTCAATAGTACTCAGTCCTATTAGGTCTATGTATACCAAAAAGTTTACCTTTCAACACTAAATTTCAAATGAACTTAATCCAATTAAATATGATAAAAAATTTATAGATATACAGAGTATACATTACATCAGGGTCATTACCAAATGCATTAGACACTTTCAGTCAGAGCTTAAGGATTCAAGAACACTTCTGCAACTCACTCACTCAAAACTTCCATTAAACTCAAAAAATAGTCATGGTGACTTAGACATCCAACACATATGTAGACACTTTAAATTAATTATTATTAATGTAAATTGTTATTAGATATACTTAGTACATCCTCAAGTGCAAAAATCATATTGGAATTAAAACTATTTGTCTTGCATACAAATTTCTTGACGTCATGTTTCACTGTCTTATCTAAACTAGATAGATCAACTTGTGAGAAAAATTTTACCAATAATATCTCCATTAACTTATTTTCATCATTATATCATGAAAACACATTCTAATTCATCTTCTCACTACTGCTTAGGTTTTACATTGTTTACACCATTAGGTTTATCTATAACTAGCTAACTTGGAAGACAAATTTAGCACATTAAAATTATGTAAACTTTACAAAAATCTTCATGGATATGTATTATGAGTCTCTATCTCATTCCTCCATCCATTTTATTTTCTTAACAAATGCAACTTTTGACTGTTATAGCAAATTTTTCACAAACAAACATGTCTATGCATATTTTCTCTCATCTGACTAAGCACCACCACGTAGAGGTACCAGGGAGAGTTTAATACATTATCCAATATTTTTTATAGTCATTTCATATGAATATATGATTTTAAAAAAAATATATTTCACATCGGGTCCTTATTAGGGTTTTAGAGAGGTTTAACACAAGTTTTAGTGTTAATGATTATTCATAGAGGACTACCCATAAAATCCAAAACCAATTCCTAGAGATATTATATAGGACCCTTACCCATATCTCATTAATATATCAAGATCCCATGTAAAGGTTACACATTCCAATGAACACCTAAAAGTCCTTTTTGGGTTTGTATACCTTCATTCTGTGCACTTGAGAGACCTCAAAACCACTCTACATGATATTTTTTGCAAACCATGACCTCATGCTTCATTAAAAATCTTTTAAAACATTATCATACCTATATCCATGCTTGCATATTAAAAAATTCCTTAAAAAATGATCTTAATGCCCCATTAGACCAAGTAAGGCTTAGGAGAGGTCTAGGAATAGATTTGATCTAAAAGTCATACCCATATAAGCCTACCTTGAGACTCTCATGGATGCTTATACACCTTATTCTTATTATCACACAACCAATCACATTCCTGAGGTAACTCATATCACCATACCACTAGCTCATACCTTCACCATGTCATGACTAGGCTTAAGCTTCCAATGCACTTGACACCTTGACATGTTTCTTCCATGCCATAACATCAAAAAAACAAAAAAAAAGCACTCATATCATTTCACCATTGTCTTTTTGATGAGGAAAAACCTCTTATGGCCTCATACAAAGCTAAAACTACATGACGAAGCTTCATATGATTTGACATATCTCTCAATTCTCATTGTCACATCACATACCTTTGTTCATTCCTTTCACTATGCTTCTTTCACATGGCTCACCCTAAAAATATTTATTTCATGACTATGCCACAATAATAACATACATTCCTTTGCATATACCTTTTCATATCAATGACTTGTGCATACCTATTTATATACTATGCTTCTTGTGCATACATTAGTTATCTTCAAACATCTTCCATGAACTGTACCTTCCATACTCACATCACTCATGACATTTGTCATCAATGAAACACTCTCTCTTTCATGAATGACCTTAATAATGAAAAATCTCATGATCACACCTTTCTTTATCATGGTAACACCTATGGCAACACTCTCTTTACGCCACTATCATGATCAAGCACTTGACCAAATAGACCTTTGACATCAATGACCATTATCCCTTTACATGATTTACCCTTTTTGACATCAATGAAAATACAATCTTTACATGATACACATTTTTGACATCAATGACAACAACATGACAAAAAATTCCCCCTTTATCATTGATGGCAAACATATTGATTTCAAACACACTACACAAATGAAATCACTTCAAAATGGTACTTTTTCCATCTGCTCATTCTCCCCCTTTTGATATTAATGAAAAAGGGTCTTCCACACACTTCCATCTAATTTTTGGACTTTAACTTCATCAAAAATACAATGAAATGTTGATAACTCCTCACATTAGGCTCATATTAGTTATTGTCGACATCTTTTGTAACACTGCTTTTGTAGCAAATAGGATCTCAACATTTCTTGAGTCTATGAATAATTTCAAAAACATGTTCCCCCTAAATCCATGAATACCTTATTTAAATGAATTTAGATACAAAGGAACACTCACCTTGACGTTGATATTACTAGTATGGATCAAACTCTTGATCACTTACTAGGCCATCATACTTGTTCTTATCTAACATATATCTTTAAATGTACTTAGATATACATGATTACTCACTTTACTTTATGCACCTTGATGGCATATATATGGATAATATCCATCTTCATTTCCCTATTCTAGCTTCACAAAAATCCATCATTCTCTTAGTCTTGACCACATACTTCAACCTTTCTTCATGTTTTTTGTACAACTTATTTAACATAGACCATTACTTATCTACTCTTCAAGCTTATGAATCATTTTATTAGCTCCCCTTTTATCCTCACAGCTTGTGCTCATCATATGAGTCATCAAGACTCATATAATTTTCTCAATATCCTTCAAACATCTAGATACCAATACCACTTCTCAACATAAATCAAGCTATCAACTATTAAAAACATTGAATAACTTCTTACCTACCTCACATATAAAAATCAACTACACAAGGTTTCATCACACTTCTAGCTATTTTAACAACATCCATATGTATCTTGACATAGTTCAATGTTCAGACATATATTCCATACCATGAATCCTCATGAACTAATATATAGAATCAATGTTCATACTAACCAAAACACCTTCTTGTCATATAAATACAAGCTACAAAGAAAACAACTCATACCTTATAATACGGACAATATGGAATCATCTCAAGATAAATACTTATTTAGCTGAAACCTCATGCTTCTACTGATAGAAGAGTGTCACAATGAAGCCTAATAGAGTCACCCATTTCCATAAGGCTCAAAAAAATCCATGAACTTAGGAAATTCCTAGATCTCCAAACCACTCTGCTTAGTTATCTTGTAATCATGAGACTAATAGTCCCTCTTTAGAATCCACATAGGCTTGAGTGAAGCATTTGTCTCATCCACCTTGTTTTCCTTAATTTTTTTATTTTATTTTCAATACATGTAGATATAAAGTGTTCTTGACATTCCTTTGCTTCTAATCCTTACTCTAACTTAGAAAATAATGCATCTTGACTCTTAGGCTCAATATGATCAACCTTGACTTTCTTTGGATTCCTTACCAATGTTTGACCCTTTTCATGCACTCTAAGAGCTCCATATACCTTTTTAAACCTTGAGGGAATTCCAAAATTATTAGGATATAATATTCAAATGTGTCCCATATTTTGACAACTATAGAAAACAACATTTATATACTTACCTTGTGAAGGATCACTTCTTCTCCCATGTTCCCATGATAAAAAATTTCTTGAGACATTTCTAAAATCACTTGATTTATGATCAAAGTTATGAAAATATAAACAATAACCATTTAAATAATTATAATACCTTATTGCATTGGGCTTCCTGACTGGTCTCTTCATGGTGACTTTCATGTTGGTATTCTTGACTTGTTGATGATCACTATGAATCTCTAATTTGAGAGTCTCTACATAGATCGTTCAAGTCTGACTCTTCTTGTTCTCTTTTTGGTCTTATTTTAACCCAACACATATATTTTCATGTAGATACCTTTGACTACTCAAAATTTCACAATTAACATCATTATTCTTCTCAAATCTATGATGTTTCTTCAACTTGACTATTGCCTGATCTAATTCTACCTTCATGGACTCCATTTATATTCCAAAATTGATGCATTCTTCCCACTTGGTCTTAAGATTTGTAGTGACAATTTCAATCTAATTTTATACCTATTTGATTATCTCCTCATATTCATTGGTGTTTTTTCTTAGTCTATATTCAAATGCATTGATCTGATGTTCATCTAAATAGAAGTATCCAAAGAGGAATTTTTTAATTAATAAATATGTATGCTTTGAGTAGAATAAGTGTTGAATATGATGAGTATGCTTAGGTTATGGATGATGTAAATATGGAGGTAAAAATGATAATTAAGGGCTGTATTTTTATATGAAATGTTATTTTTATAGATTTGAATTACAACTGTAATTTTGTCTATGAATCAATAAACGAAGTGTTTGTTTTTATATTTTAGTCTCTTATATTTTAGAGATAGAGATGGGAAGATTTACTATTAGAGAATAAGGTATCCATTTTTTTGGACCTATATATTCTTAACTACAATAATTTAAAAAAAAATTAAACCTCAAAACATAGTAAAAGTAGAGGACTTAGGCAATGCTCTTGTCTAATAATTTTAGTAATATGACCTACTCAAATAAAATCAAGCAGCGTTATTAATAGAAAATTAAAATACAATGAATCTTTCCATGACTTTATGAAGAAAGTCAATTAATTAATATATCCAAATATAAAATAAGTGAATAAAGTATATTCATTATATATATCACCACTTTAGACCCAAAGACTAAAATACAGAAGTTTGATATATTTATCTTAGAAACCTAAGAGACACATTCAAAAAAATCTATAAGATAATATCATGTAATGATCCAATTTTATCTTCCCTTGAATCCATAAAGAGATAATATTCCCTAATAGAATATAAAATAACATGATCAAATAATTTATATTCATTTTATTTATCACCAACTTATACCCAAGGCTTAAATACCAAACCTTTTTTTTTTTTTTTTCTATTGCAAAACTGGAAGAAGATTTCAATCAATCCATGAGATAAGATCATGTAGTGGTCTAATTATATAATATCAACATGAAAAACTAACTAGATTCGTTATCATCAACAAAAAAAATGCTATGCCACTAGTGATAGTGTCATTTATACTTTTTATCCTAGCTTTGACATAAAATATGCCATAAATATAGTACTTCCTAATGTACCTCATAAAAATAAAATTTACCCAATCTATAATGAGAACTCATATTAATATTAATCCTAATTGAATATAGGTGTCTCACCAATGTCTAATAAAATAAGAAATAAAATTAAAATTATTAATTCATGGACCTTGAGAATCATTTTACAAGAAATGTTATGAATATAAAAAATTATATTAGTGATGTTCTAATCGAGTGAACTCACATGAAAAATATACCAATATAAACAATACATTATACTCCTTACTAGGAAATTATTTTTTATCACAATTTCATGATTCATGATAGATTTTAAGAATTTATTATAGAGAAAAGAACCTCTACAAAAATGTTAAAATTTAATCTATACATAAATAAAATGTATATTTAGGAAAATTTCACTAATTCTAAGTGTTTACCACAAGATCTGACTCAAATCATTGATCGTAAAAACATCATGCTCCTGTCCATTTTAGTCAATCACTAAATATAAAGGAAAAATAGTCTAACCTGATAAGGATTAAACAATAAATATTTTTTTTATCTTTCAAATTCAAGGTGTGTGACATGTAATTGAGTGAATTGAACTAAGGTACATGATTTCATATTCAAATAATAATCATTAGAAAAAGAAAATACTATCAAATCTAAACCCTTATTTTAACCAATTATTAAACCCACCTTAAAAGGCAAAAAATATAATATATTTATAAATAGAACATAATCCTCCCATTGTAAAATCTACAAATTACCTAAAACTCTCCCCCAACTTCATTGATCACATCAATGATGAGTAAAAATATCAAAACTATTAGTACATACTCATACCTCTATGACTAAAATTATAATATTATTATTGTGTTTACATTTAAGGAAAAATAAAAATATAACATCTTAGTCTCATGTAGACACCTAATTTTGGCACAAGTATTTTAATTAAAATTTTATTATCAAGTTTTAGTATATATCTGTTATTGATTAAAAATGGATTATTTTTGGAATATTTTTGTTTATGTTTACATCTATATAGACTTCTCTTATCACTATCCATTCATTAATTTACATTGTAACATGTCATTTGTATATGTTAAATCTTATATTGATTCATCCAACTCATTATGTCTCTATTTTAAAGGTTTTAATCACCTTAACCATTATCAAAACATTTAAATAATAATCAAGTGAATATGTTTGTTATGGCTCCTTTGGCCCCTTTCCACCATGTTCATCATGTTTCATTGTGTATTAATTTTCATATTTTATGCTTCCACAAGGTCATATAGCATAGTAATAAGGTCCTTGTTAAAATTTTAGAATTATATATATGCAAAATAACCTTGATATATTTAATATATAAAAATCACATTGCATAAAAATTGTATACTCATAAAAAATATAATTTCTAAGGAATTCCTATTGTATTTTTTTCTTAAATTCTATGTGTTGAAGAGTTATTATTGTATACTTATGATAAAAGATGGAATATTGAAAGAGCATACACAAAAACACTTACTTTCACTAAATACATGTATGTTTAAGGTTTGGGATTATCATATAGATAAATT
Source organism: Torreya grandis (assembly GCA_037957365.1). Lineage (NCBI taxonomy): Eukaryota > Viridiplantae > Streptophyta > Pinopsida > Cupressales > Taxaceae > Torreya > Torreya grandis. The sequence continues at coordinate 2,199,486 of JARHVA010002915.1, read as the reverse complement.
TGATTATTGGAATGCATGGGTGTTGATTTCTAACATGTAAAAAGGTAATGGGATGATTGATGAAAGCCCATAAAAATGAAACCAATTGTATAATCTCCTTTCAACGTCCTTGGAATAAATTAGGACTTGATCAAATCATAAGAAAATATGGTAGTTTCACACATGAATTCATTGATATGAGAAGGTTTCAAAGGATAAGCCACATATGAATGGATCCATAGATTTTGATATCATTCATACCTATTGAACCATTATTGAAATAAGCATGCCATTTTAGGGATGAATTGTCACTATTATATTTCCTAATATTGATTCAAGATACAACTAAGTGAATATTTTTTCTATCAACATGTTAATTCACAATATGTGAATAATAATTAGTATGAAAATATAATTGTTAATGATTCCAGCCTTAGGAATCCCTATAATTTTTTAGAATGAAAGGGTAAATTAAGTATGTAGTTTAAGTTAAGAAAAATATGATAGAAGACCACCTTTTCCATAATGTAAAGTAATAATTACTAGATTACTCTATCATAGGCTTTATTCATGTAAAAAATGACAAGCATATTTAGTTGATTCAAGGACAAAACCAATTTGAACATTTCATGAGTTGTTTTTATCATCTAAGATTTGGTTGATAGCTAACAATCCACCTTGCTCAAGGAATATATTTTTTGGAAGAATTAATTTTAGACAACTTCCTAATATTTTTAAAATTATCTTATATAAAAATTTGAATGACTAAAAATATTTTTAGGAGTTAAAATAGTTATCATATTCCTTTTTATGGACTATGGATATGAATTTATAATTTAACTATTTGATAACTTCCTTCTTGGGTTGAGTGTCTATGGCTCTTATAGAAAAATTTATAAGTTGTGAAAGAGAATACTATATTATTATAAGTTTGCATAATCATGGCACATAAAGGAGGAATATTACCTAAAGTAGAATATTTCACAGAGATGTTGAGAGGATTCCAATCAAAATTAAAGGCTTTGAATGTACCTTTCAATTTCATCCCAAAACTTATGCAAGTTGTGATAAACAAATAGGTATGCAAAATTACTTTTGAAGTGAAAAGTTTATTGGATGGAATTTTGATACTTGTCAAAACCCCAGGAAGTAAATAATGATAAAAGCAAGACAATAAAGTGTCTGAAAGGAGTCAATGGTTGTATAATTCCAAAAATAAAACAATGATAATAAGAATATACCAAAGAGTTTGAAAAGAGGTAATGGCCTAATAAACCAAAGTGGGAAAGAAAGATAAAAATAAGCTATTAAAGAGTATGAAAAGAGTGAATGTACAAATAAAACTAGGACATAAATATAATTTTGTTCTAAAAAGTAAATGAATTGATAAAATATAAATAATTCTAAGTAATATATCTTTATAATATAATGAAATAACCAATTGATATAATATCATGATAATATTCAAGAGCAATACTTAAATATTTTTGACAAAATATTTACCTTAAAAGGGGAATCTATCGGTGTGTAACTCCATATAAAACTGAGTCATTTTAATGTCAATATTTATTATTGTTCTATTTTGGAACTCCTGGTGTGGAATAGTTATTTTGTTAAATTAGTAAGATCATTTCATGTGATAGAGACATTAGCTTAGTGAAAAAGAACCCATGTTAAAAATATAGGTAAAAAAAAGGGTCCATATAGGTAAAAATATATATATCAAAATTTGGGATAAACTAATTGTGAAGATAAAGAACAAATTTATGCTATGAGAATATTATTTAAGTTCTTTGACAAATTATAAAAATTGAGCCACAAAGATGTGAGTTTAAAAAATTATAATGAAATTTAATATATAATTTATATCATAGTGTGTAATTTTTAGATGAAGATGAGATCTCAAGAGATGTGAATGGATCATGCATTTCAATTCTATGAGTTTAGAATAATTTAGGTGCAATTCTATAGATGAAACTTATCACTTTTTCCTCAATGTGTAGGATAATTTGTCACATAGAAAAATAGACATAGCATGTAGTAAATGATATTTTAATATTACATTAGGGTAAAAAATTATTGCCATAAGTTATTCTATGCAAGATGGAGAAGCTATCACTCTGAACACATTTATATTTTGAAAAATGAAGAGGATATCCTGGAAGAGTTAAAAGATCTTATGGATTTAGTATAGGAAGAGGATTCATGGTTATATGCTTGAGATGTGGTGAGAATGGGCATAAATCATTTGAGTGTCCACATGTGCACATGATGGTAGTAATAATATTCATGAGGATGCACATATTATACAATAATATGAAGAAATTATTGTATCTATACATAATTTAGAAGAGCCAATATGTTGAGAAACTCTCCTGTTGAGGATTGTGATATTGAAAGTATAAAAATAATGGAATATCCTTATGCACTAAATAGTCAGTTCATAAAAGCTTGTAATTATGGAAGTAAGTGTTTTAATGTGACTATTGATAGTGGTAGTACAAATAAATTTGTTTTTTAGGAGATAGTTTAGAAGCTTGATATTAAGAGGATTAAACATCACAATCCCTACAAGATGTCTTAATTAATGAATGAAAACTATATTTTATTGAATGACCACTTATTTCTTAATTTCAACATTTGAACATATAAATACGAGGTGAAGTTTGACATAATTTACATAGAGATATGTCATGTGTAATTATAAACACCTTAGCATTTTTATAGGAACACACATCATGATGAAAATTATAATATAGACATTTTGGTGAGGTATATGAAGAATTACATTTAAATTATTTTTAAATATAAAAGTAAAGAAGTGGATAAATATCCAATAATTTTGATTATTTTAACAAAATAATTCCTTATAAAGGTGAAGAGGGAAAATGCATGTTACACATTCATCACAAGTGTTGCACAATTTGTAAGCATAGGCACACAATAATAAATTTTTTGGGAAGTAAATGAGATGTTGGGTGAGTTTGTAGAGATTGTTTAGCTGATCTACAGGATGGGTTTCCACCCATGAAGAGTATACATCATCTATAGTATATGATTCTCTTACCCATTTTACCATATATAGTGACATATAGGTAAATGTGTAAATAGATTGCAAAAGTGAAAACAAAATTTTATGATCTATTAGATAAATTTTTGATATGGGAAAAGAGACTATGAAAAGTTCTAATTGTATTAGCACCTAATAAAGTTAGAGAATTAATAATCTATACAAATTTTAGATCATAAAAAAATTATATCATTAATTAAATATTTACATTGTTTTTCATGGATGATTTTATGGATTTTTTTAGTGGAGAATGAGACTTCATAAATATTGACTTAAAGATATGATATCACCAAATCCACATAAGGGAAGGTAATGATTGGAACATAACATTTAAAACACAAGATGACATAAATGACTGGTTATTCATTTCATTTGGGTTGATTTAAAAAATTAGTACATTTATGATATTCATGAATGAATAATTGAAACCATTTCTTAGTAATTTTCCCATAGTATATTATGGTGATAAGTGTGCAGTAATTCCACTACATAGAGTAAAATTATGATAAATAATTTTGAATAGAATAAATTATTTTACAATTCTTCATTTTTATTCTAATTTAGATAGATTTTTAGGAAAACCTAAAATTCTATTAAAGAAAATAATAATCCTAGAGTTAACTAAACTTATTATTTTTAGCAGTTTTTGAAACCTAATTAGCAAGCTGAAATTGGACTAAGAAGATCCATTATTTTTATACATATATAAAACAAGCTAAGGGGTGATATGGAACTACAATTTCATGCCTAGATGGAAAATAAATAAATCTAAAAAATTATAGAAACAAATAAATTAAACATAATATGTAATTTTATACATATAGATTATCATTTATAGTCCTTAAAATTTATCACAAAATTTACTAAGAATTTATCATTGCTTATTTTCTATTTAATCTCTTCAAGATATTAATTTTAAGAAAATGGTTCAAATGGACTCCTGGGTATAAATGTATTCCTTACACAAGTTATGCTATGACATCAATGTCCTCTAGTTGAGCAAAATCAAATCCTATGAGTTGTTTTAATTAAATTTTTTACATTTATCCCTGCCCATATTATTTCCATTATAAGATATCCATGTGTTATCCTCTTGTTGTAATACTTTGTAATGTACCAAATACTTTGGTGTAACTACCATACATGGTATTCATGGTGCTCTTGTCTAAACCCTATGCTATATATTTTTTTTCTTTTTTCTATCACCTTTTGTCTCCAATTCACTTATTCTTGTTCTTACCCTTTATTGACCTCTCCATGAAATTGATATAAATTAAAAACATTAAATAATACATAAATATCATAATTACGTGGAAAGTTTAGCTCATAATCATTATCATTTATATTATTCAAAATATTGCACCTAAAATTATTATTATACTTAAAATTATTTTGCATTCCATGGCGATGTGTTTCCTTTATCATATACACCATCAC
>JARHVA010002915.1:2175000-2190000 GCA_037957365.1 Torreya grandis | reverse complement strand
TATAAAGGAACACTCACCTTGACCTTGATATGACTGGTATATATCAATCTCCTGATCGCTCACTAGGCCATCACATTTGTTTTTATCTGACATAGATATTTAAATGGACTTATATATAAATGATTACTCACTTTCCTTTACACACCTTGATGCCACAAATATGGATAATATACATATTAATTTCCCTATTATAGATTCACAAACATCCATTATTCTCTTAGTATTGATCACATACCTCAACCTTTCTTCATGTTTTTTGTACACCTTATTTAACATAGACTATTACTTATCTACTCTTTAATCTAATGGATAATATTATTAGCTCCCCTTTTATCCTCACATCTTGTGCTCATCATATGAGTCGTTAATACTCATATAAAATTCTCAACATCCTTCAAACATCTAAACACCAATACCACTTCTCAGCATAAATCAAGCTATTAACTGTTAAAAACATTGAATAAATTCTTACCTACCTCACATATAACAACCAACTATATAATATTTCATCACACTTCCAGCTATGTTAACAATATCCATACATATCTAGACACATTTCTATGTTCAAACATGTATTCCATACCATGACTCCTCATGAATTGATCTCCAAAATCAATGTTCATACTAGCCAAAACTCCTTTCATCTTGTCATATACATACAAGCTATAAAGAAAACAACTCATAGCTTATAATATAGATAATATGGAATCCTCTCAAGATGAATCCTTCTTTAACTACAACCTCATGTTTCTACTTATAGAAGAGTGTCTCCATGAAACCTAATGGAGTCACCCCTTTCCATAGGGCTAACAAAAAACCATGAACTCATGAGATTCCTAAATCTCCTAATCACTCTGCTCAGTTATCTTGTAATCATGAGACTAATAGTCCCTGCTTAGAATCCACTTAGGCTTTATTGAAGCATTTGTCTCATCCACCTTGTCAGCCTTCTTTTTTTAACTACCTTTTCAATACATGTAGATAAAAAGTGTTCTTACATTCCTTCACTTCTAATCCTTACTGTATCTTATCAAATAATCCATCTTAAATCTTTGGCTTAATATGATAAACCTTGACTTTATTTGGATTCCATACCATTATTTGACCCTTTTCAAGTATTTTAGGAGCTCTATATACCTTGTTAAGTCTTGAGGGACTTCCAACATTATTAGGATATAATATTTAAATGTGTTCCATATTTTGACAATTGTAGAAGACAACATTTATATAATTACCTCTTGAATTATCACTTCTTCTCCCATGTTCTCATGATAAATAATTCATTGAGGCCATTCTAAAATCACTTGCTTTATGGTGAAATTTATGACAAGCAAAACAATAACCATTGAAATAATTATAATAATTTATTGTGTTGGGCTTCCTAACCAGTCTCTTCAAGGTGAATTTCATGTTGGTAGTCTTAACTTGTTGATGATCATTATGAGTCTCAAATTTGAGAGTTTCTACGTAGATCTTTGAGGTCTGACTCTTCTTGTTCTCTTTTTGGTCTTCTTTGAACCCAAGACATGTCTAGTCATGTAGATACGTTTGAATACTCAAAATTTCACCAAGAAATTTTTTACTCTTCTCAAATCTATGATGTTTCTTAAACTTGACTATTGCCTCATCCAATTCTATCTTTATGGACTCCATTTATATTCAAAACTTGATGCATTCTTCCTCCTTGGTCTTAAGATTTATAGTGAAAATATCAATCTAAGTTTATAGATATTCGATGATCTCCTTATTTTCATTAGTTTTAATGCTTAGTCTATATTCAAATATATTGATTTGATCCTCATAACTCTTAACCAATGACCTTAGTTTATGATTCTTCCTTATTTCAAACTTTAAATCCTCTAGAGCACTCACCAATTCTGCATCAATGTTTACTTTAGCCTCTTCTTCATCTAATTCTTCATCATCCATAATCCTTTCCCTTTTTAACAACCTTCAATATCTATTTCTATATCCATGAATAAGGTTTCATTATTATCATGATCATTAAATTCATCATCACTATCAGATGTACTAGTGTCACTTACATCATATGAATTAATGTCTTCTTTGGTATAGAAACTTCTCTTATTCTTGAATGAAAATTTCTTATCTTCATACTTTATTAAAAAAAATTGATCTTATCATGCTTATAGACCTTCTTGTCATCACCATTATGTTCTTCATCATGCTCAGTCTTTTCCTTGTTATGACATTTAGAGGCCAAGTGACCAATATTACCACAGTTGAAGCATTTTAATGGAAACTTGCCCTTATACTTACCTGAACCTCTCTTTAGTTTCCTGACTAAACATGGATTATATATTTCCATCATCAATGTCTATGTCAACTTCATCCTTGGCATTCTTACCTTATGACTTCATCTTAGCTTTAAATGAAACTTTCTTCTTGGAAGGTCTTCCATCACTTATTATCATTTTATAGGCATTCAAAATGCTATTAATCCCATCCATTTATCATGTGTTAAGATCTTTGATCTACTCTACTGTAGACACTTTTGAATAAAACTTAGAATTAAAGGATATTAGTACATTTTATACTAATGATGATTTTTCTAACTTCTCTCATAGGCCTCTCATGACATTTACCATTTAATCTACTCTCAATAGATAAGATGTAATGTTTTCATCCTCCTTCATTCTCAGGCATTCAAACTACCTTTGATGAGTCTATAACTTTGCCAACTTAACTTTGGTGTCTCCTTCATATACATTCTAAGACTTTTCCCAAATACATTTTTTTGTATCACAATGCATGACCTTAACAAAATATTCTTCTAAAATACCACATAGGATGGCATTTATTGCCTTGGAGTTGTTCTCACATGCCTTCTTTCCTACTGCATCACTTGGTGGTGTAGAGGGTGGAGTGAATCCATAAATAAAATATTTCTATATGTCATAACCCAAAGACATTAGATATGTCTTCATTATAATGCTCCAAAATACATAGCTATTTCCCTTAAATAGAGAAACCTTATTGGTTGAGGAACCTCTTTGTTCTTGTTGACTGGACATGTTTGTGATTCAGGGATCTCCTTCAAGCTGTTAGACCTAATTTAAAGGAACAAGCTCTGATACCAATTATTAGAAGCAAAATTACTAAGAAATGGGGTTGAATTAGTCTTCAAAAACTTTCAATAATTACATCTACTCATATATGAACTACAAAATTAATACAATGGTCTAGCAATGCATTAAGAACCAATCACATGAGAATGAAAGAAGATAACACATTACATATGTGGAAAATACTCATTGGGAATAAACACAACTAATACCCATTTAATAAAAATTTATTTTATAACCAACCCAACATGGAGCACCACCCCCAAATATATGAAGTACACACTTGACTTTAGTAATCACCCACTTGCTACGAGGCTACAACCCCCTATGATCAAGCACAAACTCAGTTAAAGGAAACTTATGCAAGTACAAAATTTTAAGGTATCTCCAACTCCATATCAATTAAGTACCATCTCAATCAAGACCAATTATGCAAGCTCCAACCTATAAGGAAGCTTCAATTCCCTCTTTGACTAAGCCCCAACTCAGTCAATTAGCATTCTTTATTATACTCTTCCACTCAAAGATCTATCTACTATCATGAATTAGGAATACATATCTGATGAAAATATGATATCATCTCAACTAAAAATGATCACTCGTTTATCTCTACTCCACTTGATCTCTCTCAAAACTGTATTTAGGATTCTTTTCTCAATTAGCCCTTATTAAGACTAAATAGGTCATGTGACCTTGATATTCAACTATATAAAACCTATATAATCATCATAAAATTATTATATTATTTATCCTTAGGTTTTAAAACATGTTACCCAACCTCTTGAGGCTCATTTATTTATCAATCCATTCACCTCCCTTAAGCTTACTCAAATAGGCCAAAAATTGCCTTGTATATAAACCATTCCTTGTTCATATACCACTTTATTTGGAATACATCCTTAAATTATTTTTCAAGACATATAATAGGTATTATTAAATATCATGAAAAATATTCAAATTACATTTGAGTCCCTTTTAGTCTTTCATGACTCAGTTTGTCCTCATTTCACTTTTAGGTCATATGGAAACCTAATTGCATTAGGTTTGTATAGTAACGTGTTACCATTTGATACCTTAGAACACATTTAACCTCCATAAATGGCACAAATATTTCACATAACATCAAAACATAACTTATCCATCATTATTTGATCTCCATAACACCTTTTAGGTTTAAATCCTTCATGAAACCCCTCAAAAGTACTCAGTCATATTAGGTTTATGTATACCAAAAAGTCTGCCTTTCAATAATAAAACTAAAACACAATTAATCCACTCAAATATGATTTTAAAAAATTACATATATAGATTCTACATGACCTCATGGTCATTACCAAATGCATTAGACACTTTCACTTAGAGCCTAAGGGTTCAAGAACACTTCTACAACTCACTTAGTACTACTAGTAAACTTAAAAACATAATCATGGTGACTTAGACCTCCAACGCTTGTGTAGACACTTTCAATGACTTATTATTAATTTAAATTGTTATTATATATTCTTAGGAGATCCTTGAGTATAAAACTCATATTTTCTAATGACAAATATTAGTCATGCAAACCAATTTATTGAACTCACGTTTCATTAGCTTATCTGAACCAAATAGTTCAACTTGTGAAAAACATTTTACTAAAATAAGTGACCTAAAAAATGTCTTCTAAGCATGAACATGTATTTAAAGTCCTAAAAAAAATCTCCATGTACTTGGTTTCATCATTCTATAATGAAAACACATTCCAATTAATCTTCTCATTGTTGCCTAGGTTTTACACTATTAGGTATGTTTGTAACTGACTAACATGAAATACTAGTTTAGAACATTATAAGGATGTAAATAATCCATAAACCTTCATTTGTATGTATTATGAGTCTTTGCATCCTTATTCCATCCATTTACTTTTCTTGACCAATGCAATTTTTGACTGCTACAACAAATTCTTCACAACTAGGCATGTATCTACACATTTTCTCTCTCATCTAACCACCACCACCTAGAGGTACTTGGGAGAGTTTAATACATGATCTAATATTTTTTATAGTCATTTTACATGATTCTAGGTTGTTTTTAACAAGATCTTTGAGATCAAGTCCTTATTAGGGTTTTAGAGAGGTTTAACATAGGTTTTGGTGTTAATAATTATTCATAAAGAAATTTCCCTTAAATTTAAAAGTAATACCTGAAGTTATTATCCAGGGCCCTTCACCATATCTCCTTATAGCTCCGGCTCCCATGTAGAGGTTACCTGTGCCAACTAACACCTAAAATCCCTTTTTGGGTTTGTATACCTTCATTTTATGCACTTGAGATATCTCAAAACTATTTTCCATGCCTTTTAATACATAAACATGCTTATAAAAACATATCATACCTCTTTCCATGCTTATATATGTAAACTTTCTTTGAAAACTAATATATATGCCTCATTAGGCTAAGCAATGTCTAGGAGTGGTTTAGGTGTAGACTTGATCTGAAGGCCCTACCCTTGTAGGCTCACCTTGATACTCTCATAGATGATTCTACACCTTATACTCTTACTCACACAACCTTCTCAACCTCTCACATGCCTGAGATATCTCACCTCATCATGCCACTAGCTCATATCTTCACCATGTCATGACTAGGCTCAAGATTCCAATGCACTTAACACCTTTACCTATTCCTTCCATGTCATGACTTCAACAAAATAAAAAACAATTAGTCATATCACACTCATATCATTGCACCATTCTATTTTTTATGACAACAACCTCTCATATCCTCATATAGACCTAAAACCACATGACCAAGCTTCATATGACTTGACATCTCTCTCAATGCTCATTATCACATCACATACCTTTTTTCATTCCTTTTTATATGTTTCCTTCACATGGATCACCCTAAAACTCTTCATGTCATGACTATGCCACACTACTCATATACATTCCTTTGCACATACTTGACTTCATATCATTGACTTGTATAGACCTCTTTATACAATATGCTTCTTATGCTAACATTAGTTATCTTCAAACATCTTCCATGACCTTTACCTTCCATGCTTACATCACTCATGATAATTCTCATCCATGAAACACTCTCTCTTTCATAAATGAATTACTTATGACAACTCTCATGATCACACTCTTCTTTCTCATGGAAACACTCTCTTTATGCTACTATCATGCTCAAGCACTTGACCAAATAGACCTTTGACATCAATGACCATTATGCCTTTACATGATACATCCTTTTTTAACATAAATCGCAATACAATCTTGACATGATACACCTTTTTGACATCAATGAAAAAAACATGCCAACACTCTATAATTGATAACACAAAAAAATATCAAACATTATTCTCACTAATTAAGTCACCTTTATTTTGAATTCTACATGATCATTTGGTTTCATCAACTAATATTATTGACTAGGTAAATATGATCCTAGAATTATATCAATATGGTGATGAATGCCCATATTTTTTGGTTTACCATATATAAACTAATTAGGTATAATATTATCATACTTTTCCCTAATTTTTTCCATCTAATAATATTTTTACATCCTCACCTTCCTCTTTATTTTCAATTCATATCTAAAAAATTCTTGTCATTTTTAGATCCCTCATAGATTATATTTTGGACAACATGTTTTCTACATGGCGTATTTCTTAAGAGGTAAAAAAATTGTGTTTGAACCATCTTTCCAAAATGTATATGTGATACACTCTTTATCATGGATTATTGTCTTATCATATTTCCATGACCTTCACAATAATACATGGTATGTATACATTAGGATAACATGACACCACACATCATCCTAATGAGTCTTTCCTATCATAAAATTTATTAAACAACTCTTATAAATGGCAAATTCATTTCCCTTTTAAAATAAAAAATTATGGTAAAGATAAGAATGATTATTAACATTATAGACCTACTTTCTCTACAATTTATTTAGAAACCATATTTACTTAATTTATGAAATCAATAATAACCTTACATACATGTGGTCCACAATTGCATCTTGCTAGGATTTTTTTCAATGAATCTACTATTCACCATTGTCTTTATTCTACACCTTCTATTTCCTTAGAAAAATCATTGTTCTTATCATGATAAGAGTCTTTGTTTAATCTACTACAACATTTATGTTTTGTTCTTCTTCTTTAGCCTCAACCAAATTTATTCTTAGCTAATCCTTTTTCATCCTATCTTGTGTAGATTTATTGGGGAATTCAAATTATTTTTGCCCTTATTCATAGCATCAATATATTATTAATTGTCTTCATGGGGAATTTCATCCTCTATCACCACCATAACCTATAAACCTTTGAAATCATCTATTTTTTTACTAATTTTGATACCATCTTTTGGAATATATTTTCCTCTCCAATCTATAAGATTATTTTTTTGGTTTGATACTTGGACAAAATAGGGTCCTTGGCCCATCATTAAAAATTTAAAAAAAAAACTAGAGTAGCCTAGCTTAATGCTAAAACTGTTAAGGCATTTAGCTAAATAAAAAATAAGAATTACCAACATCTTAAAGTTTTTTCAATAATTAGCTTTGAGGCCATTTAAACAAAACAAAAAACTTACAAAAACTACTCCACCATCTTATATCAGCCATGATAACTTAAATTCCTTGTTGGAAACTTAGGAATGTTGTGATCTTTCTTTTTTATTTCCAACGATTTTCCATTCTTCTTGACTACTTGATTTATCTAAGAATCCACTCTCCATACCATCCATTATTTCAGTTTTATCATCAAGAAATTTTTTATTACTATTGAATTCCCTCTCTCTCTTATCACTATTATCAACAATATTATATATTGGAGAAGAAGGCACACCAATAATTTTTTAAAACAAAAAATCTTTCGTAAGGAAGATTCCACTACTTTCCTTGTAGGCAATCTAGGATTACAATCTAGACTCATTGTAAAGAACTCCTTAGAATTCTCCTTCCCCAAGAAGAAACTAATTTTCTCTTAGACTAGGGGTAAAATGTAAAAATATGACCCACCTAAAATAAATTTATACATCTAAATGAAATACCTTCAAAATGAATGTGATAATACCAACACCTTTCCTTTACTTTTAATACAATCTTTTCAGGGAAAGCTTTAGAGATATCTAAACTAATCAACAATCTATCAAAATTAGTTTGGGAGAAATTAAGCAAGGTGAAATAAATTTCCAATATCTTTCCTAGAGATTTACCAATAATTTAATCCTAGATTCATTATATAAATGAAGAGGAAGATACAACAACCTTACCCAAATCAGATAAATAGAAAGATTTTTAATTAATGGGTTAAACTCCAAAAAATAGGTTTCAGCAACAACAAATGATTATTAAAAATCTAAGGTTTAGCTTATATAATTTTAATCCAATCACTCAGATTATGAAAATACACAATAAAAAATCCTTTTTTACATGGGAAAATTTCCATATCACCTTCCATTAATGGCTTCCAAACAAGCAAAAGCCATTTATGCAAATCTGATAGAGTTGGCCAAAATTTCTCAAATTGGTAGATCAATCCCCTTTCCAAATACCATTTTTCACTATTAAAAACCTATTTAAATGATTTATCTTTGAAATTATCTATAATAAAAATCAAATTTGTACCTTTAGAAGAAACCCTAACCTTTGGATTGGTATGGGGAAATTGATCAGTCATTGGCTTCATAAACTGGGAGTGCAACTTAGTGAAACACATATTTACCATTGATGGTGCCAAGACTATTCTTTATCCTTAATCGATGTCCCTTTCATGTCTACTCACATGACCACCATAATTATTCCATCACCTAAAAAACCCCACAATTTATAGGAGAAGGCTCAAGATGAGCCTCAGTTCACCCTGGAAGTGTTAGGACTGCAATCCAAACCCTAAACCAAGGATAAATCAGTAGCCACTTACACATATTGATTAATAATCCCTTTTTGTATTTTTAAAGTGGTTATGGATACCTTCTATGTTTCAGCCCTAGAACATTCCTCATCACATTGAACATAGGTCTCATTTCTAAACCCAACTAACATCGCATTGAGCACTCGATCAGCTTGAGTCTATGCCAGAACACCACCTCTGTCATTGAAGCAGCTAACTCATTGAAAATATAATAGGGAATGAGTTTTATCGATATGGTAATCCTCAATAATGGATCTCAATACCTCCCCCTTATAGTACTCAACTCTCAAACACTAGGGTAAACCCATCAGGATAAAAATGGTTATGGATACCTTTCATGCCATAACCCTAGAACATGCCTCATTATATTGAACATAGGTTTCATTCCTAACCCCAACCAACATTTAATTAAACACTCAATCAGTTTGAGGCTATATCAGAAGACCACCTCCACCACTAAATTATATTACCTGCTAGACATCTAATGAGGAATGAGTTCTATTTATATGGTCAGCCCTAAGAATGGATCTTGACACCTCCCCCTTATAGTGCTCAGCTCTCAAACACTAGGGTAAACTCATCGAGCTCCAATCTATAAGATTATTACAAGTGCACCATGTTAGGATTTATTTTAATGAATCTAATGGTCACCATTGTCTTTATTCTACACCTTCTATTTCCTTATAAAAATTGGTGTTCTTCTCATGATAAGATTCTTTATTAAGTCTACTACAACTTTTATATTTTATTCTTCTCCTTTAGCCTCAACCAAATTTATTCTTAGCTAGTCCTTTTTCCTCCTTATCTTATGTAGATTTACAGGGGAATTCAAATTCTTCTTTCCCATATTCAAAACATCCATATATTATTAATTGTCTTCATGTGTAATTCCATCCTCTATCACCACTATAACCTATCAACCTTTGAAATCATCTATTTTTTACTAATTTTGATACCATCTTTTGGAATATATTTTCCTCTCCAATCTACAAGATTATTGTTATATTATGGAATCAAATACATCTCATTAACTTAATGGAGATGATAGTACTCTCTTCATTTTATGAGATATGTAAATTCTTCCATACTTAGGTTCTCTTCTTCCTTAAGAGTTTGTTCATAGGAATATTCTGTACAAATGATTCTATTCATTCTTAACTCAACTTGAATAAAAATTAAAATATTTGAATGCATTGCACTAATTTATTCTTTTCTTTTTCCATGTTCTACTTGAATGGAAAACTTGTAATATTCATTTGTGTAGTATTATACATTGTACAAATTTTGCCTTGAGTTCTAAAATATTATATTAAGGGCTTGTGATTACTCCATAGGGAGGAACATTTATCTCATATTACCCTCCATTTTACTTAAATTGTTATATTTTATATATTTTTCATTATGTAAATGATCCCACCATGTGATTTCATGGCCCTCACCTTGATATAATAAAATTACACCTTCTTCTCTATAACCATATTCTTCCAATCAAAAACATTTCCTTTCCATTGACATACTACATTAGATCCTATGGTTTTAGATTTCTCCCATACTATGAAACCTTAAATAGTAATCCTCCATTATTTATTGATAACACCCTAAACATTATTTATTCAAAATAATATGTCACCTTTCCTTTATTCCACTTAATACATCTCTACTTTCCTCTCTCTTTGTTCATCACTTTCATATCCTCTTTACATTTCCATCTAGTATGTACTATTTTTTTAAGGACTTTCATTATCCTATATATAAGTATTAGATTCATGTTCATTTGATCATAGCCTCCTCTTCCATCCACCTTTATTCAACAATATAATTTATCAAAAATAAAATTTTAAAAATATGAAAAATTTAGACATAAAAATACATTCAAGTCTATTCCTAGAGCTAAACCTACTCTAATACTAGATGTTAGGGCTAGATGTAGAGGTATTAAAAGTTAATATTAAATTATAGAGAATAATATTGATAAAAATAAAGAATTTGTATTATTCATTATGTTTAGGAAATAATGAACATTATTAATGTGAAGATCATACATAGAGTTATCATACACAACTATTTAAACCTATTAAATGAAATACTAATACTATATTCAATTAAAAATGATATTTTTAGTAGTTTTTGATACATTATATTTTTATTGATTTTTAATTCAAGTTAGGATGGGATAAAAAATTTCCCTTATTCTTCTACTTATCTAAAAAATCTCAAGGGGGCATGCATTTACAAGTTCATACCCCATTAAAATTAAATAAAATTTTAATGAATAATTAAAATAAACTTCACATATAATTGATTTCATTTATGTAATAATTTTTAGCCATGAAACATTGTCTAAAATAATCATTTAAGTGACTATTATGGCATATGGATACATGAAGGTCTTTGAGATCTTCATTAAAAAATAAGTCTCATAAAAACTTTTTGGATAAAATTTATTATTTGTGTAAGATATGTGCCCACACAATATAATTGTATCACATTATAATTATTACTAGTACAAACCAAGAACTTTTAATGCTTCTGAGACAAGTGTTACAATGGTAGTGAGATAAGAATTTTCTAGGTAATTTAAATAAATGTAGGGTTTTGAAGGATGAGTGAGTATAGTTGGTTTTTTAATTTCCAAATAAGGTTCAAAATTAGAATCAAAAAATATGTGAGATATATTTGAGTTTCCATTACCTAGGAGCATGTTTGAAGATTAAGTTTTTCATTTCATTGTGAGTTTTTATAGAAATTCCATTGGTAAATTTAGTGGGATATGAAAAAAATAACTAAGATAATGAGATTTTATAAATAATAATTGTTATGGAGCATATAAATATATCAAATATTTCACGAATTGAATAAGAAAATGACTAAGCAACTACTATTGGTGTTACCCAATTTCAACAAGGTAGTTCTTGTGGATTTTAATGCTAGTGGCTTAACAATATGAGATATGATGAGTCAATAAAGTAATATTATTGCTTACATCAGTGAGAATATAAATGACACAAATAATGATTATTAGTATATGGACATGAGTTATATGTCATAGTATAAAAACCCAATAAGTGGAGGAATTACTTATTTCCAAAGGATTTTGTGTTGTATGCAGACCATAAATGACTAAAATTAATCAATAACAACATAATATTATATTAAATGCATATTATCTGAGTTATGTTTCTATATATTTATCCATTTGTTTTGAATCACAGAAATTGTATGTCAAAAAAGATACTAATGTGTTAAGTAGGAGGTATCTATTTTTAAATGAGATGTTAGTGGAAGTTATGAGGGATTTATATAGAGAAGGTGAATATTTAGATAATATAAGAAAAAGTGTACATAATAAATAAGTGTGGACATGACACAATGTATACGATATTTAGGCAAGAAGGGTTGTTGTTCTGAGAACCATAGTTGTCCATCTTTAGATGTTTAATTCACAAAAAAATAATCTAATAAAAATATAGTTGTGGACTAGAATGTATTTTTAACTATGAAAAAAATTGTGTAATTTTTTTAAATTTTTATGTGAAAACATAAAGGTCAATGTATTCAAGTATGCAAAGGATTACAAAGACTTGTATCTATCTAAAGAGATATTTTTAAATGAAGGGTTTTATCAACCATTATAAATTGTATAGAAAATGTGGGAATATATTAGTATGAATTTTGTTTTAAGGTTTCATAGAACATGTATAGTGAATGATTACATATTTATAATTATTTGTATAATTTAAAATATGACACATTATTTTTCATGCTATAACACTATTGATGTGACACATATATGTAAGTTTGTTTCAAAATATGTTTTGATATTGGTTTTATTTCTTCAACATAGTGTTTGATAGAGATAAAAAGTTTTTTGAACTTTTTTGGAAGAAAATGTGTAAGAATATGAATATCAAGATATAGTTTAGCTTAGTATATCATCCTTATATGGATGGAATGATATAGGTAGGAAAAAATAGTGTTGGAAACTTAGTGTGGTGTTTGATTCAACATAAGATAGGAAGATGGGATTCAATTTTGGTGCAAGATGACTTTTTTTACAATAATTAATAAATATAAGCAATAAAAGGACATGGTTTAAGATTAATAGTGGATTAATCTAATAGGATCACATAATAATGTGATATTAGATATGAGATAAGGAATAATTATTAATAAGATGACTTTGTTGAATATATGCACAACTTAAATTATAAAGTGAATGAAGAGTTTTAAAGAATAATTGTGCAATATAATTAGCACCCATACATGAAAAGAAGAGAAATATATTATGAAGTGTGAAAATTAGTCTCGAAAAAAATTAGGAAGGAAATATTACAAAAATGAATGTATGATAGGTTAATTTGGAATAAAATTGGGCCATACAAAGTGTTGTGAAAGTTTGTATCTAATGCATATGAGATTGAGTTATCTAAATCAATATAAGTTTCACCATTTTATAATGTTTCACAATTTTATCCTTGTCACGAAGGGAAGAGTAACAAATATCCAAAAAAATGAAAACTTGAAAAAGTTTATATGAGAGAGTAGCTGACTAGGAAAGTACACAAAGAGGTGGCAATGTGATTGAGTTTAGAATTAATAATCATGCACATAAAAGAGAGTAAAAAGAATATTTAGTAAAGTGGAAATGTAAATAAATCAAACATTCATTCTGTATTAGATAAATATAGATATAAATTTATGGAGTACGTCTTGAGGAGTCTTAGAAGGTGCATGAGTAGGAGGAATATTTAGTTATGTAAGGTGTTTAATGTAGGATCATACAGGCTCACAAGTAACCCTACATAAAATAAAATCACTTATATTAAATACGAATAAGTTTTTAGTTTCATTAAACTATTTACTTTTATGCAAACTTAAATGTGTTTATTTGTGAATCCTTTATTGCCATGTCTTTTTGTGTTTTTGTCTTTTTTTTTTGTGAAGAATTGTTGGTGTGAAGAACTTGGAATCAATTTTATATAGTTTTTCATATGTTTATTTGGATATTGAATATGGTTCCCCATAAGTTCATAAGATCTACATAGAGAATAATATTTTAAATTATCATGATGCTAGAGAGAATCAAGAAAAATATATCTTGTGAAACATTTAATGATTTGTTTAGAAACTTTGTTGCAAAAAAATATCATGATATATATCATGTGTTATGAACCACTATGATATGATCTTGTGTGTCACAGTATTTATAAAAAAAATTGTGCAACACAAGTTATTGAAAAGTAATGTGACAATTGGGAAAGGGAATTATTCATATTTCTTAACCATTTTTTATTTAATGCATAAGATAAAGGAAGGTTGTTGTAAAATTATTTAATGTCTCATTATGATGTGTTATGAGTGTGATGTGCTATGGTGCATTGATATTGTATTACACATTTAATGTTTGAGGTTATTAGTGATGTGTTACAGGTATTAAATGATTGTATTAAGATATTGAGATTATCAATGTAAGTAGGTATTGTTTCTATGTAATCATGATCTTATGCTTGTTTTGAGGCATTCCAAGAGACATTTCAAAGTAAAAACTATAAAACTATTTTGGAGTTGATTACTTTCAAAGAGAATTGATAAATAGATAATTAAACTTTTAAATACTATGAGTTTTAAAGAAAAGTTATGAATATTTATAGTGTAATAATCTATTTTGGTATTTTTATGAGCAAGATCTAATTTTTTTATTGAAAATAAATTGATATTATTTTTTCTATTACTAAATTTTGTCACATATTATTTCCACATATTTAATTATAAGTTTGTGTAATATAAGTAATCTCTTTATCGAGACCCTTAACTATGACTACATAATTGATGTATGAATATGGGAAAATATCACTCTGATGATGAATCTATTTCTAAATGTGTGTCTCTTTCACATCAATTATTTCTGAGAACATGGACAACATAGTGTTTTGATATTTTTCACACAATAATATTTACCTACAATGTGTAGCTTTCCATAGTAATCAATTTGTTATATGA
>JARHVA010002915.1:2120000-2170000 GCA_037957365.1 Torreya grandis | reverse complement strand
GGGTTGTTGATACCTTGTTCCCAACTCATCCACATAGTAATAGACTTGATGATATGTGTTTTGTAATTTTTTCATGGTTTCATAGATTTGATTTTAGAACTATTAGATCTCACCCCCTTGTCACCTCTTCTCTATAGATGTTTACGAGTGTGGTGATTGTGTCAGTTCCTCATTGGTATTAATATTTTTATGAGGAAGACATGAAATCCTTCTTATATACATTATTATTTATTTTCTATTTGGATTAAAAAAAATTAGTGAAAGGGTCAGAGCATTTTGGATCTTCTCATGTTTATGAGTTATTCTCAAAGAATGATGTGGGTCATGAGTATAAATTATTAAAATTTATGCCACTAATTTTTTTATGGAATGTTATCTCCTCATATTTAAATGTGTGTTCTTGTTTAGGAATTATTATAGGAAAGTGTAGAGGAGGTTGAGAAGAACTACCAATGCTTACATCATTCCTCTATGGTGTGGTCTCCACAATGTATGTTTAGTGTTTGTCATTTAGGTTTAGTATTTTTCATTTAGGTTTCACTTTTATGGTTTTAGTTCAAGGTTTTAGGTTTAAAATTTTATAGTTTAGTGGTTGGGGTTGATTTTTTAGGTTCTAGATTTTAGGTTTTAAGGTTTAGGGTTTATTCACTTTTGGGATTTATTGTCTATGTTTTTGAGTTTGAGGTCTTACTATTCCAAGTTTGTGGTTTAGGGTTAAAATTTCAATATTTAGTGTTTAGTGATTATGGTTTAAGTATTAAGGTTTAGTTTTAAGAGTTTACGCGTAAACTTTTTAGGTTTTGGGTTTAGGTTTCAGTGTTTTTAGTTCAAGGTTCATGATTTTGAATTTTGTGTTTAGGGTTTCATGTTTAATATTAAGGGTATAGGGTTAAGTTTTTATGGTTTAGTGTTTAAGATTTAGGATTTTAGTCTTATGGTTTAGGTTTTAGGCTTAATATCTTAAAATTTAGGTTATATGGCTTAGGGTATAAGGTATAAAGTCTAGGTTTTAAGGTATTAATGTTCTATGTTTAGGGACTAGGTTTTAGGGTTTAGTTTTATTGTTTTGTGTTTAAGGATATTGTATTAGGGATAATTTTTAAACGTTTAATGCATTAGGTTTTAGTAATATAATTTAGTTTTCATGGTTTAGGGTTTAGGATTTAGGTTTTAGGGTTTGATGTACAAGGTTTAAGGTTTAGTGTCAGGGTTTTAGGTTTTTCGTTGAGGTATAATGGTTTAGGTTGAAATGGAGTGTACTAGGATGATTAGCTACATTTATGTATAGTATGATTATTTTTATCACAACTACAAGAATATATTATGTATGCATGACAACATACCTACATGTAATACTAGGTATGAGGTAAATGTAATGTATGAATGACTATATCATTACTATATGCATGTTATAGGTTTCATGATAAAACCTAGTCATTTATATATATTAATAGACCCATTGATTAAAAAACCCATAAATTATTTATGAATCTATCCTGAATCCACCTTCAAGAATTTTAGATGAATGTACCTAGTCACTCCTTTCTCTATATAGGTGATAGTGACCCATATCATTTCAATATATATGTGATAACTCAAGATTATGGTTTATGGTTAGAGGTTTAGGATTTAAAAATTTAGGGTTTGAGGTTTATGGTTGATGGTTTAATATTCTCACTTTAGGGTTTAGGGTATATGAATTATAACTTAGGGTTAAAGTTGTTAGTGTTATGGCTTAGGTATTAATATTTAGGGATTATAATTTACATTTTATTATTATTATTTTAGATTTATGATTTGTTACTCAAGGGAGCAAGGGTTTATCTTTTAGGGTTTGGGGTTTGGTGTTAGGGTTTGGGGTTTATCATTTCACACTTAAGGTTTAAGGTGTACGTTTTTGGATTTTGGTCTTGTGTGCTTGGTTGAGGGTTTGGGCTTGGAACTTAATGTTTAGTATTTAGGGTTTGGGATGTAGTGTTTGGGGATTAGGGTTTAGGATTATGGGTTTAGTTTTTGAAGTTTATATTTTATGGTTTAGGGCTAATGGTTTTAGGTTTAGGGTTTAGGTATTTAGGTTTAGTGTTTAAGGTTTTGGGTTTGGATTTTTTGGTTTGGGTTTATAATTTTTGGTTTAGGATTTAATGTTTAGGGTTTATGACTTATGGCTTTTAGTTATAGTCTTGGGGTTAATAGTTTAGGGATTAAGTGTATTGGTTTAAGATTTAGGTTTAGAGTTTAGGATTTAGGATTTAGAGTTTAAGGATTGTGTTTTGGCATTAAGGGTTAGAGGTTAAAGTTTTATGGATTAGTTGTTAGGGTTTTGGGTTTAAGGTTAGGGGTTTAGGGTTTAGGATCTAGAGATTAGTGTTTTAGTGTAAGGCTTAGGTTTTTAATTTAGGTTCTATTATTCAAGGTTTAGGGTTTACATATTATGATTTAGGGTTTTGTTAGAATCAAGATGACTGAGAGGTGGGGTGAATAAGTCCTTTAAACTTTTCCTTAAATTCTAGTTAAGTATTTATGAACATTCATTCAAGCATATAGATCAACTAATGACTAAGTAACCATTCACCTATGCATAAAACATAAGAACACAAGATAACACTAATTATATGTGTGAAATCCTGAAGTAGATGAAAACCCAATGATATCTACAAATGGACTACAATCTTATAAGACAAACACCAACTTCAGTGAAGCACCTATTGAAGTTCCTTTAATGTTGTTTACAAATTTTGATAACTATGTTAACTAGGTTGACCTAGGTCTATAATTCCCTATTTGTTGAAGCCTATTAATATGATTATACCAGCCTAGTCAACCTAGTTTGTTACCTAGAAGTTATCTAGAACATTATGTCAACCTATTCAACCTAGTTTGCTATCTAGACATAAATAAGAGTATTATATCGACCTATTTGATCTGATAACTTGAATTTGATGAAGACCTACACAAAAATAACATAGTCATTTTTCATGTAGCTATGTGTTAAACCTAAGGATAGAAGTTATAAACTATATAAGCCATGTTGACCTAGTATAAAAAATATAGAAAAATAGTAAATAAAATTATAGAAATGAAAATTATGAAATAAAACCTATAAGGGTTAAATTTAGATCAGGTTCACCAAAATATATTAAATAAAAAATATATCATATCTATAAATCAATCCTAGCTCAGATAAGTTAGATATCACTTACACTTCTGATTTGGGATACATTAGATAATCAAGAACATGACCTATATATGGATCCACTAGACCAAATTATGGAATCTCTTACTACAATTAGATCACTAGGGAGGGTTCCAAAGCCTCTAGTCAAGAAAAACTATGAAATAACCCTAATCAAGTCCTATTTTTTCATATTCACTTTACTAATAACAAGTAAGGCAAAAGAATATAATCTAGTGCTCACCAAATCTTTTAACACAAAGTGGGGGCGTAATAAACAACAAAATTAAAAATGCATAGAAGACATATACTCACATCAATGTATATGGAATCCTAATGCATGGAAGATAATTAAAAATTCATATCTATCTACTCTTATAAAGGAGGAAAAACGTCAGAATATTTAGCTTTGAAGATAAACCCATCAAACCTCAATCTAAACCTTGGCCAAGGTGTTTCATAAGAGGTTCTTGTGGTATGTAAGGAGGAAAAGGATAAATCATATCTAGGTTACAGAACCTATAAATACATTTAAAATACATATCCACAAGACAAGATCTGTATCTCCAAAGAAAGTTTAGAACCCTAAGTTTTTTCCTCAAGTAGAATGGTGGATAACCAGATGCATTAACTCTTACTTTTATTCTCTTCTCTAAATAATGGTGAAATGATCTTGTATATATAGGAGGATTTAAACTTAAGCCCTAAAATTTTTGGCCAATAGGTTCAACCTAGTTGGCCTAGTATCATTATTGACAAAAACTCACTAAGTCATGGGCTAGGTTGGCCAAGAGCTGACATAGACCCTAAATGAGTTTCATCAATAAGAGTGCAAGGTTGACCCAGTATACCTAGTCATGTTAACTATTGAAAGGGGTATGAAAATGGAAAATTATTAGATTATTATTTAAGATATAATAAAAATATTATAGGAATGGTTTTCAAGAGACAATAATGTAGATAATAAGTGGAAAAAGGGACAACAATCCTATGAATCACTAATGGTCTACCCACCTCTTTCCTGGTACACCCCTTAAGGCATACACTTATAGAGATTCAGACTCGATGGGTTATTTCAAGATAAATAGAATTATTAATTGATAATTTTTTTAAAATATTTTTTTTATATATCACCCACTCCACATGTAGCACCAACCCCAATTGGATAAGCACCAACTCAGCTAAGAATTAGCAAATACCAACTTGTAAGGAGGTACCAACCCTATAAATGAATTGACACAAAATTATCCACATAAAACACTTGATAACCTTAATAATACTTTGTTTATCATAAAAAAAATGATTATATCCTTTCTTATCTCTTCACACACTTTTATCCCTCTCAATCTAGCATCCAACCTTCTTTGCTCAACTAGCCCTCTTTTTTACTTGATTAGGTCATTTAACCTTGATCCTCATATGCATAACCTCTATTAAAACCTCATCACTAATCCTTGATACTGATTTTTTGGTATATAATACCTTATTTTTTTCACCCATATGTTATCTTATTCGCTCACACTCTTCTCCTATAATAGGCCTAAAATTGCTTAGTAGTTATACATGTCTTTCTTGTTCATATCCTTCTTGGTCAACCAAACACTTTTATACTCTTAGTTATGTCGTGTAATGGATCTTATTACATCTCATACACATGTATAAAATGTTTTTTGAGTCCCTTTAGGTATGGCCTACTTCAATTAGGCTTTATCTCTCCTTTAGGTCTCATGAAGACCTAATCCCATTAGGCTTACTTAGCACACATTACCCTTTGATATTATTAGAGAACATTAAAACTCCTCACACAATAGTAAAATATCATAAAAGACTCAAATATATACCTTTTAATCTTATCTAGGCTTCATAACACTTTTTAGATCAAACCACTACTTGGACAACACCAATAGTACTATTCATATTAGGCCTGTGTATACTCCAAAAATATTTCTTAAAAAATTGAATAAAAAAAATAATATATACATAATATACATTACCTAAGTGTCATCACCATGCTTTTTGTCTTTCACAACTCAAGTCAAAAGTACTCAAACACTTATCTGCAAGTAGCCCATGTAGAATTGGCAACTAGCCTCAGAATACAGTCATAGACAACTTGATATTCAAAACCTAAAAGAACATAATCAATGAATTCAAATGAATGAAAAAAAATTAAAACATAATTATAAAAATCTTAAACAAAATGATCATAATATCTAATGGCACATATTGGTCTTGTAGACCAATTTATTGACCTTCTCTCTCACAAACTTCACTCTGCCTAATAAGCCATTTTGGATTCAACATTTCAACCTATTAAAATAAATTCCAATCTTAATAAAATGATTTATATGTTAATAAATTCCCAAAAAATAATAAAATTTGAATTATATATATTAACTTAGGGAAAACAGACTCTAACTTATCATTGTAACTTACCTAGATCTGTTAATTTACCTTCAAACACAATCATGGTGATAATGACCTTCAACACTTGTGTATACACTTTCAAATACTTATAATTCATGTTTATTATCTTATTATAAAATTATAATAATATAAAATATAAGGATTCTATGTTTAACTGACAATATTGGTCTTCTAGATCAATCTTATAACCTTACACCTTCACTATCTCATCTACATTAGACAGGTCATCTTATGAGCAACATTTTCATCATATACACTAACCTCCAAAACATATATCCAACATGAAAATTTGTTAAAAGTATTTTTAAAAATATCCATTAAATTGGATTCATCCCTAATCTATGATAACACATCCCTAATCACCTTCTCACTTCTACCTGGTTTTCTCACTATTTGTGTCATTAGGCCTTTTAGCAATAGGTCAACTTGTATGACTATTTTATCACATCTAAGGGATATAACCTGATTATAAAACATCATGTACATATAATATAAATATCAATATTTTTTCCTCAATCCATTTATAAATTTTGACTTGGTCAAATATGACTACTACTACAAATCTCTAACAAGGTTTTTCTTGTAGGGTCTACTCACTCACCTAACAAAAAAACACATCTTGAGGTGATTTGGAGATTTAATACAAAATAAAATAACTTAAATATACATTCCAATCCATTCTAATCACTTTATAATAATTTCTTTCATATCAGGTCACTATTAGGGTTCTCTGAGGGTTTAAACCATTTTCCAGTCTTAACAATCATTCATAAAGCTTAGCCCTTCATTCCAAAAACCAATTCTTGGAAATTTAGGTTAATAACCTTCCCCATATACCATTAATTATTATTTTTACCATTCACGTGCTACACATGACAATGAATACTTGAAATAGCTTCTCAGATTGAGAAACCTTCATTTTGTACACTTGAGAGACCTTAAAACACTTTTTCTTGTCTTAACCTTCAAAATTTGACCTAAAAATAGATCAAGATACTTGAAAAAAATACATTTTTCAATAGTCATATATTCATACTTTCCTTGTTAAAAAAACCTCATACCCTCATTAGGCCATGCTCTCTTTCTTTGCTTTATAGGCCTTGACTTGTATGCCATAATAGGTCTTGAAATTGACCTTCTAACCATTGTCCAGGCTTCTCAACACCTCATATATAAACACAATAATTCTTTATCATGATAAAAATACTAACTTAGATCCTTCATATGCCTTTAAAACTCCTCATGAAACCTCATTAGGTTAGACAAGGTATAGATATGGTCGTATTGCATCTAGGTCTATAGGATCTACCCTTGTAGGCTCACTTTAAAACTCTCATGATTACTTCAATGCCTCATATGCATGTTCAATAAACCTCATAAAAATTATTATTCATATATGCATCCATTTCATTATGAAACTATTATAAATTTGTTATTTATGTCAAAGAACTGCCCAAGTGAGTGGATGAAGTGCCTTGATAATCTAAGTGTCAATGACAAAGTGTGCAATGTGCTTTTCCTAGTGTGCTTTAAGGAGGCTTGGTTGATCTTCAATTATGTCACCATTAACACATGTGGATGAGTCAGGATGATTTGGTCATATTATTATGATCACATTTGTTCCTATATCTTATGTTCTAAATTTTAGGTCATGTAGTGAATCACAACATTAGATATGCAAGTGCAAAGTTGGGCTCCTAGGTAATTTGACAATGTTTCCCCATACTCAGCCAAATTTGCATGTGACAAGAAATAGCTAAGTAATCAATTTGGTGATGAAATATCTCACATGTGTGGACATTTTAGGATAATTTTATCATATGGGTTTGTTTATTTTTGTGTCTAGATGATTTTCACTACGTTTTAGGTCATGTGATATAGCACATCAAAACATATGCATGTGCAAAGTTGGCCTTCCAAGTATTTCTTGACATAGTTGGCTCTATGGTAGAAAAAATATGAGTTAGATGATTAATTTAGTTATATCTCACATGTTCAAAGGTTTTATGATAATTTTGACACATGTTTGGATTCTCTTATGTAGGGAGATCATATGGTCCAAATTTTAGATCATGTATCTAAGTATAAAAAAAGTTATTAAGGTCCAAAGTTGGCCTACTAGACAGATAAGCAATGGTCCCCATACTTAGTCATTTTTACACAATGTTAAATATCAGGACCAGATGGATTTCTAATGATTCATAGGATTTTGTACATCTATATCTTTAGTATGTAGCAAGTCAAATGGTTCAAAGTGTTTGATGCTTAAACTGAGTAAAGATCAAGCTTCTTCCAAGGATCAACGATGAGTGGGTGTTCATACTGATCGAGATCAATGGTACATATTAAATTCAAGAGGTCAAAGTGACAATTGTCTAGTATTTTTAAAGCAAGGATAATCTTAAAGAGATTGATAGATCATGTGTGATCAAGATTGCAAGATTGTAAGAGATTAGACCAAGTGTTCAAAGTTTAATGTTTGCGAAGTGACACACTATGATTTAAAGTTTAAATAAGATCAAAGGTTCATGATTGATCCAAGTATCAAGGACATGAGATGATTACATAGTTTTTGAGGTTTAACCATGACCATTTAAATTCAAATATTTGAATTTATCAAAGGAATGACCAGTGTCTGGTTTTTGGTCCATATCTTTTGATCTATGTAGAATTTGCTCATGGTATAAAAAGAGAATTTGTAGAATAATCCAAGGAGAATATAGAAATATATATTTAAATATCTCAAATTGTGTATATTGAATGATATTAATGTTTAAGTTTGACTGAGTGTTTGTATTTATTCTGCAAGTGACATGAGAAAGATAATTAAGCTTGTATAGATGTTGTTTCAATGTTTCATGATGACTTAGCTAATAGAGAGTGTTGTATACTCCATAAGGATCATTTTCATATATTTTATATCTGTGATAAATCTATCTTGAGTATGAAAAATGCTTAATAATTTGACTCTATGTTCACTCATGATGTCCTTATGAACAAGGCTAATGTTTTGTTTGATTGAGCTTACACCGAAGAGTGAAATGATGACTATAAACATTTGAGAATGACAAAAGGATAATGTGGAGTGTACCTATTCATTTATAAGTGGCTAAATTTTATTTTTTTATTGATGATGTGCTAAATGCGTGAATAGGTCTCCATGAGACCTATAAGAGCTACAAGGGCCTAATTGAAAGATGTAGCTACTTAAGGGTGACCCATGAGTGTTATATCCAAAATATATGGATAGTATTTAGTTGTGTCTCAATGATATATATTCCTTAAGGGTTAAGGCATGCCTAATGGCTGACCAAGATGTTGATGATCATGATTTCTCTATAGATAGTGAAACCAAATGAGATATTTTCTATATTAGAGAGATACTTGCATGTAAATTTGATTTTGAGACTATAGTATTGTGAATCAAAGGAAAGGGTGGGTGCCCATTGGATGAGTTGAAGATTAAAATAGATTGAGGACTTTATGTATGACCTATAGGTCATAATTCTATTGGCAAAACAATGCTCTTGCATATTAAGTATGAGAGAAGGTGAAGAGTGATAATAAAAGGTCCATAATGAGGTGTTGAATTTATTAGTTCATATTTGAATGTGTTCATAGGTGTTGTTTTGGTAGCTCAACATCCTTGCAAGTTATAACTTGTTAAAGGGCTAGTTTTTATTGCATCTCAGATAGACAGGTGTTGTAGCACCTTGTGGGATTATAGTCTCACTAAATAGGGGATGGTAGTTCCTTGATCAATTGTGGCTAGTCTAAATTGGTTCTTTTTATAATAGGATAGTAGTCCAATTTTAGTTTTTTAGTGGTTTTTCTCCCCTAAGAGGGTTTCCCACATATGTCATTTGTTATGTGCTTAATCTTGCATTGTTTCTGTTGTTCATTGTTATGAATAATGTGTATGCTTTATGAATGATTATGATGATTGATTAAGAGTTTGAAAATATTGAAATTGAAGTTGGATTATCTGGGCTCACAGATTCACCCCCATTCTGAGTGATTATACCTCTAATAATTGGTATTAGAGTAGGTCCTTTAGTAAATGCTTGACAACTTGAAGGTGATCCAAGGTACAATATGGATAGTCATCAAGGAGGTTTATCTACTAATAAGGTATGGATATTCAATGTATATAATTATGATTTTTGGATTGAAAGGATTAGGACATACATCATGTCCCTGGGGTTTGACATTTTTCAATCTATTGTGGATGGTTATTCCACACCTCCTATTTCTCCATCTAGTGTTGTAGATAAGAAGTTGTTTGAGAACAATTCTAAGCCAATGAATTTTATCACTTGTGGTCTTTTAGAGACTGAATACACAAAGGTAATCCATTGTACATATACTAAGGAAATGTGAGATAAATTTAAGACTATTTATGAAGGAGACTCAAAAAGTTAAGTTGGCAAAGTTACAGACTCACCAAAGAAAATTTGAGAGTTTCAAGATGAAGGAAGATTCTATAACATATTTTCTACAAAAATTTGATGAAATTATGAGCATCATCAGAGGTCTTGGAGAGAACCTTGAAGAAGCTAGTGTAGTTAAAAAGGTATTAAATTCCCTCTCTCTCAAGTTTGATCCTAAAGTATTTTTTCTAGAAGAAATTCATGATCTTACTCAGGTAAAGTTGGATTAATTACATGGCATCCTCACTAACTATGAGATGAGGAATAATGATGATATACCACTAAAGAAGGAAGAAACATTCAAGATAGAGATGAAGCCTAAGAATAAGTTATAAGGTAAGAAACATAAGGAGGTTGACATTTCTGATATTGATGAGGATGAAGTAATTTCTTTATTTATAAGGAAATTGAAAATAGTTTTATGCAAGTATAAGGGTAAACTACCCTTCAAATGTTTCAACTGTGGAGAGATAGGTCATTTTTTTCATAAGTGTCCTCATAAGAATGATGATTAAGATCATGATGAAGACCAAGATGAAGACAAGAAGACATAAATGTCTGATAAAAGGAAGAAAGGTTTCAAAAAATATGACAACAAGAAGAGTCTCTACACTAATAAAGGCTATAGCTCATCAAATGAGAGTGAATATAGTGACTCAAAATGTGATCATCAAGATGATGGTCCTATTGAATATGAATCCATATTCATGGATGAGGAAGGAAGTTTCTCAAATTAAAAGGAGGCTACTTAGAGTGATTCAGATGATGATGAAGATGAGGTGGACTATGAGACTACATTGCCAAATGCTCTTAAAGAATTAAAGATTGAGAAGAAGATTAAAAAGAAGATGAAGTCTCAAATTGAGGAATATGAGGATTAATTTAGTGTGTATGACGAAATAATTAATGAAGAGACCAAGGATTATGAAGATATAGTCAAGCATCTCAATTTTCAATTGGAAATCATGTTTACAAGCCTGAAAGGTAAAGAAGATGAGTGTGTAAGATATGTAATTCAAAATGAGTCATTGAAATATGAGTTAGAGAAGATATCTAGTAAGGTGAAGGTATTTTTGAGATTTGAAAAGAGCTCAAGTTATCTAGACAATATTTTGAATGATCAAAAATGTTCAAGTGATAGAACTAGTCTTGGATATAAAGAAGAACCAGCGAATGCAACTCAAGACAAGATGAAGACTAATGTGAGCATAGAAAGTCATAATTTGAAGATAAATCATTAGATAAGGATTGAATGTATTTTAAGAATGAAGACAAATAAAATCAAATATCCAAATGCCATGAGGTATGCAATTTTCAATGGTTACTATTTCACATATAATCAATTTAGGTATAAAGATAGAGAATATAAGAGACTTGTTAGAAATGAATTTGCATGAAAATATGATGGGGGTCATTAGTCAAAATTTTTGAGAAAAATTATGTGCTTCAACTATCTTGATATGAGACACTTTGAAGACCATTATCCATATAAGGTTAGACAAGGTGAGTTCTCTCCAAAAAGAGGAGGTTTTTTTATTTATCCTGACATAGGACACCTTTCAAGTTTTTTTCCAAACAAGGTAAGAAAAACTATGTTTCCATCAAGGAGTATGGTTTGTTACAACTATGAAAAGAGAGGTCACATTGATAGATTATAAAATCAAAGGTATACAAGTTATAATATGTTTAATCAAGCTCCTAGAATGTAAGGAAGAAGGAAAGTCAACTCATGGAAGACAAAGGTGGTAAGTATCAGTCATGATGAGACTGCAGGTCCAAGTAATTTTTTTCTATGGTGGAGGATACTTTAGAAGTTGAATACTACCAAGGTCTCTCATTATCTACTCATGTTGTGAGTGAAGATACCAATCTGAAAGAGAAGACAAAGGTACTAGTTAAAGCTAGTTTTTAGATGTGTATCGATCCAAGTGAACACCTTACTATTGTTGAGCAAGTTTCATGCAAAGAACATAAATTATCAGTGTATAGTGATGAGGTTCCAAGATACAAAGAATATTTTATGGATGAAAAGGTATGTCATGAATCTATGTTGTCTCCATGTATTGTCAATCCAATAATAGAAGAGAAGGAGAATCTTGTAGTGATTGAGCATGTTTCTTCTATTAAGACTAAGAAGAAAAAGAAGAAGAAGAAGAAGAAGTATCATATGACCAAGGAGGTGAAGGAATATGAGGAGATGTGGGAAACTCTTGGATTCACTTGGTTTTAGGGCATTATGGTGTAAATGATGTCTTTGTCTATGCTTCTTAAGAGACTCCTTCCAGTGGAGAAGCAAGTAATTCTATGAGATTCTTTAGATGGTCCTAGGATTCTAAAGATGAGTGTTTTTAGTTGGAGCAAGTATGTCTAGGAGGAATATATGGTGTGTTGATGTCAATGTGATATCATATTTGTATATGGTACATTGAAGTCAAATTGGAGATTTTTGTTTACTCTCAAGTTTCCCAGTTTGTGCTTAAGGGGAAATAGGCCTAAAATGGGTTATAGGAATTCAATGTTCCCAAAGGTATATAATCTCATTCTTTGATCTATATGTATGTATTGGTTTTTCCATATGTATAAGAAGTTAAAGAGGAGGATGTTGACCAGAAGGAGGTTTGTTGACTCTATTTATTTTGAGATTCTAGGGTTTTGGGCTATGCTAGCAAAGTGGTTTACCTTATGAATTGAGGTCTTAAGATTATTAATATAATTAATAGGAAAAATGGGTTGTCAAATCAAGCTTCACATAGATTTGAAGGTTTTATTTTTTCAAATTATTCATGTTTTTGTCAAGATGGAGGCCTAATTGGATAGTAGGTTTGTGAAGGAAGTATACTGCAGAGGATGATCTAGTTGTCTCAAATTGGTTTTCTTGAAGATTCATATGAGATTGATCCATATATGATGTTTTTGGTCTTTAAGATGTGTCTAGTGAAAGTTGTGGTCTCTACATATTCTAGGTAAGGCTATAAGGAGACTAGATAGGTTTAGTAAGAAGAAGAGTGTTTTTTATTTAGTTTCTCCAAAAGATCAAGGAATGAGTATTTCAAGGTGATTTTTTAGGTTGGTTTAGTGCATGTTTCCTATTTTATGAGTGGCATGATGTTCTATTTGTGGTCCTTATGATAACTTTAGATAGAATACTAGTAAGCCTATATGGTAGTTCTCCATGGTGTATGGAGATATGAATATGCTCAAGAGGTGAAATGGCTTATAAATCTTATGGGGAGTCCTTCTCAAATGTTTCTTGGTAAGTTATTAGATTTAAATACTTTTGTGTGTTCTTTCTTTATTATTTACAGTGCTTGGTTGAAGAAGAGGGTTGGCATAGAGCAAGAAGAAGTTGTCAAAGAAATAAGAGGTAGGCTAAAGGTAAGGGGGAGTTTGTATAATATTTATAAGGTGGTTCCCTCTTGTTTATGATATTTTTAGGTCCTCAAGATCAGTTGGTACCCACATAATCATTGTGTCAATGGGAGAGAAAGTTCCTATTATGAGTGTGCTTGAAGAGAGAGAAGGTGAGTTAAATGATGTGTGTTGACATTAATGACAAAGGGGGATATTTTTATAAAGTTTTTAGTGATGTCATAGAAGTGTCAAATTTAGTGGATGAAGTGCCTTGATAGTCTATGTGACAATGACAAAGTGTGTAATGTGCTTGTCCTAGTGTGCTTCAAGGAGGCTTGGTTGATCTTCAATTTTAGCATGGTTAGATATGTTCATGGATAATTATGGTGATTTTAGCATCTAAAAGTGGTCCTATAATATTTTTTTTTATGATTTGAGTGCTACTGTGTATGACTAGATTTCATTTGGTTGATCATTATTTTCATCTAGACATTTTGGGTCCAATGGTAAAAAATATGAGTAGGTAATTTGATGACATCACCATTACCATATGTGGATGAGTCAAGGGTTTGATAGTGTTTTCTTGTACTTAGCCAAATTTGTATGTGACAAGAAAGAATCAAGTAAGTAGTTTGGTGATGGAATATCTCACATGTGTGGAAATTTCAAGATAATTTTATCATATGGGTTTGTTTAGTTTTGTGTCTATGTTATTTTTACTAAGTTTTGGGTCATGCGATGAAGTGCATCAAAAGATATGCATGTGTAAAGTTGACCTTCTACGTAGTTCTTGACTTAGTTGTCTCTATGGTAGAAAAAATATAAGTGAGCAGATTAATGGAGTTGCATCTCACACATGTAAAGATTTTAAGATAATTTTGACACATTTTACTATTTTAGGAGATCATATGGTCCAAATTTTAGATCATGTGTTTAAGAGAAATAAATGTTATTAAGGTCTAAAGTTGGCCTTCCAAGCAAATAAGCAATGGTCCCCATAGTCATTTTTGGACAATGTTAAATATCAAGACCAGATGGAGATCCAACTGTTCGTGGGAGTTCATACATCTAGATATATGGTGTGTAGTAAGTCAAACTGTTCAAAGTGTTTGATGCTTAAATTGAGTAAAGATCAAGCTTCTTCTAAGGATCAATGGTGAGTAGGTGTTCATACTAATCAAGGTAAATGGTGTGTATTAAATTAAAGAGGTCAAAGTGATAGTTGTCTAGAATTATTAAAGCAAGGACAATCTCAAAGAGATCAATGGAGTGTGTTTGATCAATATTTCAATATTGCACAAGATAAGGCTAAGTGTTCAAAGTATAAAATTTGGGTAGTCATGTAATATGATTTAAAGTTAAAAGAAGATCAATGGTGTGTGATTGATCTAAACAGCAAGGACATGAGATGAGGACATTTTTTTCAAGGTTTAACTATGACCGTTTGAATTATAATATTTAAATTTAACAAAGGACTGACTAGTGTCTTTTTTGGGCCATATCTTTTGATCTATATAGAATTTGCTCATGGTGTAAAAAGAGAATTTGTAGAAGACTCTAAGGTACATCTAGAAATATATATTATGAAGATCTGAAAGTGTGTACAATAAATTATATTGAGGTTCAAATTTTACTATGTGTTCATGTTTATTTTGCAAGTGACTCGAGAAGGATAATTGAGCTCGTGTAGATGTTGTTTTGATGTTTCATGATGACTTAGCTATTGGAGAGTGTTTTAAGCTCCATAAAGATCATCTATATATATTTTGGAGGTGTGATAAATCTATGTTTATTATGAATAATGCTTATGAAGTTGACTATGTGTTTTTTCATGGTGTCCTTATGAATAAGGTTAATGTTTGAGTTGATTAAGTTTGCACAAAAGACTGAAATGATGACTATAAGCATTTTAGAATGAAAAAGGGGTCATGTGGAGTTGACCTATGCATTTATAAGTTCTCTTATGTTCTTTTTTTGCTTGATGATGTGCTAAATGGGTGAATAGGTCTCCATGATACCTATAAGAGCTATAAAGGCCTAATTGAAAGGTGTTGTTTCTATGCTAATTTGCTTTCTACATTCAAAAGATAGAGAAAATGAGAAACTAAGAGATGGTCAAGGATTGTGTACCTGGATGTAGTCTACACACTGTAATCCAGACGCTGTGAGAACTCCTCTTTGGCTGTGGAGGAATGACACCTGCAAAGAAAGAGACTTGGACAAGGAAAGCGTTAGATGAGAAGATGGTGGGTTGCCAAGCAAAAGCTTGATCTCGGAAGTATAGAGACTTCCTTAAGGGATGTCAACCCACTAGTCAATAAAAGAGGATGCCTAATAAAAGACAGAATGTCAAAATACTAAAATGATAACAGACTGGAAAGGAAATGGAAGACAAATGCTTACCTGTTTAGAAGCTATCTGCCTGTGCACAGTCACCGACATCAGTGGTGTTGCCAGCGTAGATCAGGAAGGTCACCGACGTCAGTTATGATGCCGACATTGGTAGGGGTACTAGCCGAGGTTGGTCGGGGGAGTAGTCAGGGACGGGTTGGGCCAGGTTTCAAGACTGTGGACAGGGTCTATGGACGTGGTGAAAGGATTGTGGTCTTGTCTGAGGGTCAGGGAGGTCTATTTAGAGGTCTGAGGGATTGTTTGGAGGTCTGAGGGACTTGTCTTGGGTTTGAGGGACTGAGAATGTTGTCTAGGACTAGACTGAAAGGGTGACAGGGCAAAATGAAGATGGTCGGGAGACAGGGTCTGAGAAGGCTTTTCAGCCTCTCAGAGGAAGGACAGGGCAAGTGGTAGATAGTGGATAGGATAGATAAATGAAATCAAATGAAACAATGAAACTGCTTACCTCCTGCTTGTTGATTAAAGAATGGAGGAGCCTGATGTTGGAGCTGCAAAAGGCCTGTTGCAAGAAGAAAATGACTGATGCAGAGTTCTTGTATTTGTTGTTGTTTCTATACGAGGTGGAGAGAAAGGAGAATATGAATGGTAGGAGCATCAAGAGAATTTTGTTTACGGGTTGGGGATCTATAATGAATGCAGGAAATGGTCTTGAAGGCTGCCGATGCCAGTAGGATCACCGACGTCAGCCACAGGGTAGCCGACGTTGATAGCAAAAGAATGGGGATAGAGGCTAAAATTAGCCTCTGTCCGTTCTTGCATGCTGCCGAGTCAAGGGGTCATGGAGAAAATGGTCATGAGAAGGCTTAATGGGCATGGGAGGAGGGATAAAGGGGAGATTTGGGGTAATAAAGGCTAGGAGAGAGGTGGGGGGATCCAAGGAGGGGATCCAAGGTGGCAAAGGTGAGGTGGAAAGGGGGCCACTAAATTAAAATGTTTAAGTTATTTTAATTTAATGAATGGAGGGGACTAGGACAAGGGTTAGGGCATAGACCAAGGGGGTTAAGGGGTGAAGACGACCAAGGCACAAGCACATTTTTGGTGTCTACATTTGCCCCTTTTTGTCTTGTTGGTTGTTCTTGACAAATTGCAAGACAAAAATAGGAGTTGGTTGCCCCAAGAATGGGATGAGGTGTTCCCCCCTCAAAGCGCGAGTTGAGAGAAGGGAACCAGAGATCGAGTGTCGATTTGATAGAGAGATGGATAGAGAGAGGGTGAGTGAAAATGTTGCAATAGTCGTGATTTCACGCATACCACTTCACGAGATGGTCGGGCCAAATTATCACATGTTGAGGGTCGAGGAGTGCCAAAATTGAAATAACTAGGCCCCAACATTTAGTCATCTGTTGATTAGGTTATTCAATCTAAGCTGAAGCTCCAAATGGTCGTCATGTTCCAAGTATCCTGGGCTTAGGAAGTGCTCCCAGAAACACGAAAATGCCACAAGTATTAGGGATCAATCGACTCGCAATCCTATACTTGTGAAGGTCAAAAATAGTCTGCGAACAATTTTGCTAACC
Source organism: Torreya grandis (assembly GCA_037957365.1). Lineage (NCBI taxonomy): Eukaryota > Viridiplantae > Streptophyta > Pinopsida > Cupressales > Taxaceae > Torreya > Torreya grandis. The sequence continues at coordinate 2,152,691 of JARHVA010002915.1, read as the reverse complement.
AATCGTGAGGTAGCATACAGGCAAAAACAACCAAGGCAACATTGTCTTGGAAGTGGTCAAAGTCAGAGGAGATAGGCATGATCTCCAATGGTCATTGGTTAAGGTGGATGGATGGACGAAAGGATGTGGTCGAGCTAACCTCAGAACACTGAGTGCTGCCTACATAGCCCTTTGTGTAAAGGGCCTCAGGCCAATGTAGTTCTCCCTAAAAGGGAGGAAGGGTCAAAGTGGTGGAATTGGTCTTGGTCAAAGTGGTCGATAGACTGGTCTTGGTCAAGGTCAAGGTCAAGGTCATGGATTGGTTTTGGACGAGGTCAAGGTCATGGTCAAAAGGAGGAAAGAGGGTTTATCCATCAGAGAGATGAACAAATAGAGGTGGTCGAGCTAACCCTAGAAGACGTCATATCATCTGAGTGTTGCCTACATTGCCCCAGTCTTAGGGCCTCAGACCAATGTAGTTTGAACAAAGGGTCTGAGTAGTAGACAAGTGGTCAAAAGATTTGAATGATTGGTTTTGGTCAAGGTCAAGGTCGAGTGATGAAGAAGAAAAAAATAGGGGGTTTTATCCATCAGAGAGATGAACAAACAGAGGTGGTCGAGCTAACCCCATAAGACGTCGTGTCATCTGAGTGCTGCCTACATAGCCCAGATCATAGGGCCTCAGACCAATGTAGTTCGAACAAAGGGTCTGAGTAGTAGATAGATGGTCAAAAGATTTGAATGATTGGTTTTGGTCAAGGTCAAGGTCGAGTGATGAAGAAAAAAAAAAGGGTTTGTCCATTAAAGAGACGAACAAACGAGGGTGGTCGAGCTAACCCTGGAAGACGTGTCATCTGAGTGCTACTTACATAGCCTAGATCATAGGGCTTCAGACCAATGTAGTTCGAACTAGTTGAGAAGATTGGTCGATGATGGATGTGGTCATGTGTCAAAATGATGAGGAGAAAGAAGATGTTACAGCGTTTTCCAAATGGTGTATTCTGTAACATTGGTCGTGGTCTTTCATCCCTAGCAATTTGTCCATAGTCATGATGGATGTATGCTAAAAATGAATTGGGGTCTATTTATGCTTCAGCAAGTATTGGTTTATGCTTAACATAAATTGGGTCTGGTCGATAGTTTCCATGTGTATTGTTGTCCATAGAAACTATGTGAAAAGGACTAGGATGATGTCATGATGTCATGATGCCATGATGAAAATGTCGAGGTTGGTTTGGTTTGAATTGGTTGGGTAGAAAAAGGTTGGGTTGAATGTGACCAAAGTGTGAAAGATAAGTGAAAGGCAAATTTCTCTTTCATTGACAAGGACTAAAATGATGGCATGGATAGGGGTTGTTAGAACAAAAGCCCTGTTCATGCATTGCATCGTTGACTAGGGTTGTGCTAGAGAAGTAATCGAATCACTTGATGTTAAGTGACCTCGAAGTCCCTTGAGTATGTGTTATGATAGGAGGAGGATAGGGTAACCTATTTTAAGAGTAGGGATAACCTTGCCTCTTTTTATAGGAGACCCTGAGACAACTACAAGCCAAGTCCATGACCCATTTTTTTTTTTTTGGTGCAGACTGATCGATGCGGGAAGTCTACATAGAGATGTCATTTTGCTTTGTGGTCATTTGTGAAGCTGATCGATGCGGGAAGCTTCTAAGCAAGTGCTATTTATAGCAAGATTTAGTCATAGCCATCCTTCAAGGGAGTGGTCTATATTTTTGCTTTATATAAGTTTGAATAGTTGTCCTTCGAGGGAGCAGTCTATTAGCTACAACAATGATAGTATAGCTGTCCTTTGAGGGAGCAGTCTGATTTTTGATTTGATTTTGTGACCTTGGATATGTTTTGACATCTTGATTTTTTTTTTTTTGACAAAATTTGTGAGTCATGGACGAGACTATAGAAGGTCAAGGGCTCCCTTTTATTAGGACAAAGCATCCATGTGACATAAAAGGGGTATAGAGGATTTGTTAAGGGGAATAGGGTTGAAAGGAATGAGGATTAAGAGGACAAGGATTTCTCAAGGGACGAGCTCAAGTTAAATGTCAAGTGGGCAAGTACTCGACTAACAGTAGAATGGTCGAAGATGCAATGCATTAAGAGGCTCAGGTTCTGGCCGTCCGTCAAGAGAGGACAGACGATAAGTCCTTAACCCATACTTGTGCATGATGATGAAAGGTCCAAGCCAATTAGGGGTGAATTTGCCTCGTTTACTTTGCTCCATATTGGTCACGTGCTGGTTTTCTTTAAGGACGAGGTTTTTGATGTTGAAATCTCATTCTCACAGATTTTTGTCGTAGGCTCACTTGAGGCAATTTTGATAGACATGGAGATGGTTGAGGGCAGCAAGATGGCACTCATCAAGTAACTCAAGTTGAGCTAAGCTATCTTGACGAAAGTCATCATTGGAGAGAATGTCATGTAGAGAGATGTGGAGAGATGAGATCTGTACTTCGAGAGGTAGGATAGCCTCTGTTCCGTACACTAGAGAGAAAGGGGTAGCACCCATAGAGGTTTGGATGCTAGTGCGGTAGGCCCACAAAGCAAAGGGAATGTGAATGTGCCAATCCCTTCCAGTGTCATTAACCACCTTCATGAGAATCTTAGTCAGAATTTTGTTGGAAGCCTTAGCCTGCCCATTTGCTTGTGGGTAGTGAGGTGAAGAAAAGCTGAGTTTGATGCCAAATGAGTCGCATAGTTTTTGGATGGTCTTGTTTTTGAAGGACTTGCCATTATCAGTGATGATTTTGTGAGGAACACTGAAATGACAGATGATGTGGGTGCTGATGAAGTTGACAATTTTATCAGCTTTTGTGGAGACGAGAGGAATGGCTTCCACCCATTTGGTGAAATATTTAGTGGTGGTGATGATGGACTGATGATGAAGAGACGAGTGAGGGTTAATCTCACCGATGAGATCTAAGCCCCACTGAGAAAAAGGCCAGAAATCTTGAGTGACTTGTAAGGCGTGGCTAGGGAGATGAAGCAAGTTAGAGTGTTGCTGACACTTGATGTAATGCCGAACATAGTCGCTACAGTCTTGATGAAGAGTGGGCCAATAATAACCCAGGCGAAGGATGTGCTTGGAAACCGAGTTCCCACTGAAGTGTCTACCACAAATCTTGTCGTGGACTTGTTTTATGGCATGAGAGGCTTCAGTGGAGGTTAGACAGCGAAGAAGAAGGCCGTCGAAGCCTAGCTTATAGAGAAGTCCCCCTAGCATGGTATAGCGAGCTGTGTGCTTGATGAAAGCTCGTCGTGCATTGCTAGAGAGGTTGGGAGGAATGACAGAAAGAGACAAGTAGTCCACAAGTTGCTTATACCAATCATCTCATGGACTAGAATTGACAGTGTTGATATAATTGATGTTAGGAGAGATGTATGAAGGCAACGGTACACGATGCACCGTGAAAAAAAGTTAAGATGATGATGATGAAGATGGGATATGTGAAGCAAGAGAAGCCATGGTGTCAGCAAACTTATTCATGGATCGAGGAATATTCTGCAAGAGGTAATGGTCGAAAGATGCTAGAAGAAGGTCGGCACGGTTTTTATACCTTTGCAAAACTTCATTTTTACAGAGGTATGAACTATTGACTTGATTGACGATGAGCTGCGAGTCGCCGAAGATGTTGATAGACTTGATGCTGAGAGAAAGGGAGGTTTGAAGTCCCAAAATTAAGGCCTCGTATTCGGCCATATTATTGGTATAATCAAAGTCAAGCTTGAAAGATAGAGGCATGGGCTCCCCTTCGAGTGGGATGAGGATGACCCCTGCACCCCCACCGAGTTGACATTTTGAGCCGTCGAAGAATTTTTTTCTTATGATTTGAGTGCTTTTGTGTATGACTAGATTTCATTTGGTTGATCATTATTTTCATCTAGACATTTTGGGTCCAATGGTAAAAAATATGAGTAGGCAATTTGATGACATCACCATTGCCACATGTTGATGAGTCAAGGGGAGTTAGTCATATGATTTTGGTCACATTTGTGCCTATATACTATGCACTAAATTTGAGGTCATTCAATGAATCACAACATAAGATATTTAAGTGCAAAGTTGGGTTCCCAAGCAGTTTGATAGTGTTTTCTTGTACTTAGCCAAATTTGTATGTGACAAGAAAGAATCAAGTAAGTAGTTTGGTGATGGAATATCTCACATGTGTGGAAATTTCAAGATAATTTTATCATATGGGTTTGTTTAGTTTTGTGTCTATGTTATTTTTACTAAGTTTTGGGTCATGCGATGAAGTGCATCAAAAGATATGCATGTGTAAAGTTGACCTTCTACGTAGTTCTTGACTTAGTTGTCTCTATGGTAGAAAAAATATAAGTGAGCAGATTAATGGAGATGCATCTCACACATGTAAAGATTTTAAGATAATTTTGACACATTTTACTATTTTAGGAGATCATATGGTCCAAATTTTAGATCATGTGTTTAAGAGAAATAAATGTTATTAAGGTCCAAAGTTGGCCTTCCAAGCAAATAAGCAATGGTCCCCATAGTCATTTTTTCACAATGTTAAATATCAAGACCAAATGGAGATCCAACTGTTCGTGGGAGTTCATACATCTAGATATATGGTGTGTAGTAAGTCAAATTGTTCAAAGTGTTTGATGCTTAAATTGAGTAAAGATCAAGCTTCTTCTAAGGATCAATGGTGAGTAGGTGTTCATACTAATCAAGGTAAATGGTGTGTATTAAATTAAAGAGGTCAAAGTGATAGTTGTCTAGAATTATTAAAGCAAGGACAATCTCAAAGAGATCAATGGAGTGTGTTTGATCAATATTTCAATATTGCACAAGATAAGGCTAAGTGTTCAAAGTATAAAATTTGGGTAGTCATGTAATATGATTTAAAGTTAAAAGAAGATCAATGGTGTGTGATTGATTTAAACAGCAAGGACATGAGATGAGGACATTTTTTTCAAGGTTTAACTATGACCGTTTGAATTATAATATTTAAATTTAACAAAGGACTGACTAGTGTCTTTTTTGGGCCATATCTTTTGATCTATATAGAATTTGCTCATGGTGTGAAAAGGGAATTTGTAGAAGACTCTAAGGTACATCTAGAAATATATATTATGAAGATATGAAAGTGTGTACAATAAATTATATTGAGGTTCAAATTTTACTATGTGTTCATGTTTATTTTGCAAGTGACTCGAGAAGGATAATTGAGCTCGTGTAGATGTTGTTTTGATGTTTCATGATGAATAAGCTATTGGAGAGTGTTTTATACTCCATAAAGATCATCTATATATATTTTAGAGGTGTGATAAATCTATGTTTAGTATGAATAATGTTTATGAAGTTGACTATGTGTTTTTTCATGGTGTCCTTATGAATAAGGTTAATGTTTGAGTTGATTAAGATTGCACAAAAGACTGAAATGATCACTATAAGCATTTTAGAATGAAAAAGGGTTCATGTGGAGTTGACCTATGCAATTATAAGTTCTCTTATGTTCTTTTTTTGCTTGATGATGTGCTAAATGGGTGAATAGGTCTCCATGATACCTATAAGAGCTATAAAGGCCTAATTGAAAGGTGTTGTTTCTACGCTAATTCGCTTTCTACATTCAAAAGATAGAGAAAATGAGAAACCAAGAGATGGTCAAGGCTTGTGTACCTGGATGTAGTCTACACACCGTAATCCATACGCTGTGAGAACTCCTCTTTGGCTGTGGAGGAATGACACCTGCAAAGAAAGAGACTTGGACAAGGAAAGCGTTAGATGAGAAGATGGTGGGTTGCCAAGCAAAAGCTTGATCCTGAAAGTATAGAGACTTCCTTAAGGGATGTCAACCCACTAGTCAATAAAAGAGGATGCCTGATAAAAGATAGAATGTCAAAATACTGAAATGATAACAGATTGGAAAGGAAATGGAAGACAAATGCTTACCTGTTTAGAAGCTGTCTGCCTGTGCACAGTCACCAGCGTCGGTGGTGTTACCTGCATCGATCAGGAAGGTCACCGACGTCGGTTATGATGCCGATGTCGGTAGGGGTACTGGCTGAGGTTGGTCGAGGCAGTAGTCAGGGACGGGTGGGGCCAGGTTTTTGGACTATGGACAGGGTCTATGGACGTGGTGAAAGGACTGTGGTCTTGTCTGAGGGTCAGGGAGGTCTGTTTAGAGGTCTGAGGGATTGCTTGGAGGTCTGAGGGACTTGTCTTGGGTCTGAGGGACTGAGAATGTTGTCTAAGACTGGACTGAAAGGGTGACAGGGCAAAAGGAAGATGGTTGGGAGACAGGGTCTGAGAACGCTTTTCAGCCTCTCAGAGGATGGATAGGGCAAGTGGTAGATAGTGGATAGGATAGATAAATGAAATCAAATGAAACAATGAAATGAAACAATGAAACTGCTTACCTCCTGCTTGTTGATTGAAGAATGGAGGAGCCTGATGTTGGAGCTACGGAAGGCCTATTGCAAGAAGAAAATGACTAATGCAGAGTTCCTGTATCTACTATTGTTGCTGTATGAGGTGGAGAGAAAGGAGAATATGAATGGCAGGAGCGTCAAGAGAATTCTATTTATAGGCCAGGGGGGTTGATTGTCGGGAAGAGGGGCATCTGCTAGTTGGTCAATGATGGATTGCCCCTTGATAGATTTTTGTTGGATGAATTTGAGGTCGAACTCGGCAAGCAGCATGAGCCACCGAGCCATACATTGATTTTGATATGGCTTGGAGTGCATATATCTAAGAGGGTCTGTGTGAGTGATGACAAAAGTCTTGTGGTTGAGAAGATAGTGGCAGAGATTGGTAGTGGCAAAGACTAACGCCAAATAGAGTTTCTCAGTATAAGTATACCAAGTTTCATAGTCGACCAGTGTTTGACTAATATAGTAAACTGCTTGCTCACAGTGATGCTCATCTTGGTGCGCGATCATGACACCTAATGAATGGTCGGTGGTAGAGATGTAAAGGTAGAAGGGTTGGTCATCTTTAGGTGGAATGAGGACTGGTGGGGAGACCAGATAGCATTTGAGGGATTTAAAAGCCTCTTGACAGTCCTCATCCCATTTAAAGGAGACATCCTTCTTAAGGAGATGATGAAAAGGTTAGCAGCAGTCAAAAAGCTGTGAGATGAAATGGCGAATGGACTGGAGCTTCCCTTGTGGATTGCAAAGCTGCTTGAGAGTGGTCAGAGGTGGCATCTCAAGGATAGCACGGATCTTGGCAGGATCTATCTCGATGCCACGAAAGGAAATGATGAAGCCGAGGAGCTTGCCTGAGAGGACACCAAAGACGCATTTCTTGGGGTTAAGGTGGATATTATATTGAAGAAGGTGAGAGAAGATGATCTTGAGAATGGTCAAGTGGTCACGGCGAAGCTTGGACTTGCCGAGAAGGTCGTCCACATAGTCCTCCATGATTTTGTGGAGGAGATCATGGAAAATGTAAGTCATCGCACGCTAATAAGTGGCACCTGCGTTCTTCAAGCCAAAAGGCATGACCCGATAGCAAAAAGTCCCCCATGGGGTGATAAAGGTAGTCTTATGTTGATCTTTCAGTGCGATTAAGATCTAGTTGTATCCTAAAAACCTGTCCATGAGAGATAGCATCTCATGGCTGGCTGTGAGATCAACAAGCTGGTCAATGTTAGGAAGAGGGAAGTCATCTTTGGGATAGGATAGGCTAAGGTCATGATAGTCTGTGTAGATCTAAATCTCCCCAGTTTCTTTGGTCACTGGGATGATGTTAGAGACCCACTACAGATAATCGATGGGTTGGATGAAAGAGACAAAAAGAAGGTGTTGAAGCTCCTCTTTGACAAGGAGCACAACACGAGGATGCATCTTTTGAAGATTTTGCCTAACAGGCTTAGCCTCTGGTTTGGTGACAATGTTATGGGTAGCAATGGTGGGGTCAATGCCAGGCATGTCACTGTAAGTCCAGGCAAAGGCCTTGCTATGGTCTGAGAGGAACTGGGTGTAGTCTAGCTGCTCCTAAGCATCTAAAGATTGGCCAATCTTTAAGACGTGAGGAACATCGAAAGAAGAGAGGTTGATGTCAATGGTAGATTCATTTAACATAACCTGGGTCTCAGAAGGGAGGGAAAGCTAGATAAAAGAGTCGTCAGCGCCCATGTAAGATAGAATGGCGTCATCATCGACGCAGCAGACAGTGTGAATGGTCGCTGACTCATCCTCTATCATGCTGGGATAAATGAGAGGGAAGGACCTGGACACCCCATTGAGCTGATAGGTTAGGGGTTCTAGGCGGATGGTGTTTATGGAAAAAAAATTAGGAGGGATGGAAACCACCAACTCCATAGGTGAAGAAGGAGAAATGGGTGAGTTTGGACGAGATTGGTCAATGGTTGGCTCGGGACAAAGGTCTGAAGGAGCCTGAGTGGGGTCATGATATCCCAGGCCATACCATTTCTTGGCATCATCATCGTTGAGAGGCTTAATAGGTTGATGGGAGACTTGCTCATAGCATCCAAAACCAAAACCCTTCCATGCACACCTATAAAGGTAAGTGTGTGCAAAGGCAAGGTTGCCAAGAAATGAGAAGTCTGATGTGAATGGTTGAGGTGAAGAGAGAGGATTTCCATCAATATGAGCTTGATTGAGCCCCCCATAAACAAGATTGGTTTGGAGGTGAGGAAGACCATAAGGCACGACCATCCTGATTCGATGGTTGTAACTAGGGCTATGGTGAAGGTGTCCATACTCTTGCAGAGTTTGAAACATGTCTAAGGTCAACAAGCGATATTCCCCAAGTGAAATTCATTGGAATATGTCTTCCATGGGGTCTTTGGTCATCGCTTGAAGAGGAGGGGTGAGGGCAACCACCAGTTGCAAACTAGTCGAAGCTTCCATGGATGGAGGCGGTGCCGGAGTTGATGGCTTAATAGGAATGAGGACATCATTTAGACAGTAGGTTGTGTTACAAGTTTTGAAGGGTGAAGGGTTAGTGGGAATGGTGTGGACTTGCCCGTCATGCTCAAATTTCACACAATGGTGAAGGGTGGAGGGGACACAGGCCATGGCACGGATCTAGGGTCGACCTAGCAACATGTTGTATTAAAACTCTCCTTCGATGATATAGAAGAGCTTTGGGACTGTGTGTGGACCAATGCAAATGTGAAGAACAACTATGCCAATGGTCATGGTAGTGGTGTCATTGAAAGAGCACAAGATTGCATCAGTTTTGGAGACGCAATTCTTGGGAAGGGCCAACTGATCAAAGGCATGGGTGGAGATAATGTTGATGCTAGCACCTCCATCGATCATAACACATTTAATGCATGTCTGATCAACATAGGCAGTGATAAAGAGGGTGGCATTCTGATCTTCCATGTTGGATGCGAGAATCTCAGAATCGTTGAATGTGATGGAGGCAATAGGTGATAAAGAGTGGACGAGGGCAGCGAGTGGTTGGGGGTCCTCGGGTTGGACCTCCACTGCCTACAGGGCTCAAATGAGGGCTTGACGATGCTGGGGTGAGGTTTCAATGAGGTCATAAAGGGACATCTTCACAGGCATTTGGTGAAGTTGTTTCAACATGGAGTCATGAATCGGCCTGGAAGAGGAAGACGAAGAAGGCTGAGATGTGCCAAGGATAGAAATTTTAGGCTTGGGTGGTTCAGGCAGCTTGACGAAAGGGTAGGTCCAAGGAATGGTGGCTTTTTCTTTCACCTTGTCCTTTTGTGACCTAGTGGTTATGTGGATAGCATTGATTTCAAAGATAGGAGGTGAAGAAGGGGTCATGGCCTGCTGGTGAGATGTGGTTGAAGAGGTTGGATGGGAAGGTGTTGAGGGTTGGTCAAGAGTGTCCTCAACGAGAAGAGTGTCCTCCATATAACAGAGAATGATGGCCTTGAGGGCATAGCAAGTCTCGGTGTCGTGTCCTAGCGTACGATGATATAAGCAAATCTTCATGTCCTCAAACCAGGAGGGCTTGGACCCGAGAGGTTGGAAAGGCCTGATGGGTGGAAGGGTTAAGCTAGAAGTCTACAAAATTTGATGCAATATCAATGAGTATGAGCCCACTAAGGGGTCTGTGCTAGTTGATATGTGCGAGGCCGGTGACTTTTGCTTAGGTAGAGTTAGAGGAGGCTTCCGTACCGCCTTGTGGGTTGATGGTGTGGTGACAGGTGGAGATGGCACTTTCTTCATGAGAGGTACCACCTTTTTAGGAGAGGGTAGGCTTGAGGTAGGCAGGAGAAGTAAAGGAGGCAACTGGTTTTGATTAGAGGTTGGAGTGGGAAGGACTCTGGTCAGGTTTGAAGGATGGGGGCCCAAAATGGAAGGCAATGGTGACAGGGGAGGAGGCATTCGCTTCTATGGTCTGGTAGTCTTCTTCATCTTGGTTGGAAGACTAATACTGGTCAAGGTTTGGTCAAAGTCCACCTTCACTTACGGGTGAGTGAGGGTAGAGATAGGGCGAACACTAAGTGACTTGATAGGTTTAGATGGGGTAGGTGCGGGTTTTGGTTTTGATGGGGTTGGTTGAGGTTTAGGAGCGGGGGTCTAGTCTTTGTTGAGAGTCTTGGGAGATTCTATCTTGGGAGGATTAGCAGCATGAGATGAGAGGGCACGGGCATGTTGAAGAGCTTTAAGACACTCCCACAATCCCTGATGTTCCACTTTCCTTGAAGGGAGAAGTCTGATTTTCTCCACTAGTCTGGAAAATGGTTGAAAAGATGTTGGATGAGGTTTGGGTTCTTGAGAAGATGTTGACGGTTGTGGGGCCGAAGATGAGATGGGTGTAGCAGTCTCGGACCCATGGCATGATGAAGTCGTGATAGATTCATCCTTGGTTGGAGATGAAGGAGAGGCAGGTTCTTCCCTGGGTGGAGAAGAAACCAGAGAATGAGGCTCCTCAAGCAGGTAAAGGGCAGGGATGATGGTGCCCTCCACTTGCAGTTGAGGAGTAAGAAGGGTCGGGTCCTCCATAGGCAGCAGGAAGGAGGATGGTGAGACCGGTGGTGCTAGTAAGGTTGAGGCATCCTCCAAGATGAGAGAGGTTAATAGAGAACTAACCGGGGAAAGAGGTTCATCCACACATGATGGACTGATGGATGGACTAAACTCTTGAAGTTAGTCAGGGATGAAGGGCAAGACCGTATTGACTGTTTGAATGTTGTGTTCATGAGTGCCATCAATCAAGGTCTGGACATTGTTTTGGGTTGGTGGATGATTGGGGAATGGTTGCTTGAAGATGTCGATGCCTTAATTAGAGGGGCATTGGGATTGTCTAGGATGAGGTCACCCTTTTCGAGCATGTCTTGGATTATGTTTTTAAGGGCCTTGCAGTTCCCCATGTCATGTCCTTTAACACGATGGTAGTTGCAGAAGTCATGTTCCCTATACCACATACGGATGGCATGTGAGGGATCAAATTATGGAGGTGGTCGGATTTGAGGGAGACTGAGAACTCCCTATTTAACAAGTTTTTCTAGCACAGATGCGTATGATTCTCCAAGAGGAGTATATTATCGTTGTACGTATCTCTACTGGAATTGGTAGGTGGCGCTCTGAGATGTGGATGGCTCAGGTTGGTTAGTTGAAGGTGAAGAGGATGAAGGTCTAATGACCACAGCGTTAGCTAAAGCTTTAGACTTAGGATTGGATGATGAAGGTTTAGAAGAAGGGGAGTCATTGGTCTTAGAGTTGGGATTCTTGCTCTGCAACTTGACTTTATTCTCCTCGATGGCATGTAATTCAAGCTTGCAGGCCATCGTGAAGGCTTCGTCAAAGGTGCAGAAGGTCTGAACCCTCAAGGTGGAAGAAATATGTCTAGCGCAGGCTTAGGAGAAAAGTTCAATAAGTTTGAGTTGGGGTAAGGAAAAGGAGAGTTGATTGATGAGGCCTCTCCAGCAAGAAATGAAGTCAGCTATGGATTTGTCCTTGAATTGGCAGATAGAATAGAGGTCTATGATCAAGACCTTCTTGGTGATGTTGATGGAGAAGTGATCAAGAAAGAGCTGGGCCAACTGTGTGAATGTGAAGAGGGAATGGTTGGCAAGGGAGCTGTCCCAGTCAAGTGCAGCACAAGAGAGGGACATAGGAAACATGCGTAAAAGCAATGCATCATCATGGGCAATACGGTAACAAGCATGTCTGAATGCCCATAAGTGTTGTTGTGGGTCTTCCTTTCTTTGAAAGCGAGAAAATTTTGAAAGTTCCCACTGGCTGGGATATGGTCTAATCGGGACAGAAGGATGAATAGGCTCATTTCAAATTTGCTCGTATGAGAGAGCATTGCGTGAGCCAAAAATGGAGGTCTCTAGGCTGGACATCTTGTCCATTAGCATTTTGATGATATCTGCTAATGGATTGGCATGTGGCATGCCCCCTAGGTTGTAGGGTGCTTGGAAGAGGCTAGAGGAGGCATACGATGTAGTTGGTTGTGCCTGTAAGGGTGCAATGTTGGGATAACTAGTCGTAGGGATAGAAGAGAATGCTAAGGGTGGTTGGGTAGAGGGCATAGCTAGGCCCGATGTTGCCATGAGAGGTTGGATTGTGGTAATAGGGGCCAATGGATAGGAAGCCACCCTAGTGTTGATAGGAGCAAGGGTAGGCAGAATAGAGATGACTAGATTCTGGAAAGGAGTGGATAGCGGTTGAGTGGGCTAAGGTTGATAGGGGGCCGAAACCCCAGTGGAAGTGGGATGAAAGATGGAGGGAGAGGCCACACTTGGAAGGTTGGTCAAGGTCTGGTCATTGGTTGAGGTGATAGCTTGGGTGTATAAAGGTTGAACTATGGACGCTGTCGATATGGCCGTAATCGCGACAAGAGAGGTCGGCATTCCATAAATCGGATTACCCAAGGAGTCTCGCGTTCAGCTATGCATGAGATAGTGCTGCAAGGCTTTGACGTTGAGGTCCAAGAATCATGCAAAATCTTGGTCCCCTTCTGGGATAATAGGAGTCTGGGGCGGGGTTGGACAAGTAGGAGTTCTTTCAGTCTCTGAGTGGAACTCCATTATAGGACCGGTTATGGATGGGGTAGACAGAAGCAGTTGATGGCTAGCATGGTCAAGAATGGCCTTGGTTTGACTGCGTGTCAAAACCATACAAGGCAAGAAGAGGGTCAAGGTCCAAAAACTATGTTTTTTCAATTTCAGAAACTCATAATGGGGTTTTGGCAGAGAAGGGACAGGTTTTAAGGCTGCTATTTTTTTTAAAAAAAAGGACTGTGACAGAGACCGACGTCGATTGAAAAACTGATGTCGGTAAGAAAGATGGCTGACGTCGGTCAGATAACTGATGTCGGCGAGAAAAGGCTATCGATGTTGGTGGTAAAAGTGATGCCAGTGACTATGTTTTCCAAAAACCCAAAAGATTTGAGAGTTTTTGAAAAACAGGTAGAAGAACGTCCTCACTAGCTCAAACAAGTAGATAAGAACATAAAAGATGAAGAACACAAGCAAATCCTAAGCATTAAATCCCTAGAAATTTATTAGGATCATGATGGCTTATACCTTAGAAATGTGTAGGAAGATTGGCTTTTTAGTCGGGTCCTATAAGAGGTAGTCTATGGATGGTTTTGGGTTTTGTTTAGGCGCTCAAGAAGTCTGGGTTAGGTTTCGTACATGGCCTGGCGCTAAGGAGTAAGCTCCCCTCACTTCATGAGCCCAGTGATAAACTGGTCTCTCTTAGCCAAAATATACTTTCCCTAGAGTTTAGACTCTACCAGAGAATAGAGTGGGCTTTCCCCTTGGTGATGAAATCCAAGTAGGATCGCCAAGACGGGTAAGGTATCTGCTGGGGGATGTAATCCCAGTCGGGCCTTATCTCAGGTAAGTTTGATGTTTGTTTTAGTGCAAGTGGTTTAGGTTGTGTAGCAGCAAGTGATCTACGATTAATATGTGTTTTGTTAATTACTAAGTGTGGACTAATGCAAGTACAAGCATAAATGGAATGCAAAGTGTTTTAAACCCCAAGTCTAAATGTTAAGTTCGGATGAAAAACAAGTTGAGAAAAGGTTTGAGGAATATGATTTTTGACTAGTCTAGAAATGCAAGAAAAGAAAAGAAAAGTTATTTTTATTCCTGCTTATAATGTCATTTAGAAAGGAAGGAAGAGGTGAAAAGGGAGGATCCTAATGCACCCTATATGAAAAGAAGGAAAGAAACCCAAGGGAGACCCTAGGGTCCCACTGGGCGTGCCAGAATGTTTCTACGCTAATTCACTTTCTACATTCAAAAGATAGAGAAAATGAGAAACTAAGAGATGGTCAAGGCTTTTGTACCTGGATGTAGTCTGCGCACCGTAATTCAGACGCTGTGAGAACTCCTCTTTGGCTGTGGAGGAATGACACCTGCAAAGAAAGACACTTGGACAAGGAAAGCATTAGATGAGAAGATGGTGGGTTGCCAAGCAAAATCTTGATCCTGGAAGTATAGAGACTTCCTTAAGGGATGTCAACCCACTAGTTAATAAAAGAGGATGCCTGATAAAAGATAGAATGTCAAAATACTGAAATGATAATAGACTAGAAAGGAAATGGAAGACAAATGCTTACCTATTTAGAAGTTGTCTGCCTATGCACAGTCGCCAGCGTCGGTGGTGTTGCCGGCGTCAGTCAGGAAGGTCACCGACGTCGGTTATGATGTCGACGTCGGTAGGGGTACTGGCCGAGGTCGGTCGGGGTAGTAGTCAGGGACGGGTCGGGCTAGGTTTTAGGACTGTGGATAGGGTCTATGGATGCGGTGAAAGGACTATGGTCTTGTCTGAGGGTCAGGGAGGTCTATTTAGAGGTCTGAGGGATTGCTTGGAGGTCTGAGGGACTTGTCTTGGGTCTGAGGGACTGAGAATGTTGTCTGGGACTGGACTGAAAGGGTGACAGGGCAAAAGGAAGATGGTTGGGAGACAGGGTCTGAGAAGGCTTTTCAGCCTCTTAGAGGAAGGACAGGGCAAGTAGTAGACAGTGGATAGGATAGATAAATGCAATCAAATGAAACAATGAAATGAAACAATGAAACTGCTTACCTCCTGCTTGTTGATTAAAGAATTGAGGAGCCTGATGTTGGAGCTGCAAAAGGCCTGTTGCAAGAAGAAAATGACTGATGTTGAGTTCCTGTATCTGCTGCTATTGCTATACGAGGTGGAGAGAAAGGAGAATATGAATGGCAAGAGCGTCAAGACAATTTTGTTCGCGGGTCGGGGGGGGTCTGCAACGGATGCAGGAAATGGTCTTGAAGGCTGCCGACGCCGACAGGATCACCGACATCGGCCGCAGGTTAGCCGACGTCGGCAATAGAAGAATGGGGACAGAGGCTAAAATTAGCCTCTGTCCGTTCTTTCACGCCGCCGGGTCAAGGGGTCGTGGAGAAAACGGTCATGAGAAGGCTTAATGGGTGCGGGAGGAGGGATGAAGGGGAGATTTGGGGTAATAAAGGCTAGGAGAGAGGTGGGGGGATCCAAGGTGGCAAGGGTGAGGTGGAAAGGGGGCCACTAAATTAAAATGTTTAAGTTATTTTAATTTAATGAATGGAGGGGACTAGGACAAGGGTTAGGGCATATACCAAGGGGGTTAAGGGGTGAAGACGACCAAGGCGCAGACACATTTTTGGTGTCTACAGGTGTAGTTATTTAAGGGTGACCCATGATTTCTATATCTGACCTATGTGGATGGTATTGAAATGTATCTCAAAGATATAGATGCCTTAAGGGTTAATGCATGCATAATGGCTGACCAATATGTTGATGATCATGATTGCTCTATAAATAGTGAAACCAAATGAGATGGTTTCTAGATTAGAGAGAGACTTATGTTTGAAATTTGATTTTAAAAGTATAGTATTGTAAATCAAAGGAAATGATGTGTGCCCAATGGATGAGTTGAATAACAAAATATATTAAGGATTGTATGTATGACTTATAGGTCATAATTTTGTTGGTAGAATAGTGATATTGTAGATTGAGTATGAGTGAAGGTAAAGAGTGATAATCAAAGGTCCATCATCAGGTGTTGAAGACATTAGTTCATAAGTATATTTTTTCATAGGTATTGTTTTGGAATCTCAACATCTAGGGGATTGTAGCCTCCTTACAAGGTGGAAATTTCTAAAGATCTAGTTGTTGTTTTAACTTAGATAGATAGGTGTTGTAGCACATTATGGGATTGTAGTCTCACTAAATAAGGAATGGTAGTTCTTTGATCAGTTTCAATTGGTCTAAATTGGTTATTGTTATAATATAATAGTATTCTAATTATAGGTTCTATTGACTTTTCTCCCCCAAGATGTTTTCCCACCTATGTCATATGTTGTGTGTTTGATCTTGCATTGTTTCTCTTGTTCATTTCTATGGTTAATGTATATGCTTCATGAATGCTTATGATGATTGATTAATAATTTTAAAGGATTGAAATTGAAGTTATATTATCTAGGCTCACTGATTCACCCCCCTCTCAGTAATTGTACCTCTAATAGACACTAATCTCATACCTTCTCAAAATGTCTCTTCATGTAATGATTAGAGTCATGACTAGTCTTCTCAAGCACTTCAATCTTGAAAACTAACCTTGAAACACTCCTTGATGTTTCTGAACCTCACCTACATTCCTTTCATGATATTTATATAACATAATACCTATGATAATACCTCTTCATGCTCATCATGCACATGCTCATGATATGACTATGCTTGTTATGACTAGGTTTTTGAAGACACCTTGTTTTCAAGGACTAGTACTCAAAACATGCTTCCCTTCGATTGAGTCTTGACATCAACCTTAAATGAATCATTAAATTTCCTAAAAATTCTCTGTCAATAGAGAGACATTAGGTTTCCTTCAAATTATATCTTATCTCATGGGTCATATCTCATAGAATACTCACTATGCATCTTTACCATATGCATCTTAACATCGATAACATCAAACTTGACATTAAAAGGCATCAACCTTGATATCAATGAAAATACTTATCAACATGTTTTAGGTTTGGTGTCAAGTTTTAGTGTTTAGGTTTTAGGGTTTAATGGATTAGGGCTTAGAATTTAGGATTTGGGATTTAGGTTTTAAGGATTAGGATTTAGGGTTTAGGTTTTAGTGTTTAGGTTTAATGATAATGGTTTAGGGTTCATTTCTTAGGGTTTGGGTGAAGTATTTAGGGTTAAAGGTTTATATTTTAGTGTATGGGGTTATTGTTTGGGTTTTGGCATTCAAGTTTTAAGTTTTAGGATTTATGGTTTATGGTTTTGAGTTTAAATTTGAATTTTTATGGTTACAGGTTTGTGGTTTAGGGTTTAACATTCAAGTTTTAGGGTTTAGTGCTTACAGTTTTAGGATTAGATTTTAGGTTTAATAGTTTAGGGTATAAGGTTTAGGGTTTAGGGTTTGTGGTTTAGTTTTTAGCATTTGACATTATTGATTTTGAATTATTTTTTAAGGTTTAGTGTTTATAATTAAGGGTATAATGTTAAGGGTTTATGGTTTAGTGTTTAGTATTTAGGATTTTAGGTTTATAGTTTGGGGTTTAGGGTCTAGGATGTAAAGTCTAGGGTTTGACGTTTTAAGGTTATATGCTTAGGTTTATATCTTAAGGTTTATGGATTATTGTTTTGGGTTTAGGTATATTGTATTATGGTTAAGGGTTCAAGTTTTAGGGCTTAGGTTTTAGGATTTAAGTATTAATTTAGTGTTCATGGTTCAAAGTTTAAACATTAGTGTTTGGGGGTTAGGTTTTAGGTTTTAATGTTTATGGTTTAAGGTTTACTGTTTAGGGTTTGGGGTTTGGGGTTAATGTTTGAGGTAGAAATGGAGTGTACTAAGGTGATTTTCTACATTCATTACCAATATGAGTGACTGTATCACGACCACATGAAGATGTCATGTATGATTGACCCTATACCTTCATGTAATATTATGTATGTGGTATATGTAATGTATGAATGATTGTATCATTACTATATATATGCTATAGGTTTCATGTTAAAGGCTATTCATTTATGCTCATTGATACACCCATTAATTAAATTTCATTTTATAAGTTTAGAATGAGGTTTTTAAGAAGATTAAAAGGCAAAGATAACAAATTATACATATAGTACATCTCCAACAACTTTATCAAATTCAAACCTTTAAAAAAGAAGGAATTTAAAGTTAGAACAAGCTTTAAAAGTGAATAAATTCATGAATATAAGTAAATTTGATAGTATGATAAGACAAAACAAGGTTCTATGTAGATAAAAGAATCATTTTCTTGTTAATAAAATGTGTGGTTTTTTTAAGATAATGTATACCTTGTAAATCTTGTTTTTCGTGTATCTATAGTCATTTATAGTCTCTTGTATCACATAGAAAAGGTTGCATGAGTTTGTTTCAAAGACTGGATAAGTCAAAAAATGTAGTCAAGACTCTATTCTAAGTGTTATTTCTTGAAAATAGTCTTTAAGTTATATAAACAATCAATTTTAAACTATTAGGCTCTATGTGCATAGTCAAACCTTACAATAGGGTTTTTTATTTAAAAACTAACCATAAATTGCATCTAAACTGGTGAAATATCCTTAAAATCATAAGGAAATTGTTATAGAAGGTTTATAACATATTCTAATAGGTAGTGTATTAAAATGGAAATGCAACTGATCTATTAGTCAATCTTATCTCGAAGAAGATAAATCTTACTTACAGTTCTGATTGTTGATATATTATATATTCAGGGTCATTAACAAGATACATCCACTAGACATAACCAAGGGATATATTACCATAATAATATCACTAGGGAGGGTTTCAAACCCTCCAGCCAAGAAAAACTATACAATAACCCTAACTAGTTCCTATGTTTTCATATTCACAATGTAAATGATAAGTAAAGTAAATTTTAATCTAGTGCTCACTAGAGATTATGGCACAAAGTGCTGATAATAAACATAAAAGTAAATATTAATGGAATATTTATACTCACATCAATGTATAATAAATCCTAATACATGGGAGAGAAGTATAAATGTTAATCTATCTACTCTTACAAAAAAGGGAAAAAGCTAGGAATACTTACCTTTGAAAATTAATCTGTCAAAACTCAATCTCTCCCTTGGCCAAGGTGCTTTGAAAGAGGTTGTTGTATTATGTAAAGATAATGAGGATAAGTTAGATCCAGGATACACAACCTATCTATTCATTTAAAATACTTATCCACAAGATAAGATCTATATCTCCAAAGAAATTATGAAACCCTAAGTTATTCTCTTCAAGTAGAATGATGGATAAGTAGATGCACAATATAATACTATTCTTCTTCTCTTTATCTATTTAATAAATTATGAAATTAATGTGTATATATAGATCAACCTAAGCCTAATACTTTCCAAAATTTTAGCATATAGGGTCATCCCAATTGACTATGTATAGTTAGTTATAAAACCACATTAGATCTTGGTCTAGGTTAGTCAAGGGCCGACCTAAAATCTAAAAGAGTTTTATGAATTAGAGTACAGGGTTGATGGGGTTGAAATTGCATTTTAAACCATAAAAAAAGAGTTTAGACTTAGGTAAGGGATAATGAAAGTGGAAAATGAATAGATGAGGGTGAAAAGTAAGAGGAAAAGATTAGGGTAATTATTTTAAGATATGGTTATGTAGATAACAAGTGATAATAAAGGGACAACAATATTGTAAAGAATGAATGGTTTGTCCACCCCTTTATTCACACACCCCTTAAGGCATGCACTTAGACAAATTAAGAATCAATAGGATCCTGTGAGAGTGAAATAATATTTAATTGATAAATTTTGAAAATATTATGTGTATACATATGTCCCACTCAAATCTCATCACGTGTCACTTAGGTATAACACAGGATGGTGCTTCAGGAAAAGAACATAGCAAAACACAACACTAAAGCTATATAAATTGTATTAATGATAAAATAACATAAATGAAAGGACATAATTTAAAAATACATACCTTTAATTACATTAGTGCTATAGATAAATAATGAGATGCAAGAAATGGGAAGGTCTCCCATGTAGGAATCATTAGGAAAACCTATAGAAATTAGCAAAAAAGAGTGAAAATAAAAAATTTCTCAACATATACATATAATAGGTGAAAATAATCTCTATGATGTCAGGATTCTAGAACATTTTATGGTAAAAAAAAAGAGCTACTAGAAACAAAGATATGGTCAAAACATAAAATATGGCAGTAAATATTTGAAAGGTAAATAATTTTGAATAGTAAATATAAGTAGGGTGAAAAAGAATTCATTTTTATTTTTAATATTGTAAGAAAATAGAGATATAAGAGTCCTATTTTGAGACCATAGAGCCATCATGGTGAGGATACGATAACTGAGATGGGGGGATGCATAGTGGCCACAACAAGTGGAGCACATGTAAGTAATTATGAATTTCAAATTTTTGAATAATTTTATTTGAAATTTAGTTAAATATATAAAATTGTTTTGAAGAAAAAATAAGAGCACCAAAATGAACCCTAATAATTATTTAGGTAAACTAATGGTGGCGTAGGGTACAAGGTAGGAAGAACTCAGACCAATAAATGCCTAAGGCATTTATGGTAAATGGTTAAAAAGTTACCATTATGGAAGAGTAGAGTTGACTTGGTCGACTTAGTCTATAAGGTGATAAAAAAATATAGCCAATTGTGTATAATTGGGATGATATAGTATTATAATAGGTGGTCAATTGCATAGTAGTAGGCTAACTTAGTTGGTAGGGAGGATAAGGACAACTATGTATGACATAGTCAACTTAGTTGTTGGATAGGACCGATGTAGTATCATAAAATGGGGATGATTGTGTATGACAAGGCTGATATAGTATGCTAAAACAATAAGATGGTTGATTTAGTATTGAATAGATAGATCTAGTTAGAAATTAAAATGGTTGATTTAGTATCAAAAATAAGATATAGGATTGATATAGTATAAATGGGCTGAATCTGTAGGAAAATTAGGAAAATGAGAAACAAAATCAAACCATTTTATTTAAGTAGTTAATTTATGAATTTTGTAGAATGTATTGTAATTATTTATGACATGGAGATATGATACATCCTTTTTTGTTTGATATTTTATAGATACAATTTAGGTATTAGTTCTTGATAGATGCATTGTGGTTTCCAATTTTATTAGATTTATTGACTAATGTTGATAGAGTAGGACTAGTTACACTAGGCTTTGGAGATATCATGGAGATGAGGTGTATCCCGCTTAGTGTTCATCTTGTTTTCATGTTCCTTGGAGCATGGGAATGGTTGACCAACACTTATATATTGCTTGTGGATGGAGAACCCTTGAGGTGGGTATCACACTAGAGGATGTGTATGAATTACTTGGACTATTCATAGGAGGGACACTAGTGATCACTAAGACACTAGATGATCTAGATGAGAAGTGAGTACTAGCCCAATGGATAATGTGCTCAAACAAGATATACCCTAGATTGAGGGTGAGTTATTTTTATGTGTATATTGAAGATATTACAAACATATAAAAGGCCATGATATGATTTGTGATAACATGAGTGTTATGCCACAAATTAAATGGTAAGGTACCATTATATGTGATAGGCTTATTTCAATCCATATTAGATCAAGGAGCACTATACATCTTTAGGGTTATCATCTAGGTCAAGATCAAGCATGATATGTATGGGATGTTGTCTAGAGTGTATAAGACAATAGGGCCTATATTTTTACTGAGTGCCTAGATATATGAGAGGCTCCCCATGTATTAGCTAGTTGGGTTGCCCCAAGTGGTCGATAATAGGTTACCTTGGGTCATATAATATAGGAAGAACGATGTAGCTTGGGTCATGCTCTATGTGATAATGTTGTAGATTATCACATGAGAGGAGATTGTATGGCAGCCCTACATGCATATTACTACTATATGACCTAGTTAGGTGATCATTGATAGAGGATTGGCATGATATAGATCATAGGCCACTATACCTCATAGGTAGAGCTGCCTCTATTGACATGCTTGCTAGGTTAGTTTAGACTCCCACATCTAGAATCCATTATTATAGTGATTGATTATTCAGAAAAACATGATAGAGAGTTGAGGGGATGAGGAGGAAGAGGATTAATAGTGGAGATACTTTTGATTAAGTCATGACATGATAGAACTTAGACTGGTCAAGCATGTCAGTAGGTGGTAGTGATAGGAAATGACATGGATGTGGATGTAGGAACATAATAGACACCATGATAAGCATCATAACAATAGAAGTAGTGATCACCCTAACCAAATTATAGATGGAATCATTATTAGTGAGATCAAACACAAGTTAGAATTACAACACATGATGAACCAACAATGACTCTAAGACATAGGTAGTCCAAAAAAGCACCTATGAAGAGAGGATCATGATAGGATTGAGTGGTGAATCTTGGATTTACACTAGTGTGGAGGTGATCGATAAAATAGGTAAATGATGGATGAGAAAATGGAGATACCATGTGTGGTAGGTGATTAGATAGGGAGATGGTGATTGGTGACACCAAAACTAGAGAGAAATGTTGTAACTTTGATTTTAAGCTTTGATATAAGACAGTAATTTTATTTGATTATAGTAGATAGATATATTTTGAGATATATATCTGATCTAATGTATATTTTTTTTTTTTTTTGTAGATCTTATGGTAGAGGATATCAAATGAGGATCTTTGGTTATGGCTATGCACCATGACATTTAGATGAGGTGATAGTTCCATACAACCTCATCATGATGGATGAGTCTATGGTACCATCTACCACAACCTAGATGAGATATTTTATACTTGTATGGGAGACCACAAGGTAGTCTCAACCATGTAAGGATGGATTTCAACCATTATTAAGGGTGGGAGAGGGAGAGACATGGGCCTGATAGGCCTTGGTGCATTATAGAGTGACACAAATGGATAACACTATCTAGCTTAGCTAGGTTCAAGACTAAGTGACCAATCTATAAGAATAGGTATTAGGTTTTAAATCCTGAACTACCTCATTACATCATACCATTTAGATGGGATAGTCCCATGTATTTATGGGTAGCATGGATAGGTAGGATGGAGCCCATCCTTAGAGATGGAGCTATTTTGTATTATGAAATTTGTATTATATAAAACACATGATATGTGTGTGTGTGTGTTTGTGTGTGTGTGTGGGGAGGGGGGCGGGGTGCGGGCATAAGTGCAAAAAAATAGGGGATAAAAATGGGCCTACCCATGGACATGATTTTTCTAAAATTTTAGAAATTTAAACTTGTGTATATAATTTGAGATGGCTACACTCAAAATTTGAAGATGATATGCAAACATTAATTGTAGAATTTTGAGTCTAGTTTCCAAAAAAAGTAAAAATTAAATGGTTATGTATAAATAGGTCAAACATTCAAATGTGAAGAGGAGTTCATGTTTTTTTTAAGAAAACATAGTAGATAGATGGCTGTGTAGCCCACCATTATTTAAGTATCATTAAATATTGTTTGAAACCCTTTAGTGATTATTTAGATAAGATATTCTAGTGTGTTAGGAATTTTTTTTATATTTTTTCAATGAATATTTTTTATTGATTTTGCAATTAAGTAAATCTTGAAAATTGACAAAAAAATGGATAGCCAGTCATGCAGCCCCTCTAACTCTCTAAAAAAAATTGATTTTTTTTAAAGTGTTTAGAATTAGACCTAGTTTATTACCTTATAATTTATTTTTCACTTTTATCAATGAAAAAAATTACATAAACATGAATAGACATGTATATGTGTGGCATTTAGTGGCCTAAAAGAGATGTAGCTAGAAATAAATATAGTTTAAACCTTTAAAATAACCCCAAAATAATATAAAAACATACATTTGGAAAGAAGACAATGCACTCATCATGATGGTAATAATTTATTGAATTTTTTTGTTGAAAGCCATAGCATAAATAGTGATTGAAGTTGAAATTTGTTGGTTTCTATCAAAATTCTTGGTCTTAGCTATAGATGCATAGTCACAAGCCTTTTGCTCAAAATTCCAAGCCATTTTTGAGCCTAAAGGCTCATTTTTGAATTCAAATTCAAATAGCATGTAAATTTTATATAATGTGTATACATTATATAACATGTGTGCATTATTTTTTAATAAGACCAAAAATCCAAATTTGGTCTTTGGGTATGCATTTTGTTTTGTATAAGATGTGGTTTTGATCTCAATAAACTTGAAATGGTCACATGTATCCTTGGTCTTGTGCCTGTAGTGATGAATATATAGCTTATTAAATATCTAAATTCACTAGGGACCTTATTCAAAACCATTAAGGGATGGCTATGATTTGGAAATATAGGGTGGTGTAGACCTAACATTAACCAAGTATGGCATATGTATAAGTTATCCAAGATAAAAATATATTGAACTTATTCAAGATACATTAAAGGTGATAATGTCCCCTAAATCTAAGACCTACTGCCCCTCAAGGATAATGTTAAGAAAAAGGACCTAGTAATTGTTTATGTGGATGATGTTGCTCACGTCATATAGATGGTTGATCAAAATTGAATACCCATGTACACCCCCTCTATAAAGGTTTCAAGATTATATATTTTGTATATCTTTGATCATATTTTTCATATTTCTTTATAACGAGCTTAAACCTTATGATGTAGACTACAAGAAAGTAGTATCTTAGAATTTTTGCTTTGGCTTGGGATTTGAGGTTGAGAATTCCATTGCTAAATTGTGTTTTCTTCTATGTATAGGACTTTATATGAATGTACTTTAGGATCTACAGGTAATTCAAGGTAGAGGTATGTAAATAATTTAAATACATACATATAAAATTGGTAGCGTTTGATGTTCACTCAATTTGGATGGGACCTTAAAGGGATCTACATGACATTTTTCATACAGTAATGGAAATTCAAAGTCTCACATCATGTGAGTTATTTACTAGACATAAGATAATGGGATCAATGCCAATATTAAACATTTTTGGCTTATATGTATGTATTATATTTGTGAATAGGATTTAATTAGATTGGTTGGAGGTGATGGGACCTATATAGGTATCAAAGATCATTAATTCCATTCATGTGAGTTAATAAATGTAGAGAGTGTAGAATGCACATGCCTAGATTTATCCTTTATGGCATCTGAGATGTGTTCATATTTTCTAAAGTGTTTCTTATTGATGATGGGATGATTGAGTACTTTTGATGACTTCATATAGTGGAGCTAGGCCCAACCTATCAATATTACCTACTTAAATCAACTAGTTGGTGTAGAAAAGTACACATGGCCATCTATGATTGGATTAGGACTCCCAAGGCACTAAAATATTTGATTCTTGTGGGATTTAGAATGTATGTATATCTAAAAAAATTAACACTTATCTAGGTGTACTAGGCCTACATGTGGAAATATTTGATTTTATTAGGCATCTTGAGGCTCTAATAAATTTGATTCTTTTAGGACTTGACAGTTAGATCTTTAACACTTATATGTGTGTACAAGATACACATGGTGAAATCTAATTGAATCAGACCTCATAGGGATCTAATATTTCATTAACACTTCTAGGACTTGACACACTCAACAATGCTAAAATTTTTGAGTATATAAGGTACATGTGGTGATATGTAATGGGATTTGGCCTCATGGAGCATTGTCAACTCTAAAAATTTTAGGACTTGATGTATCTTTGATAAATTTAACACTTTTGGGTGTGTGACGTACACATGTGGCATAACAAGGTTCAATTATAGGAGCAATTAGGGTCAAAATAAGCCATGTATCAACCTATTTTGAATTATATTCATGATGTGATTTGGAGTGAAATTAACCCTATAATGTCATCATGTATATATACAATGAACCAAAGAGTTAATTCATTCAATCAAGGATGCATGGGAGGCCAATTTGAACCCCTTATTAGCATAACTATAAGATCATGATATATGATTTGGAACAAAATTAAGTATGATTCTATCATGAATTGAACCAATTAGTCAATTAGTTCAACTAGGGATGTGATTTTGTCAAAATTGAGCTATTAAACCAAATTTATTGCCAAATTGATTGTCTAATCTATGTAACATGTATGGCTTAACTGACCCTAATTTAATAATAAATTCAAATATAAACATAAATGTGACCAATATGAACCCATTGAACCTAAATTAGAGTCTATGCTATGATTAAAGTGGCTAAATTAGCTCATGTTTCATGACATGTTGACTGTAAACCATAATTTTATAACTTGAATAGGTATAGTTCCCCTAAACCCTAATTTCATGACATACACACTTTTACAAACCTATTACACTAAAACCCTAACCTTAAATCCTAATTTTATAATAAACACAAACCATAAGTTCCCCAATTTCATCTCAAATGTGTAAATTCATGAATGTGATTAGTGTCAATTTGTGAACCCATTGTTCACCTAGTTTTGCAAGGACCTATGATGGGATTTTTAGAAAACTTAGCTCATTTCACCTTACATATTCAGCCTTATTACATCATATGATAGAATTGTTGCTTCATAGTCTTATCAAGAGTTTTATTACATCATATTGGAGTTTTATGCATCATATTGGTGATTTATGCATCATATTGGGGATTTATGCATCATATTGAGCCTTATTGCATCATATTCATGATTTATTGCATCATATTCATGATTTATTGCATCATATGATAGTCTTATTGCATCATATGATGGTCTTATTACATCATATATAGCTTTATTGCTTCATATTGAGACTTAGTGCATCATATTATAATCTTATTACATCATATTATGGATTTATGCATCATATTATAGTTTTATTGAGTCTTATTGCATCACATTATGGAATTATGCATTGAATATGAGTGTTATAGCTTATTTTTATATTATATGTCTATACTTCAAGTAATGTGTATGCATTATAGTAACTTGTACATATTACTATAACATATAAACATTCCTTGAAGTATAGGCAAAACTTACTTTTCAATGTCTATTTTTATCCCAAATTGATATTATTGTCCCCATAGACATTCCCTGCATGCACTCTAAATATTCTCTATGTATATTTTGAAGTAATTTTTTAGACCACACATTTTGAAGTAATTTCTTGGGTGATTTTGTCAAAATGGGCTCTGATTCACATTCAAGGAAGAGGAAGAAGTTGAATAAAAAACACCGAATCAATTAGAAGAGTTGAGAGAAAAAACAAGGTATGAATATAGGCATATCATTCTAGGCAATGTAAAACACTAACCTTGATGAGCCAAATGCCTTAGATAATGAGGTAATTGATAATGAAGAAACTGACAATAATGAATTAAATTATGACGAAACTGATAATAATGAATTTACTTATGATGAAATTGACAATAATGAATTAGATAATGTTGGAAGTTCACATTCAAAGTTTAAAGCTTTTGACTTTGTTGATGAATAACGTATGCATGATACTTTATCCACCAACAATGAAAAAAATTTAATGGAAACAAATAATGATGAAATTAATAATGAATAAAATTTCATGGAAACATATAATGAAGAAATTTTCATGGAAACATATAATTACTTTGAAACACCCTTTTAATGGATTTCACTATTAATAACACCTCAAAGAATTGTGCATATAAAATACAAGTAATTAATTGAATTTGATGAAAATATTTTGAAACAATGCATAACAAAATGTCTAACTACCATTTAAGAAGACTGACTCAAGAAATTTTGGATAGTTTTTCTCATATATTTGATTATGATAGTCATAGATGTCAATTATTTGTTTCATTGATGAAATTGGCTAAGATGAGACCTATAATGTACACATTAAGACTAAGAACATCTAACATGGATGATAAAAATGATGAAATTATTGAAAATATACATGATGCATATCATAATATAGGCCCTAAATCATATATAGAGATTATAATGTTTCCCAGCATATAATGATAACTTGTGTCATAAGTGATAAAATAAGGGGAAAATGATTGATTTCAAAAACAATCCAAACACTTGATATAAATATAAAAACATTAATGAAATCAATTACAAGATGTGAAAGAAATGGGCCCAATACCAAAGAGCTCTGAGCATTCTCTGGTAGACTTCCATAAAAGGACAAGGCTATATCCAATGTTTTAAAAGACTTACTTGCACAATTTTGGAAAGATAATACAAGAGTATTGCCCAATGCAAGAGATGTAGTGAAAAGAAGAATTTGTTCTCATAATCATGAACCACATTCAAACCATTTATTTAATATGAATCAAACACAATTTTACTCTAAGTTTTTATAATAATATCCACAAATTTCTATTTTTCAAAGGCTTTTTGAGATGGCCAAACCTTTTTATGTAAAAATAAATCACACATGCACTACTTATTGTTATAGACAACTTGTTGATTTTTCAATGCACTATGATGTTTCTCACCATATTCATTGTACTTTGCATACTAAAAACATTTTTAAAGAGTGTGGCATAGAATTTTCACCAAAATTATTTAGGGAATTTATTCCAAATATTTTTTGTGAAAGACTAGACAGACACTTCTTTAATAAAAAAAACATGTTTAGATGGAAATTGTGGAATTTTTAGTTGATTGCCAAAATTAAACAAATTTTATCCATGAGGAGTATACAATTTTAATTAGATAGGAATTAGTTTGTTTTAGAAAATACAAATATGTGACTTGTCAACTAAAATATGGCAAAGAATCTAAAAGGTGTGAACTTATTATGAAAGATATACTTGTTTCAGAATTTGTGGTCAATTTCATGGAGAAAATTGTTTATGGGTATGCAAGACACACGCATAGGGCTAAATGGTTAGATTAACATTTCAAGCTAAGAAATGACACATTCCCACTTGAATCTATTATTTCATTAGTCAAATTTGTTGAGAATTACACATGCAAACCAC
Organism: Torreya grandis; assembly: GCA_037957365.1. Taxonomy (NCBI): domain Eukaryota; kingdom Viridiplantae; phylum Streptophyta; class Pinopsida; order Cupressales; family Taxaceae; genus Torreya; species Torreya grandis. The sequence continues at coordinate 2,123,857 of JARHVA010002915.1, read as the reverse complement.
AAATGGAATTTCAATCATAGTATTACAACTCAACACAAGTTGTCATATTCATGCATATATCATTCATGCATGTACCTGATAGTACAAATGAAGATAAACAAATATTAAGGGAGTATTCTTTATATATTAGTGATGACTGATCACATCATACAAAGCATGTATAAGGTTATATTAAAAAGTTCTATGGATAGTTGACTTAGAGGAATTGGTAGATATACAATGTTGGGGTACAAAAAATGTGACACAATGAAAAATATAAAGAATTTTCTATAGATGGTGTACACCCTTTTCAAAAGGGCATACACTCTTTTTAAAAAAAAACCAATGCAAATGTAAAGAAGGGTCAGTCCTGACCCTAAAGGGTGTATTCCCTTTGTATTCCAAAGGGTGCATGCCCTTTGTACTTCAAAGGATGCATGCCCTTTGAAAAGGGTGTATGCTCTTTATAAATGGCATACACCATTTACAAAGGGCATGCATCCTTTCTGAAGGGCATATGCCCTTTTTGGACTATTTTTTTTTCCATAGAGGTATTATTTTTCAAGCATATATTTACTAAATATAACAAATTGGGACCACTCAATATATTCTAAAATTGATTACAATGTTGTAGGATTTACCATTTAGAAGATAGTTTTTTAAATTCTATTCCAACCAATACTTAGTTTTCAAAATTTTAGGATTAGAAGATAGAATGAGAAATGATGTCACAAATCATGTTACGTATGTAATAGATTTATAACATTGAGAATTACATGTATTTTAAACCTACTTAAGTATTCCCTATCTACTTTATCTACTTGAGTATGCTCTAAATGGTTAAATAATTGATCCATGACTTGATCTCAAGGAGTATACCCTACCCAAATAAACAAGCCATATATTGATATTTACTATTCCCTACTAGTGTCAAATTAAGTTTTCCACTTACTCAACCTCTAATTCAAGGTCCTTTAAAAACTTTTTTGTAATTAGGTATCTTCCTAATCATAGGTTATCTCTTGGTCTATCACAAAAGATCTTCTGAGTATTGGTATTGAAATACTAATCACCTTATTATTTTGCATTATCTCTTAACTTTTTAGCCTCTGTATTTAGATCAAAAGACACTTTCAATGACTTAAAATAGGATACTTAGTCCTAGATAGTAATCTACCTTTAAGGCAAACCCTTTTTTGACTCCTAAAGCACTCAATTGTACATCCTCACTTATTTGAACAATATTATGAGATTTTAGCCAATTATTTGACTTAATCTTGTTTTTCATGAAGAACTTCAACTCAAAACTCAGATGACAATAACTTTACCCTTTATAGGCCTATTAGGCCAAATTATACCTCTTAAGGAATTGCTACAAAGAGGTCTATAACTACCTTATGTTTTGGACTCATCCAATTCAAAAAATCAATGAAAATATCAATACAATGATATAAGACTCATAGGTGTCATTACATAATCTCAGGATACCAATTAGATTACCAAAGTGCCCAAAAATTTAACTAAGTCCTAAGCATTGTTATAATATTGTGCATAGGCATGTTTGGTCTTGAAAAGGTGTTATTATTTTAATCTCATCAAAGGATTATTATTATAAAGCTTTATTAAGATGCTTAGAGACTATCTTTGAGGATAAGAAAACAATTTCTTTTATTGATTTCTTAATAATTAGAATTCAACAAAAACTTTACTCTTTAGGTATGGATGGCCTAATCTACTTACTTGGAAGGATATTGACCTGGCTTAGCCTTAAAATGCTTTGAATCACTTTACTTGTAAGTATTCTATAGTGTTTATATAATAACATTAGACCTTCATAATAATTTTATACTGATTTGACAAAGTTGGATATGTACTATACTTGGAGTTTATTATCTTTGCCTTGGAATGTTCTTAACAACCGTATTCTCAACATAGAAAATGAACTGTAATTAATGGGTCTATCAATATGTATAAATGAATAACCTATAACATGAAACCTATATCATATATATAGTAATGATATAGTCATTCATACATTATATCTACCACATACATGGTACTACATGTAGGTACTCAGTCACTCATACATGACATCTTCATGTGGTCATGATATGGTCACTCATATTAGACATGAATGTAGTTAATAACCCTAGTGCACTCCATTTCAACTTAGATCATTAACCCCAAGACTCAAATCCCTAAACCTAAACACTAAACCTTAAATTCTAAACATTTAAACCTAAACACTAAACCCCAAACCCTAATCCATAGATTGTGAACCATGAACACTAAATAATATACCTAAACCCTAGACCCTAAGCCCTAACCTTGAATCCTTAACTCTAATACATTATTCCTAAACCAAAAACAACAATCGATAAACCCTAAACTATAGAACCTAAACATATAAACTTAAAACATTAAACATTATACTTTATACCCTATATCCTAAACCCTAAACCCTAAATGTAAGCCCTTAACCCTAAACCCCAAACCATAATCCTAAAATCCTAAATCCTAAACCTTAAAACCTAAATGTAATCCTTGACCCTAAAACCCAAGCCTAAAACCATAAACCAGAAGTCATAAACCTTAAACATTAACTCTTAAATAAAAAATTCTAAACCTAAATCAAAAACCCAAAACCTAAAACCTTAAACACTAAACCTGAATCTTTAAACCCTTAATCCTTAACACGAAACCCTAAACCTAAAAACCTAAACCCCAAACCATAAAATCTAAACCATAAATAGAAAACCCTAATCCCTAAGCACTAAATCTCAAACCCTAAATATTAAACACTAAGTTCGAAACCCCAAACCTTCAACCAAACTACCAAGACCCTAAAACTTACACCATATATCATAAACCCTAAGTGTGAAACCATAACCCCAAACACCAATCCCCAAACCCTAAAATCTAAACTCTTGGTCCCTTGAGCCATAAACCATAAATTCCAAACCTTTGAGCACAAAATATATATTATAATACCTAAATCCTAATCCATAACCCATAACATTGAAACATGAACCCAAAACGTTAATCCATATACACTAAACCCTAACTTGTGAATCTTGATCCATCAACCATAAACCTTAAACCCTAAATTTATAAATCCTAAACCTCTATACATAAACCATAATATTGAGTTATCACCTATATAGATAAAGGAGAGGGGGCATTAGCTAAGCCATATTTTGAAAGGATAAGGGTCATTATAGCCTATATAAATAAAGGAGTGACTACAAAGATTCATGTAAAAGGCTCGAAGGTGGATTCAAGATGAATTCCTAATAATTTGTGGGTTTTTTAATCAATGGGTCTATCAATATGGATAAATGTCTAGCCTGTAGAATTTAACCTATAACATACATATAATAATTATATAGTCATTCAAACATTACATCTACCCCATACCTAGTACTACATGTAGGTATGTTGTCACTCATACATGACATATTCTTGTATTCACAATATAGTCACTCATACCAAAAACAAATGTAGTTAATCACCCTAGTACACTCCATTTACACCTAAACCATTAACCCTAAAACTCAAACCCCAAGCCCTAAACACCACAAACCTTGAATTTTGAACATTAAACACCATAAAAATTGAACACTTAACCTTATTTCATTATCCCTAAACCTAAAATAATAATACCTAAACCCCAAAACCTAGACCCTAAACATAGAACCTTAAAACCTTAAACCCTAGACTTTATACCCTAGACCCTAAGCCCTAAAACCTAAAATTTAATCCCTTAACCCTAAATCCTAAACCATAAGCCTAAAATCCTAAATCCTAAACCATAAAACTTTAACCCTATAACCTTAATATTAGACACTAAACCTTAAACCCAAAACCCAAATCCTGGG
>JARHVA010002915.1:2110000-2115000 GCA_037957365.1 Torreya grandis | reverse complement strand
TTCATAAAGATATGTGATTGGTTTCTCTAAAAAAACTTTTGATATATTATTAAGGACCTTCCTCAAATAATCTAAAAGGCTTAGTTCACCATGTAATCTCTACACATGACAATAAACATTAGAAATTTCTTCACGAGCTATGAATCCATTATTGTGCATGCACAAGTGTCCTTCCAAGGTGATATCTTTATTTTTCTTCATCTTCAAGACCTAAAAATTGGTCAAAACCTTTGAAAAAAAATTCATACCTCATTCAATTCTTACAAGATTTTTTCCATCTTGGAATCTCATCTTGACTCACCAATTGGACCTCACCAGGTCTCTATGCACACTAGGTCAAGGAATGTAGATTATATCTTGATTAAGAAATCAACTTAAAACCTATTAAAATTCACTCACCACCTTATAGACATGTCATAAAACATCATGCCATGATCAAAAGTTTTCCTCCATTTTCTCCTTAGTCTCAACAAGCTCAATATGATATGCTACCAAAATAATACCACCGCTTAAGGCTACCAAGCCTATGTTTATGCCATTATTCACTTACTTGTCTTATCTCTTTGACTTGAAACAAAAAAAACAAGCGTAAAAAAATGATTACCTTATCTCATATGAATCTAAACCTACCTTTCATAACTTTAGGCTCAAATTCATCACCATCATGACATCACTACTTTGTCATTACCTTTGACATCAATGATACATGACATCATCCTTTGACATCAATGACAACACACCTCCAATAGATTTTTAACCTCATTTCTCATTCTATCTGTTGATCCTAAAATTCTAAAAACTAAGTATTGGCTGGAATGGAATTTAAAAAACTAACTTCTAAATGGTAACTCCTACAGCTCTGTAACCAATTTTAGAAGATGTTTAGTGGCCCTAATTTTTTATATTTAGTAAAATAAATTTAAATTATAAGTTTGCATTTTGATTTCATATTACATTTATATAAAATTATATGTAAACTTATAATTAACATTTAATTTACTAAATATATGATTTCAAAATAACACCTGTATGGAAAAATAAATTACAGTCTAATGTTATTAACAACACCCTCTAAATGCAAAAAATAACATATATATGCATCTTTAACCAACCTCAAATTGAGATAAATTTACACTCCAAAAAGGGTGTATGCCCTTTGCAAAGGGTGTACGCTATTTATAAATGATGCACGCCCTTTACAAAGGGCATACACCCTTTATAAAGGATGCATGCCCTTTTCAAATGGTGTGCATCCTTTATAAATGGCATATATACCCTTTGCAAAGGGTGTGTGTACTTTGCATAGGAGGTATGCCCTTGAAACATTTCAATTTTTTTATTGTCCCTCCAAATCTATCTTAGATACAGGCTTGGGGAGGTCCAAACCTACCTTGAAACTGGTCATGGAGCAACCCACTTAGTTTATAGTAAATTTAGGAGTTTTTATCATCTTTGTCAACACATCTAATCAGGTAGGTTTTATTATTATTTTTAAAAAAATGGTTTTGTAGAGGAAAAAGTCTAGTTTTAGAATATATATATATATATATATATTATATATATATATATATATATATGTATGTATGTATGTATGTATATATATATATATGTATGTATGTATATATATATATGTATGTATATATATATATATGTATATATATATATATACATATACATATACATATATATATATGTATATATATATATGTATATGTATATATATGTATATGTATATGTATATGTATATATATATATATATACATATATATATATATATATATATACATATACATATATATATATACATACATATATATATACATACATACATACATATATATATATATATATATATATATATATATATATATAATGTAAGAATATTATTAATAATTATTGTTTAATTTTACATAACATACCTCATTATGGACTATATACATATCATCACAAATTCCCTTATAACTTTTTGAATATTAATCAAAAGTTTACAAAATTTATATCTCAACAATCTACACATTGTCAACTATGCTTTTATAAAAAAATGACTTTCATGAAGTCAAGGTCAAAAATTTGTGTTCATACACTCGTAGTTTCAATTTTATAGTTGTATTGACTTGTAAAACTATTTAAAAATTATATATAATAAAAAATTAAAATTAAAAATCTCAATAATCTTCAACATTTCACCAATCGATATATGAAATTTCATACAAAAATTCAATTGTTTACTCAAAAAAAGTGTGTTCATACACATGCACTCTCCTTATCTTTTTTAAAAAAATGACCAACCTATGGTCATAAATACATCTATTTTGCACACTTTTATCATCTGGGTATTATAAAAAATTATATATTTATAAACTACATTCAAAATGCGACAATTCATGTTTTTATGTCATTGTCAAATTCTTTTTCGAAGTGTCTCTAGCATTCTCTCCAAGTTTAAATATTGTTATTTTCAGAAAAAAAATGTGTCATTTTATATCCCCCTTTTGTCCCCCATTATCCTACATCTACCCAAACATTACATTCAATAAGAATTACATTTGTTTAGACAATTGCACATCATAATTCAATAATGCATGGAGGTTCTATTGGTTGATCAAGATGCACATTACCACTAGTGTAAAACATATTTAGAGTTTTACTAATGTTGGCCATGGAAAAGGGGAGCATGAAGGTGCTGTAGTATGTGTAAAAAGTGTCATTTTAAGAGAGGAGTTAAAATTTGGCCATGTTTCTAATTTTATTGATGCAAAGCCTATGGTTGAATGGTTTAATGAGAACATATGTCATGGTGTTAAATTAAATTATATTATTTGTATATATTTTTGGTTAATGGAGGTAAAATACCTAGTTAACTATGAGGATTCTATGACTCTAATGGGATCAAATGAGCTCCACTCATTTTTTATCTCAAATGTAGTTTCTTAGACTATTCATATGCAACACTTGGCATGATTTTGTTCTACATTCGTGGACTCCATTTGGAATTAATTTGAGTCACAAGAGTGGGTGGTTGACAGAGTTTCAGACCTCTAATTCTAATCAACACATGTTAGGTTCCACCAGTATTGTGACTTATAGATATAACATCATCACATGACTTTGACCATATATCTAATCTAGTGCATCCAAGTAAAAGAGAGTGAATAGGTCCTAAATTGATTAAAGTAAGATTTTTTTATTTTGAAGATAATTAAGTGATACATTCAAGTGTATCAACTATCAAGAGCCCTTATGACCAATCAAAGACTTTGTGTTGTCTCCCAAGGTCTATTTTCCTACTCTCTTAGTTTTAGAGATGGAGTTTGGGGATGTTTTAGAGGGAATGGAGATAGTATAGGGTCTACCCCATGGTATTAATAATTCTTAGGCACTTTCCAAGATAATTTAAGGCCTAAAGAGTATATTCAAGAGCCTATTGATTGTCTTATAGATGATGATATATTGCCTTCACTAATATGAGCTTCTTCACTAGAGTAAAACCCTTCCCATTAGAAGGAGAGACTTCATCACTTGTTAATAATTCTCCTCCTTTCAATGTATTGACTCTTCATAATCTATTGACTCTCTTACCATGGCTCTTGAACCATCCTATCTAGTTGAATTTATGCAGAGCAATCATAAAAACTAACCCATTTTCAAATTCCTATACTTGTTTCTCATGGCCTATAAATGGTTTCCTTGGTTATGTAATTCAAAATATGGCTATAATATATTTTTTGACCTTCAATTCATTTATCACCCTTCAAAACACTCTATAAAAATTCTTCTCCTACAACTTAATCACCCATTTCCTTATTCCTTACAAGATTAGTCCTTTACTTGTTATAGGCTACTATAGGCTATAATGGCCTAATTGGTCTTTTAGGGAATGGAATGCCAATAGACTACTTCAAACTAATACCAATTCCCATATAACTTTCTTACACTCTATTTCCAACACTCTTTATAATTTCATCTACCAAATATCTTCCTTTCTTCTACAAGTCTCTTTCTTGGTTCACTCTCCTAGTAGCCCAATTACACTTCAGTGCTCCTTGTCTTGGGTTATCTAAATACATTAAAGACAATATAAAATCATTTTTGACAACCCATTATGGTAATACTACTTCACTAACTCACCCTCTAAACCCCTGTTCTCACACTTTTATAATCCCATTATGCCTCCATTAGTTCTATGACAAAGATCAATATTAAAATCCATATTTGTCCTATTTTTAACATTATAAATATAATTTACTATTTTATACCTTGTAAAAACACATCATATTACATCTTTCTAATAACTTTCAATGGTTATGTTTCAAGATATGCACACTTCTAGGTCAAAATCCTAGGCCTAATTTTACCAGTTTATGTATAGGTTGAGAGGGTTTAAAATTATCTAGTTATGTTCTTAGAAACCTTCTTGATTTTATTCCTCCTATATATACTCTATCCATAATAAATTCACATGTTCAAAATAATATTCTACCTTGATTCTACCTTATAAGGCTTATCCCACTAAGAACTTAGAGTTTTAGACCTATAAGAAACTATAGATGACCATGAACATACAAACATAATTCAAATGAAATAATTTATCTTATTTATTTATTATAAGGGTTTTTTTCCTTTAATCCCACTCTATGTACAAGACTCAGAACTGAGATAAGTGACTAGGTGTCTAACAACTACTAATTTAAGACTAATTCAATCACCAATATAAGAGTCAATTAACGAAAAGATAGGTTCAACACCACTTATTGTTTCATTTACATTATTATATAAACAAATCATATTAAGAACAAGAAATGTTAATCTTTTTAACTGTAGGCTCTGTCATACCGATATGATTTGCAACATTATCTTAACAAGCTATTCTCAATCTCATTCATAATACTCTGAACACAAGTACAATGTTTGAAACTGTCATAAATTTTTTTATAGGTTACAATCACTATTATAGGATTCAATTAACAAAAAGATAGATTCAACACTCCTTTTTTTATTTT
>JARHVA010002915.1:2067500-2105000 GCA_037957365.1 Torreya grandis | reverse complement strand
TATGAATTCCTATAATGTGTACATATTTATATTAGAAAATTAATACATAAAATTTCCATTTGCTAAAAATGCATATGTATTATGGCATTGGTATCCTAAGACATAACACATATGTGTTATGTGATAATGTGTATGCATTGTGGGATATATCCATGAAATTGTCCCCTAACTTTATGCACATACCCATATATGTATGTATGTATGTATGTATGTATGTATTGACAATTGGATTTGATCTCATGAGTTGTAATTGGTTATGGATGTTAATTCATGGATACATTTCTTTATTGCACATGTATTTATCTTTTGTTGCATATGCTATGAGAAATATATTATGAGTGTTTTATTTTCTAGCATTATGTGATACACATACATTGTTAAAATAAAAGGGAAAAAATGATTTGGAAAAGTATAAGTAATGAAAAATGATTTGTTTAAATGATTTGGATTTTCAATTTTTATGGATTTTAAGATTCTTCCTCCATATGGATTTGGTATAACCAACATGAGAGATAAATTTGGTACACATGAATGAGCTTTAGACTTTTGATAAATGAAGCTAAGTAACCAAAGACATCACTTACTAAAATAGTTAGTCTTGCCTATGAACCAGTATACTATCTCAAGTTTCAACCATGTGTATACTTAGTTTTCAAAAGGAAATAAGGGAATAAAAGGAGATCCAAAGTGGACCGATAAGATAGATAAATATAATGAGATGGCTTGTTTGCTAAAAAATCCCATGGTAAAGAAAGATTACTAAGGGGGTAAAAGTTTGTATAACAAAGTCACAATAATTATCTATGTTGGATAAGATAAGGTAGAAAAAAATCATGATAAAAGACAAAGACATCCATGAAAAATATATGAACACATGAATATAAGCATGTAAGTGTAAAAATAAATCATAATATAATATGAAAGAAATGAAATCATATACAACACATAATGTAAAATATAAAGATTTATGTAAGATAGATAAGTGAAAATAATTTTGACACAGAGTCAAATGATATAACATATAAATAAAAGTGGATCACAAGTCCAATCCAAAATCATAATGAAGATGAAAGTGAAGGAACACCATGTTGTGTTCATAAATATTGATAATTTTTCAACAAATATTATCCATAACATTTAATATGTCTCTATGAAGTTGGACTCTAACTATAACAAGAGTATCATCGATACTTAGGTAAATTTGTGGAAAGACCTCTCATCTAATCTCCTCTACATAAATAATAGGTATAGTTGAAGGATCATGCCAATGAGGGACCTCATATATATAATACTCAAGAAAGGGAATAAATGTTAGAATAATAATGATAGTTATTGGATAGGGAGATGGCACTAGTGGTGGAGAAGGAACCATGGGTTGGGGAAAAGATGCAAGTGGCATAAGAGTCATAAGTGAAGAAGGGGGAACCTTCTTGTGTTGATGACCTATGGGAAGGGGAACAGTGGGTGAAAGAATAGTCATGAGTTGATCATGAAGATGTTGTTAGAGGATGAGATAATGATTGGTGTGATGGCTACCACACTAGTGATAAAAATAATACACCTCTCCATATTTGGGAATATACCCAAGTAACAACCTAGGAGGAGGTATAAATTTATATTTGGGTTGATAAAGGGTAGGGAACAAGGTGTCAATATATTATCAAAGCTTTAAAAAATAGGATGAGAAATGATTATCTATACCATATAAGTAACATATATTTTTGTTAGTAGACTTTATGGATTTGCTGGATCTGGGAAAGGTTGGCATAACTAGAAACCTCTATTATAATGATTGAAAACTCTATGAATATAATAGTAAGAGTGATTAACCCATTAGGACAGAAATGGATCAAGATATGGTAAATTAATAATTCCATCGTTAATTAGAGGCGAGGCTGGTTGAGATATTAGGTTAGGCTCAACTAAAGAAGAATCAAGATTATATACAAGATGAGGCTTAGCTAAAGGTAGAGTAGGAGTAGGATCGAAACTAGCCTCAATTGAAGGATAAATAAGATACCTAGAGGTCTTAAGTGTAGTATTAATCATCTCTAGGGGAAGAAGGATATATAGATCTTAGTATTTATAAAAATGAAAGGAACCAGTCATATCATGATCCATAAGCATGCTCTTAAGAGGCTCTGTATAAATTAGAGATATGCCATGCAAACATTCTATCTCTACCCTAAAAACAAGATGAATAATAATAGAATTATGAACTATATAAGATGGAATATTATAATATAAATAGAAATAATGAAACAAATAAGAATGATAATGAAGGATCTCAACATCTCTAGCGTAAACAAGATCTAGAAATGGATCATCTAAAGTATAACCATCATCATAATCAGGTGTATGAAGGTAGTTGGTGTAGGTAGGTATGATCTATTCATCAAAATTTGAATGATGAGTTGAATTCAGAGTACTATTTAAGACCACATGTATATCATCAATAGGTGGCTGATGGGAATATGGATTCAAGGATGGTGGAATTTGGGAAATGAGACAAGAAGAGAGATTTGAAGTTTTTATATTTAGGTTGATCTCATCTAGCTCATCATCATTATAATCTAAGAGGTTAGGTGGTATCTTCCTGATGATTTTGAGGTGAGTATGATAACCTTGATTAGATTTTATAGGAATATTAAAAGATTGAGATTCATTAAATGGAACAATCTAAAAGGGTTCAAGGGTTGGAATTTTGAATGCACCAAATTCTTGGAATTGTTTAAAATCACAAGGGTTGGTGTCTCCTTGAATCCTATGGATATCACCATTATGGGGAAACTTAGGACATTGGTAGTCAGAGGAGGTGACAACCCTCATGTGATGAGTCCAAGGCTTGTCATGCAATAAATTATAGGAAAGGGGAAAATATAATATTTCACTCAGAATTTCAAAGCATGCTTGACTTGAATTTCAATTATTTGGATGTTAATAAAGATGGAGGAGCATATACATGAAGTACAATCTCATTTGGAATCATGGAAGTAGTAGGCAATTTGATAGAAAGAAAATTGTGTCCATTATTACATCAATGTGTATAGACATCACTTCGTATTTTTTTAAGATATTATATTATGACCTAAATAAGGTAGCTTCACATCTAATGAGGGGAGGATGAGGGATGTTAATTTTAAATGATAGTTGCATCAAGTGGTTGTGATGATGCAAATAAGTTCATATGAGTTCAAGAAAGGGTATTTGATATGGGAGATTAGTAAGTTCCACAATAGGGTCCCATTCATCATAACCCATAGGAGGACTTCTAGAGGCAGGTGCATAATGTTGGAAGAGCTCATGGGAATGAGTATTAGAAGTGCATGTAAACTTGTGTTGATAATATTTTTTTGGTTTATTTTGGGGATAAATTGGTTGGATGTATTGAGAGGATAGGGTGGTTTATTTAGGTTTGTATTATGATAGGTTTGAAGAGATGATATTAGAATGCTGAAGAGTGTTGTTGATGGGTGGAGAGTTTGGGGGAATTTTATAAATAGTGTGAGAGGTGTTATCCAATGGAGCTGTTGGAATTAGTTCTTGAAAAAAGATAAGATCCTCTTGCCCCAACTCTATTAGGTGATATGGGGAAGAATCTTGGATAGCATGGAAATTTTGGCATGGTTTGTGCATTTGTGTAGGATGAGAATTAATGAAAGCAAATAACCTTCATATATTAGTCATATTTATCACATTCTCTTTGGGTGTTTGGTTTATAATACTTTCAATGTTGTTGGTGGAAGGAGTAGGCTTTTTATTCTTATCTTGATGATTAGGAAAGGGGTATTTGTAGATAGCCAAATGAGCATTAACCTAGTTTAAAGATTGATTTTTATTTTGTGTTTATTGAGATTTGAAGGTGATATCATAGGCTTTTTGGCACTTACAAATGAGTGAATCATGATCTAAATTCAGACCAAGGAGGAAATCCATGTCTAAGTTACATAATTGCCTACAAGTCTCATGAGAGTGACCCCAACTAGCATGAAACCAATAGAATTTATTTAGATCATACCATGATTTCATATGTTGAGTAGGCTCAAGCTCTAATGGAATAGGCCTTGGTAGATTATTTTATTTATCTACTAAGTATAATGACCTATGAACATTGATGTTATTTATTTGAGAAAATTGAGGACTAGGGGTGTTGTTTAAAAGGGAAGGTTTATTTATAATAGGGTTAAGAGAAATGACTTAAATATCATGAATGGTATCATAGGATTCAGTGACACCATCATTTTTAGAGTGAGTATTTTTATTTTTTATGAGCGTGTCAGTTCCCACGAGAGGTTGGGATGGATCAAATCAAGGCATGAGAAAATCTTGGCACTTGGCTTGATCAAGGGCCTCTTTCAAATTTCTTAGAGAGAGAGTCCTGACCCAATATTACAAATTAGGATAAAGATAATTAGTGAATATATGAAAGATATTATCATCGACCATGTTATGATCACACTTATTTGACAAGGTCTTCAAACATTTGATGAAAGCTTGTGTGGTTTTGGTTTCAAGTTGGTTGCAATTGATAAAATGAGCCAAGGTACACTCAAAAAGGTTAATAGTTTGAAACTCTTATACTAAAGAGTTAGATAAATATTCCAATCTAGTGCTAAAATGGGACTTGAGTTGATTATACCAATCTAAAATATCTTCGAAGAGGGTTTTTCCTAATATCTTGGTAGCAACAAAAGTGTTTAACTTGACTCAATATTTGTAGAGATCAATAAACATTTTTAAAGGTAAGGTAGGATCAGTTGACCCATTATAATTAATGGTAGGTGTGATACCTCATATGTCTATGTTGGTAATTTGAGGTGTAAGAGGTTTATTTTGAATATGTTTAATCATTTTATTAATAGGAGATGGTTGGAAAATGAGGTTACCTTGGGAATACCCAATGGGGGGTGGGGAAATTTTGATTTTTTTCTCCCCATAGAACATATTGAGGTTGATTTTGAAGGTGAACAAGGTTATTGTATATTTGCATCTTTTTATTGACATTATTAGCTTTAAAAGTGTTCAATTGATTAAGAGTTTGTAATAAGAGTTGATGTGTTTGAGTGGTATTTTGACTATTTTTCATAGTATGTGAAGCATTAGAATTTTTATTAATGGATTAGGTTCCATGATGAGTAGTGGCATGCATGGTACTGGTGACTTGAGAGGAGTAGGTAGAAAAGGAGGCACAGTTGCATGATTAGCATATCTAGTGAATGATGCACTAGTATAAGGATTTTAAGAAAAATAAGAAGTAATGGAATCATTACCATTGATAGGAAATGATGCACTAGTGGAGTGATTGAGAAGGAAGGGTCTTAGAAAAGGCCCACTACATGTTTAACCTTCTATGTTAGTATATATACTTGGCATGGAGGTTGAATAAATCAAAGAAGAAGAGGTCATAGTATCATAAGGAGTCAAAATAAAAGGGAGAGGTTGAGAATCAAAGAAAGTATCACCCACAAATCCATGAGATAATGTGGGGGAAGTTGAATGGGCTTATTATAATTGACCACATATTATGAGATTGTAAATAGTGAAAGGGTATTTTCTCCTATGTTTAGAAAACTAATTAACGTTGAAAAACATTTTAGGCATGTACCATAATTATGTCTAATATTCTAAGGAAAAAAGAGGGTTGAGAATTGAAGATGAATTAGGAGGAGTCCCATAATTATTAGTGTGAGTGGACACATGCATAATGATTTCATATAAAGTGGAAGACACAAGATGTTGATAGGGAAACCTTTTGGGATTGGTAAAGCTCATCATATCTATTGAGCTTAATTATGTTTTGTCCTTAAATAGGAATTGCATGATAAAATAATAGAGCTAAAAGGAGATGATTCAAATATAAAATCAAAAAATAAGATATAGATTCAAATTGGTCGATTGTGTTATGTAATCCAAGGAAAAGTATAGAACGATAAGGATACACAATCATGTAGGTCAATTATATATTGTAGTTAGGAAGGCTAAAATAGGTTGATAAGGATAAACAATCATGCATGTTGACTATGTATTACAATCAAGAAAGCAAAAATTGTTTGATAAAGATACACAGTCATTCAAGTCAACTATGTACTACTAGATAGAGGGCTAAATAGGGAGATAAAGATACATAGTTGTGAAAGTCAACTATGTATTGCAGGTAAGAAGGTTTAATGATATGTAAGAGATTATATTGACCAAGATGATAGTGTTTTGAAATAGGTTAAAAACATTATAATATAATTTAAGAAAATAATGAAAGCAAACACACAAACAACTAGATCAATGTGACCGATCCAATTGGAACACACAACATAAGCCTTGCACAACCATTGGCCATTGCAAGTTTTAAAATATAACACACAATGATCAAAGAGAAAGAAATAAATGAAAAGTAAATTACAATTAGTAGGTCATACTAAGTGTTTTTAATTTATATTTGAAATTAATGTGATGAGGAGTTGGTTGAAATAGAGACCTAGAAAGCATTATAAGGTTGGTTTCAAGACATTTAGGTTGAAAGGGATATATATTGGTAATGGTAAAATATTTGTATTGGGGATTACCCACAGACATCATATTCCCAAAAAAATAAGGGTGTTATATGCTTTACCAATATATACCATCAACCACATGTTTATATTTCACCAAAAAACCAAGTCGACTTCACCCTTAGTAATGAAATCCAAGTAGGTGGACCTTACAAAGATAAATATTTAATGTTTTTTTAATGTAAAGTGATTTTCCATTTTGTGAAAAAGAGTAAAATAGTGTAACTAAAATGGTAATTTTAAAAATCACCTATTTAATATATGTGAGTTACTCCAAGAATGAAAATAATTAAAGAGAAAAGGTGAATTAATTACTAGTAAATAGATGTTAATTCCTTGATTAATAATAGTACAAAGTTAGTTTAGGTGATACAATATGAAAATAGTATAGAATAGAATTGGCTAAGTCATTTTTATTTTATATAATCAAGGACTTTAAGAACAAAATCAAACATGTTAACTATGTCTATTTGATATGAGATAGACTATAGAACTTAGTCGACTAGGTTGACCTAGTTAGCTGTAGGATTACAGTTTTGTAGACTTCAAACTTGTGAAAGATAATACTAAAAGAAGAATTAAAATGATAGAGAGAAAAAATAAAGGAATCTTGGTGTTATTTAATATGTTTTAACTTGGAAATTATTATGCTATGATGATCAAATTCTAATTTCAAAATCTACCTATTAGGTTAACTAGTTTGACCAAGTTTATGAAACCTTATGTGCTGAAGAATAGATAATGAACATAGTCTACCTATTCAACTATGTTTGTTGACCTGTATGTTGAGAGAAGGAAATATAATAGAGATTTAATTCATTTAACTATTTATGCTAATTTAGACCTAAATAAGAATACTATGTCAAACTGATAGATCTAATAACCCATAATTGGTGAAGACATACAAAGATAGGACATATTTATTTTAAAGTGACTATGTGTTAAATATGCACACAAAAAGTTACAACTATATAGATTGGTTCAATAAATTATTTAAAATATAGGAAAAAATAAATGATGATAAAAAGTATGTTGTGAAATAAAATCTACAAGGGTTAGATACATGTCGGGCTCATCAAAATGTATGAAAATGGAAATGAAACTAATCTATTAGTCAATCCTACATCAAAAAAGATAAATCTTACTTACACTTCCAATTATTGATACATTATATATTCAGGATCATGACCAAGATGGATCCACTAGACCTAACCAAGGGATCTCTTACCATAATAATATCACTAGGGAGAGTTTCAAAGCCTCCAGTTAAGCAAAACTATGCAATAACTAAAACTAGGTCATATATTTTCATATTCACAAAGTAAATGATAAGTAAATTAAATTCTAATTTATTACTCACCAAATCTTTTGGCACAAAGTGGGAGTAATAAACATAAAAGGAAATGTGCATAAAATAGATATATGCATTCAATAATATGAAATCATAATGCATAGGAAAAAAGTACAAATGTTAATCTATCTATTCTTACAAAGGAGGAACAAAGTTAGGAATGATTATCTTTGAATATGAACCATTAGAGACTCAATATCTCCCTTGGCCAACGTTATTCACAATATGTTGTTGTGGTATGTAAAGGTAACAAGGATAAGTTAGATCTACGCTACACAACCTATCTATGCATCTAAAAGACTTATCCATAAGAAAATATACATATCTCCAAAGAAAATATGAAACCCTAAGCTATACTCCTCAAGTATAATGGTGGATAAAAAGATGCATAATATAATACTTTTCTTCTTCTCTTTCTCTCTCTAATAAATGATGAAGTGAATGTGTATATATAGCTAAATCTAATCCTAAACCTTTTTAAATTTTACTTGATAGGGTTAGCCTAATTAACTCTGTATTATTATTGACAAAATCAAATTAAGTCTTGGCTTAGGTCTATCAGGGGCTGACCTAAACCCTAAATTAGTTTTATCATTTATAATACAGGGTCAATGGGGCTAACATTGTATTATAAATCAAGGTTGCCATTGTATTATAAATCATCAAAAAGGATTTTAGGCTTAGGGAAGGGATAATGAAAGTAGAAAATAACCTGATGAGGGTACAAAATAAGACGCAAAGCTTAGGGGAATTTTTTTAATATATGTTTGTGTAGATAGAAAGTGTTAATAAAGGGACAACAATCCTAGGAAGCACCAATGGTTTGCCCACCCCTTTCCTAGTGCACCCCTTAAGGCATACACTCATAAAGAAAGCATTATCAATTGATAGAGTTTCAAAATATTTTTATATAGGTAGCATGCTCAAACTCACCTTGTCCTTAAAAATACAGAGTTCTATTTTTTGATATGTCTGTAGATAGTCATAGGAAAGCTCAGTCAAGAGAAACTTCAAGTGTTTTACTTTGTTGATTGAGTCTAATCCTCTTATAAAGGTCTAGCATTATTATGTAAAACTATAGAATACTTAGTTAAAACTATTCAAAGTATTTGGTAGTTAATCCAAGTTAATATCTTTACAAGTAGGAAGATTAGTCTATCCAAACCTAAAGAACATAGTTACCAATGAAGTCCAGTTCTTAATAAACTAATAAAGGAAAGTTATTTATCATCCTTAAAGATAGTCTCAAAAAATATTAAGAAATATTCATAAAAATCCTTTGATGATCTTAGATTAATAACACCTTTTCAGGACCAAATATTCCTATACATAGTATTGTAATAGTTCTTTGGCATTAGTCAACATTCTAGGCAATCTAGTAATTTAATTGGTATTTTTAGCTTGTGTAAAGACACATATGAGTCTTGTGTCATTTTATTGAGATTTTCACTGAGTTTTTGAACTAAACGAGTCCAAAAAATTAGGTAATTGTAGACCTCTTTGTGGTAAGTCCTTAAGAGGTAGAATTTGGCCTAACAGGCCTATAAAGGGTACATTTGTTGTCATCTGAGTTTCGAGTTGAATTTACTCATGCAATAAGAATATTGATTTAAATAATTAGTGAAACCCTCTTAGTATTGTTTAAATAAGTTAAGATGTATAAGTGACTACTTTAGGAGTCAAAAAAGGGTTTTAATTGAAGGTAGATTACTATCTTGGGATTGAGTACCCTATTTTAACTAATTAAAAGTGTATTTTGATATGAATACAAAGGATAACAATTCAAGAGATAATACTAAAGAATAAAAGATAAAAGTTCAATAGATAATACTAAAGAAGATATTCAATTACAAGCAAGTTTATAGAAGACCTTGAATTAGACTAGGTTGAGTAAGTGGAGCACTTACTTTAACACCAATAAGGAATAGTAAATATCAGATAAGCATTATGAATTTTAGTAGGGCATACTCATTGAGATCAATATATGGCTTAATTATTCAATTAGGTAGGGCATACTCAGGTAGGAAAAGTAGGCATGTAATACTCAATGGTATAGAACTACAACATATGTAACATGATTTGAACCTCTTTTCCCATTCTATGTTCTAATCCCAATTTAAAAAAAAAACTAAGTATTGACCATAATGGATTTTGAAAAACTAAATTCTAAAATATAACTCCTATTGTTGTGTAATTAATTTCAAATATGAAGAGTGGCCCAAATTTGCTATATTTAGTAAAATAAATTTAAAGAATAATAATATAAAATTAATTGTAGACTTATTACATTTATTTTATTAAATTTATCCTTGCATAAAAATAAAAAATAGGTCATATCACGTCAAACACAACATAACAAAACACATGAAAAAACATAGGTCAAAGTGTGTACACCCTCTGGACTAAAAAAGGTGTAATATATTTAGAGTCCAAAGGGTGTATTCCCTTTATAGTCCAAATGGAATAGTCCTATAAAGTACAAAGGGTGTATGTCCATTACAATCCAAAGGGCATATGCCTTTTATAGTCCAAAGGGTGTATGACCTTTTCTCAAAAGGGCATACTCTATTTAGGGTTTAAACCGACCCTTATGAGATATACATTGTTTTTTTAAGGGAATATGCCCTTTATATGAAATATTTTGTATTTTTCATTATGTCACCCTTTTTTTCCCCCAGATTTGTGAATCCACCCCCTAATTCTATGGATTTTAAATATGCATAATTGTCAAAATCCAAAAATAAAATAATCCCCACATCATGACATCACCTTATACCTCCTTCCACTTTTCAAATTTTAATGATGCCATAGGATCTGCCTATTGCCTATCATATAAATTTTATAATCCAAATATTTATATTCCCAAATTTTAATGATGTCACAGGCTCTACCTGTCTCGCATCATCCGAATTTTATAATCCAAACATTCTTGTTTCTAAATTTAATAATCCATCCCAAAAACCACTAACATCCACTATAAAATTAAATAATCCCATTTAATCCTCCATGGGCTCAAAGTCCCCAACTATTTCTCACTCTTAAAATTATAATAAATAAATAATAATCTTTAATCAATTCAACCATCCTCCACCATTGATTTCCAACCAAAATAAATAGCTCTCATAAATCAAGCCTGATATATAAATGGATATATTCACCTTCATTTCAAATATTCTTGAATTATAAAATGATGTGTCATTAAAATACATCTATCAAATAATTAAGAATTCATCAAGCATCAACATAAAAACAATATTATTCTAAGGATAGGTGTTGTCACTTTGTCCATGTGACTCATTGATCTATTTACAATTACAATCACATCAAAGCACAATCCATTTATGAAAAATTAAGTGAAGGTATTCTATTTGGTATAATTCATTTGATTTCCTCTTTTTGTTCAATTTGAATCACTTGCATACATTTAATTAGTTTTCTATTTGTTTTGGGATTTTAAAATTACTAATAAATTTGTTCTTGTGTTACATTTAACACGACCATTGAGAATATGCACCCCAAAACTATCTTGAGAACAAAAATAAGTGTCTTCTCAAAAGAAATAATAGTTAATAATAGTTAAAATGGATATAATTTCTAATTTTTTGCAAGTTGGTTTGACACTAGCTTAAAAAATTACTATATATTTTTGTAAAAATAATTATTGTAGTTTAGTAGATATCATTAAAATATTGACTGTCATTTGTTATTTTTTATTTGATTTTAACACATGTTAAAATGAATATAACCTTTTTTTTACAATATTAGATTTTCATATCATTTTAGGTTTGTTTAGATTTAGCATAAAGACATACTCTAAAAAATTGTAAAAATATAGATTATTTTTAGGAGATATCATTAGAATAGTGACTATCATTATTTATATTTTTTTCTAACTTTTACATTGGTAGTTTTTATTTATTTAAATTTTTAACTTGTATGTTTATTATTTGGTTTATATTTTACATCTTTTGGGTGTAGGTTTTGTTTTTCAAATATTTTCCAAATCAAAATGATCATATTATTTTCAATCTTACAATAGTTAAAAACATAGTGTTATTCAAACAAACACTTGAAAAACACTTATTTTGATGTTTTAAAAAGAACACAAATTTGATTTTTGTTTTTTAGAATAAACCAAAATTTGATTTGGTGCATTTAAAAAGAATTTTTTTCTTAAGTGTCTATTGTTTGTTTGTATCGCAAAATTTTGTTTATGTTCTTTCCTCACCATCATTACTGATGACACATGGAAATCAAAAGAAAATTTATGATTTTGTGTTATCTAGAATTCACTTACATATGTTCTTTCTTGGATGTCACATTTATGACAATATCTATAAATATAAATCAAATGTTAATCTATTTTTTATTTTATAGGGGAACTACCGACATTGGATTTCACCACCTTATGGTAGACTAAAACACATATACCTTTACGGTATACAAATTGAGGATATAGTATTTCAATTTCCTAAGAATTTATGTGTAGTAATCACACCATGATGTGAGTAAATTTCATCCTCCACTACTCAATATTTTAATAATGACATCTAAGTATGATTTTATTGAAATCAACCTATTGAAATCATATAGCTAGGTTAGGAACAAAGGGACTAAACCATTTTGTCTACATGTATTAAATCAAATTCTTCCATAGTTTTGGCCCTCAAAGAATAAAAAGTTAAATAGAGGACTCCCCTAGTTAATCTTATAGATTATTTTATCCAAAGAAAACATTTTTCAATTAGATTTATGGTGTACCCAAAAGCAGTTAGCCTAAGGAAGTGAATCTCAACATACCCCTAAAACTAGGTTTAGTAGGCTACAGGCACATAATCCTATGTAGTTATTGTTCTAAAATATTGGACCATCACTATCCAATGAAAAAGTAAGTAGAAACAATAACCCACAAATTATCCAAGACCTTATCTAGATCATCCTTTTACTATTTTTTTTGCTTGTATTTGATCTCCTAGCTAAAAATATTGTTTGTTTTTTTTTATATAGGAACTTTGTTTTTACCAACTAAAATGAAATCATACTAAAACTAAATGATAATAAGCCAAACATATAAATAATTGAATCCATGTCTAAATTATAATATATATGTCAAAAAAATTCCTTCCCACATTTATGTTCATTATCACACACTTGTAGATTATGAGCAATAAAGTCATAACATCCACCATTTCTTCTATCTAGGCCTATGGCATCTAAAACCAATCTAGATAGAGGATAATTTGAATAATACCTATTCTAGTAGAAATAAATTAACTCTTTGCATCTCATAAAAATAAGTGTGTGAACTCCTATAGATTACAATACAATAAACTTAAGCTCCATCCTATGTAGGAAATGTTGACCATCCCACAAAAAAATATGACTATCCCTAGTGCCCTTGATAACCAAAGACACATCCCATTCACTAGTTATAATCTTGAACATCACATCCCTCATCACATTAGCAAAGGGAAATTTTTTTGGCATCCCTATTAAGTATCCATCTATCCCCTAAGCCATAAAATTCACATCATAATCAAGTCCATCCACATCCACAAAAATCATAAAATGAATATAATATACTCCTCTTTAAGAATCCTTGGAAGTCATTTTATACCAATTAATCATTGTAGACATGATAATGTATCTCTATAGCAATAATTTTGATAAGACGATACTAAAACCTAAATGGTATCACTAATGTGAATACCAAAAGCATCACATGATCCATGATCATTATATTAATCAATGTGAGAAATTTAAAAATTACATCCAAGATTTGATTAGCTATGGGGGCATCAAAATAGAACTGGATAGATCCATATCTAAGGACCAACCAATAGGTATATGACATGATCCATTTCTATATCATGATCATACTCATCCACTTCCACATCAAGGTCAATATAACTAACTATCAGAGTTTGATCCTAGTCCAGATAAGGTGAATATGCAGGTTGAATGGTCACATGAGATAAGAAATAAGTGCACACCACCAAAGAGTTGTATAAAATTGAAATCATAAAAGAAAATTGCATGAGACAAATTAGAATGGATAAATACAAAATATTAATTAATTTTTCATATTGAATACAAAGGTAAAGAGGTACATATATAGGTGGGAGAGAGAGTGAAACCCCACACTCCAGTGAATGTGGTACTAATCTTTCCAAATGACCCAAATGGCCTCTAAGACCATAATAATGTATAATGAACCATGTAGACAAAACCAATAGAATAAACATCTACACCAATACTCCCATTAATCATAGCTTAGGTGGGATAGAGGATTGGGTCCTGACAACAAGGATTGATTAGGTACCCAAGTACATAGCAATCTCTCATAAAGTAGATAAAATTAGAAAACCCATTGGAAAAATTCCCCCTAAAAAGAGAGACAGAAGAAATAAAGACATTGGAAGGCCCCCTAAATATTATGTTGTTCTTGATGTAGACCTCACCCCAAGAAGATCTTGTAGATGAATAAACTTGATCTTAGTGAAGGGATTCATAAATATATCTGTAACCTGCTTTGAAGATTATCAAAATCTCAAGTTGATGACCTAACCATGAATAAGCTCCCAGATAAAAAACATGTGAATATAAATGTGTTTGGTCCATTAGTGTTAAACTAGATTCCTATATATTTGTATGGTACTTTGGTTGTCATAATAGATGATGGTCATATGTCTAAAAGGAGTGCCAAACTTAGATAAAATCCCTTGAAGCCAAATAGCCTTAGTAGTTGTGTTAACACCTCCCTTATACTCTACCTTTATGGATGATATAGAAATAGAATTTTTCTTCTTACTAGACCAATTGATGAGACCTAAACCCATATAAAAGGTGTAACCTAAAGTGAGCTTGGGATTTTGAGTATCAGTAGCCCAATCTAAATTTATAAAACCAACTGAGTCAACCTCTATGCTAAATATATACTGAATCTTGAATCTTTAAGAGCCTTGAATGTAGTGAAATATCCTCTTAGTTTCTTTCTAATACATCTCATGGGGTTCATACATAAATTTAGAGACAAGTCCCAATGCATATGAAATATCAGGCCTAGTAGGACTCAGATAAATAAGGCTTCCAACAAGCTATTGATATCAGTAGGCATCAACCAAAGATATAGAATAATTAGCTTCAAGTTTGAATCTTGATATAAAGGGAGTCAAATATGGATTATAATCATCCATGTGAAATTGAGCCAAATTATTAAGAGCATACTTGGGATGTGCAAGTGAAATCCCTAAATCATACTATGAAATCTTGATGCCAAGGAAGTAATGCAAAAGACCCAAGTATATCATGTTAAATATATCATATAGATCTACCTTCACCACTATAATAGCTAATTAGGAACTCTCGATGATCAAAATATCATCAACATAAAGGACTAGTATCAATAAAGAATCATCCTACCACAAAAAAATATACATTGGGTTCTGAATGACACTTGGGGAAACCTAAAGTAAAGAAGGAATCCATCTTGGTGTACCAAGCTCTAGGGCTTATTTTAGGCCATATATGGATTTCTTAAGTCTATTAACTAAGGATTAATATTGAATAACCCAAGGTGGCTACTTTATATAGATCTCCTCCTGAAGGTCTTTATGAAGAAAGGCACTCTTCACATCCATCTGGTGAACCGACATATGTTGTAGCTATAGCTAGTGTGAGTCAAATCAAAGTCATATTTGTAACAAGTATAAAGATATCTAAGTATTCAATGTCAGCTACCTATGAAAAACCCTTGGTGACCAATCACACCTTACTCTTATCGATTGACCCATTTACCATAAATTTGGTCCAGTATATCCACCTACATCTAACCATCTTCCTTCCCTTAGAAAGTGAATTCAAATCCCAAGTGTGATTTTTGATAAAGGAATAATATTCTTCCTACATAGTAATATCCCACTTAGGTATACGTTAATCCTCTTTGAATTTCTATGGATCTAAAATTAAAGCAAATAAAGTATGTGGACCAATGTTATAATCTACCAGAGTACATCTACCATCTACTAGATCCCCTACCCAAGTGTTTGTACATTGAAGTGTTTACATGGCCCAAAGGGGCCCAAATGTAGCTGAGTCAGGTCTTGAATCATCATCCTATAAAACATGAATAGAGGTAGATGTATAAGACTCCCCTACCTTGGCTCAAGAACCTGCTCTGGATGATTTGAGTCAAAATAAAAATAATCAAGTCTAAGTGAATCCAATGAAATAGAAGAAGTGTCAAGTGTTGATTCTATGGGACTCTCCTAAAAGTTAAAACTTCTCTCTATGAAAAACTTAGGTGTGTTTGGATGTAAAATTTAGTAACCCTTGACACCACCTTATTAACCTATAAATAGACAAGGCTTGGATTGAGGCTCCATAGCTTTGTGTATCTTCTTTGGTATATGTGCCATATCTAGAGATACAAAAACCTTAAGGTTCAAAACATCATATTTCCTTCTATTCTAAGCTTCAAATGGTGTTATTCCTTTCAAATATTTATGAGGAACCATATTTTGAATATAGAAAACACAATTAATGGCTTCAACCTAATACTTAGGTGTTAAGGAGTTAGAGTGAATAATACAACTATCCATCTCTTTTAAGGACCTATTCTTGCATTTTGAACTTCCATTATACAAAGGACTATAAGTAACTATCCACTAAAAATCAATCCCCTTTGTGGTGAAAAAATACTCAAATCTATTGATGACATATTCATCTTTATTGTCAGTTCAAAGAACCTTGAAGGATTTCTTAGAATGTTTCTCTGCAAGTGCCTTGAAGTCTTAAAAATCTTAAAATAGTTTAGACTTTTTAAAAATAAAGTAGACCCATTTATATCTCAATAAATCATCAATGAAATTGAGAATGTATGTAGCCTTTGTAAAAGATAGACAGAGAAAAGGCCCATATACATCACTATGTATTAACTCCAATGCTTATGAAACCCTCCAAGCTTTACCTTTATCAAATTTTTATTTACGATGCTTTATAAGGGAGAAACCCTCACAAAGTTCCTTAAAGAATTAGACTCGAGGATAGCCTGTGACCATGTCATTCTTGCTAAGTTATTCAAGGTATTGGTAGTTAAGGTGGCCAAACCACTCATGCCATAATTTACTAACTCCATTTGAATGAGTCATCAATGCCATGGGAGAAGAATAGGTGTAAAATGTCAGAAGGTGTATATCCTAGCTTGGTGATTTACCCTACCAATTTCCACTATAGTATAACTATTCAACTCCATGATGATAAATAAATATGGTAAAAACTCAACCCCAATGCTTTAATGATATGACTGATTTGATACACTGATAGGATATTGGTTGAAAGGGAAGGGACACTTAGAACATTATTAAATGTTCTTCCTTCCATGTCAATATACCCTCTCCCTATAATAGGTATACAAGTGTCATCACCCAAACTGATATAATACATGCTCAAAGGCTCTAAATAACAAAACACAACTAGTGAAGAGCCCATGTGGTGAGAATCACATGATTAAATGACCCATGAAGATGTTGAAGCTGCAATTTCTACAAGATCCTTTCCCTTTATTTTCTCTTTCCCCTTACCCTTTACCTTAGTATAATCTTGGGTAGATTAATTATGATTTATGGACTTAGGAACACCTACATTTTTATTCTATAGGAGATGATTTAGGTGATCTATTTGCTTCTTCATGCATTTAATTTCATCATGCCCATTTTTCTTACTATAAGTACACTTAACCTTTTATTTCTTAGGGTTCCCATTAGAATATGAGGCTTTAGTGTTGGTTTTATTAGAGGTTGATTCTTTCTTCTTCTTTTGATCCTTATTCTTTTTCTTCTCTTTTTTGGATGTCTTTGCTTTTCCATCCCAACAATTAGGTCCTGAGGTTTTTTGGACTTCAATGTGCCCATCTCGATCAACTTGTCTTACTCCTTAGTTAAGTAAGTAAAGAAAACATTTAAAGAGGGAATTTTCCATGGAGTTCTTAAATCACTTTTAGTGGCATGAAAATTAGAGATAAATATTGAATAGTTAAGACCTAGTCTAGAGAGTATAAAAGAATAAGTTGGTCATCTTCTTTATTTATCCCACATTATTTCTACTTCAATCTCAAGGACTCAAACTTAGTTAATAAATCCTAAAGGGTGTCAAATTTACCAAGACTTAGGATAATGAGTTCATTCTCAAGCTCATGACCTCTCATCACATCTTGATCCCCAAATAATTTACCCAAACTGGTCCATACATCATGAGGTGATTTGGCAGGCTCTAAGTGAAATAGAAGATCAGGTTCTATAGAAAGACATAATAGCCGATAGGTTTCATCACTCTGATTATACATCTTAACTATCTCAAAATCTATGCTAGGTTTAGTTTCATTACCCATGGTAATTCTATATAAATTCTTACTCCTTAGAATGATTTTCATCTTTATTTTCCACTAATTATATTTAAAGGGAGTTCATGGGTTGATTGAACTTGAATCCATTAGTGCATAAATGAGATGTCGTAGTAGTGCAAATTAAAGTTGTTGTAGAAATGAAAGTGAAATTATAATGCAACGAGGGAATAAAAAGGCACATTACGCTCCCCTTAAATATGAAATGGTGACCCCCCAATTTTTTTTATAAATTCACACTCAAAAGACATTATACTCAGTCGATAGTGCATCTAGAGAGATCAATGCATCTATTGGAAAAGAAATTTTTTTGTAAATAAAAGAGGATGCCAAAATAAAAAAATAAAGCATCCAAGGAAGCAATTAAAATTTGAGCAAGTAAAAAAAATTATAACACTTTCCTTTCAAATATTAATAACAAAATATTATTTTATAAAAAAAATAAAAAATATCCACTAACAATGCTAAACTTGACTAATCTTTGTATGCATTACTTGTGCATTAAAATAAAATTAGTCTATTTTATCTTGTTTTAAATCAAGATATTAAAAAAATAATTCAACATGCTAAAAACAATAGGGAAAATTTGAATAGACTTAGCTTTTTTGGGAATCAACTTTTAGTAACAATCTCCAAATTATAAGATTTGATTTTTTGGATTAGTAGTTACTAAAAATTTCATAACTTTTTAAATTAATAACATGATTTAAAAATTAAAAATGGTCCAAAAATTTAATACCAAGCTAAACCAAACCCAGAAACATTTCAACATGATTCAATATGGTTTGACAATAGTAACTACTTGAATAGGCAGATGGTAAACTAGGTGCAAGAATGAAAAATCATATCTGAACTAAGAAGCCACAAAAAACAATGTGATGGAAAAAGTGTTTTCTCAAGTAAAAAATGCCTTAATCCAAGTCATAGTGAATTTTATCAATGTTAAATAACATTATATCTCTAAAGAGCTTCCATATACCAACATTACAAAGCATATAAAAGTATGATAAAATGAATAGATAGATCTTAATTAAAAATTACAAATCTACAATCATGGTTATGAAACAAATCTCAATATTTCATATAAAGCATAACAATGAATAACAAGATAAATGTTTACAATTGATGGGTCTGATACCATGTCTATTTTGGTTCTAGTTTGGATAAGGTGAATTTGAAGGTCTAATGGTCACACGAGACAAGAAGTGAGTGCACACCACCAAAGAACTATATCAAATTGAAATCACAAAATATAATTGCATGAGACAAATCAAAATAGAAAAATCCAAAATATTCATTAACTTTGGATATTGAATAAAAAGGAAGAGAAGTACATTTATAGGTGGGAGAGAGAATGAAACCCCATATTCCATTGAATGTGGGACTAATCTTCCCAAATGACCTAAATGTCCTCTAAGACCCTAAGCAAACATAATGAACCATGTAGACAAAACCCGTAGGACAAAAGTATACACCAACACTAACACATATTTGAAAAATGATTTTTTTGAGTTACCAATATTTGATGAACCTCACTCCAATAATATTATTTTTAATACACCTATATTTGAGGAATCTTTGTTTGATGATCCCATAATTGAAAGATCCATCATTGAATAACAACCCATATTTTATCTATTTCATAAAATCCCTAATTTATTAGGAATCCCCTCATCTAAAATCCTTTTTTTTAAATAAAAAGTGAAAAAGGTACTTGTGGTCAAAACAATCCAATAACACCTCCTAGTGGCCACATTTAATTTAGAATCAACATCACCCCTATCGACATCATAATTAAGTTCCATATTATAACCAACATTAGAATCAAGTTCATTATTAAAACCAACATCACAATCAAGTTCCATATTAGTATCAGAATCAACATCAACATTAGTTTTAGCTTTACCATTAGAATTAGGAATGAGATGAAAATTAGAATCTTATGACATTTTCTACACACATCTAGTGGATACATTTTAATACATTAGTGATATTTCCATATTTTTTTATGAAGATTACTTTGACATCAAATCAAGGTATCCTTTTAGCCTTTATGAGGATTGTGCATATTTTAATCATTTCATAAATATCACCCATCCTTATCACATTATTCATCCTATCCCTAATTTTTACATCCAATATCTTATACCCATCTATTTGGATTAATATAATCACACATCATTGAAATTATTCCATAGTTTCATATTGGTTAAAGAATTTATGAGGACCTAAAATAAAATTTAGTCAGAAGAAAAGTCCCATAGAGAAACCTTGTTTAAGGCATAATGGGATAATAAATATCAATATCTTATAAGTCTAAAATAATGTCAAAAATCATGCCAAGATTGAATATGGAATATGGAATGCACTATAGCTTGAACAAATCAATAACAATCAATAACAAGAAATTATGAGAGATAAACCAAGACTAAAAACCATGTAAATAATCCATTAATTAAGATTTACAATAGGTGTATAAATAGGAGAGATGAGAATTAAGATCCCATAGAATAGTGGTAAAAGAGCCTAGAATAGGTATGTATCTCCCATACTTTGAATATCTAGTCAAAGAGTAAATCTAACCAACTAGCTAATAGTGATGTTTAAATTTAATTCTAAATGATGAATGGTACCTAATAAAACTAAAAAAAATATGTATGAATAACCTAAATTAAAAAATTAACATAAATAAATTCCTAGAATAACACCCCCTTTAAGTGTAGCTTAGGCAAGTAGAATAAATGAATCCCCAAAACAAGACTTGATGAACTATCCATGTACAAATCAACTGTCACAAAATGGATAAAAGGAGAAAACCCATATGAAAAAACTCCTCCCAAGAAGAGAAAATAAAAAGAGAGAGTTAAAAAGACATGAAGAACATGACACTAAAGTCATCTACACTGCAAGTATAGCTTTCAAGATGACCAATGTCAATAACTAAATACTCTTCCTGAAGACTGAAGAAGCTCCATCCATATCAAATAATGTTTATTATTTTCACCAAAGGAAGAACATGAGGTGTGTATTGAAGATATACACATTCCAAAAAGGAGGATAAAGACATCAATACAAATATATCTGAAAGCAGTCTAGAAACAAGGTGTGGCATAGGTCTGGTAAGATTGTACACAAGAATTAGATGTAATTCCATTAAAAGAACCTATCAAAACAAGGACATGGAACATTCACTAGAATAATTTCCATGTGAAGAGGAGATCTTGACTCAATAACTATAAAAAATCTATTGATAATGTATCTATGTACAAATATCAAATATATATATATATATATATATATATATATATAATGTTGTTGTGAAGGGATCTAGTCACCTGTTATATTAGACCTCTCTCTCTAATGGAATAAAGTACACTAAAAGTATTGAATAAGGGGCCACAACATGGGGGTCTATAGATGGCAACCCTGATCAGGGTTAAGGGGCATATCCCCTTAAGTGGTTTAGGGTAAGATCCCTATGTGATCTTTATAAATTTCATGGAGCTTGGAATCACCCAAAATTCACCAATTTTAGCCACAAAATGGCCCCAATAATGTACTTTCGATGAACGACTCAGATTTTGGCACTTTATAATTTAGCATATTTTATACAATAAATGAGACCAATATATCAGGAACAAAATTTCATGAACTTTTGAATAAACTAGCACACAAATCTAAGATGTCGATCAGAATTTATTAAAATATCTTATTTTCATCATTAATGGCCCACATTAATTAAAATTTCACAAAATTTAAAATGATCCTAAAGATAAACCACATACATATCCTTATAACTAGGTGTTAAACTTATAATTGAACCCCTAACCTCTTTAAATCAAATTAAAAGTCTTATCCAATCTTAATATGGTCCCCTATGTGCCTCTTAACAAACAAAAATATTTCTTAAGGTTAAAATAAATAAGAGATATTTGTAAAAAATAATTAAAAACCAACATGTTTCAAAATGATTTTAGAGCACAACATAAGATTCATTTTGACTTAACTTTGAATATGATATAAAAGCATCACCATGGAAGTAATTTGAGACTGAAAATAATTAAAGTTCATATGTACACCACCAATGAGGGTTTTAGACCTTTGGGAAGGCATGCTGGTTTCACATATATCTCAACTCAAGCTTAGCCAACACACAAACCTGGTCAAATAAAGGTATTATGATTGCATAAAGGTAGGGAGACGTCACCACAAACTAGATCATCTAGCATTTAGGCTAGCACCATTCTCAAACACCTCACCATCTCTCAAGCATGTTGGAGTAGTAGTGGCATGTAAGGAAAAGTTATGTTTTTTCCATGTGAGCTAGCCAATCTAAATGATTAGGTGTTGTAAGGATTTTTGGATGCACAAATTTTGTATTATATATGTGAAATATAAAAAAGTCACTCTCCTATGTCGTTATCTACATCTATGAGATAAATCTAGTAGGAGTAAGAACAAACAATGGAGAGTAGGCCATGTGATGACATAGGATAGATGTTTCCAAGAAAACAATGTTGGATGACAAGCATACATGACCACATCTAGAAAAATATACTTTAGGATTCCAAACTATGAGTGAGCTAAGTGGCTTGAGTGATATGTAAATATGCCCCTAGTGAAACCTTATTTGAGGCAATAGGGGGTAATAAAAATGAAAAATTGTAGTCCTTTAGTGAGAACCTCTTTGAGACGTTATTGCATAATCAAAATAAAAATCAGTTTAATAAATAAGACTATATTGGCAAAAACTTCTTCGAGGCACCAATAGATTAAAAAATAAGTTTTTAATCACTTGATGAAGAAATCATTGAAGTAAATATCAAAGCAATCAATAATAAAAAAATATCCAGAATTATAGAAACTCACGCCTGAGTAGAAAAAATAATATTGTGGTCATTTTGATATAGTTTTTAGATGTATTTAATCTGAAAAGATCCAAAATCATGTCATAATTATAAAATCCATAATCTTAAACTATGTGTGTGACCATTAATCCCAATTTCCCATTGCCTACCAATAATTATGCATCCATTCACGATTATATCCTTCATCCAAATCCTATATCACACCATAAAAGTAGATCCTTCATCTAGTGCTTATCATACTTTAACCTCACTGGTGGCACTCTATTTCAATAATGATATGAAGACACCATGTTTATATTTTTAGAGGAATAAGACTAAAAAATCAATTAATATCACAATAACATCAGTGGATTCCACATCAGTAGCAGGATATTGATTGAGAAACTAATTAGAATAAGTATGGTCTAAAGATCAAAAGGGTCAAACATCAATTATTTAAAAGGCCTCCAATCAGTTTATAAACTAGTAAAAAAATTAAAAATAAAATAAAAATAATCTTTCTACTAGTGAAAACTATGTGTATGGCATCTTGGGCAAATACCATGATGAAAACTAGGCTTCTCATGCCATGTGTAAAAAAAATTTGTTTGCAAGTACCTAAACACATGAAGGAAGACCTAATTCCATCCTCATCGATAACATATGGCCATCCTATCCTATTCAAATTCCATTAAAATAATTATCCTTTTCCATCCTTTTATACATCTTATCATGCACATTTTTTCCCTCATCTTGGCCTTTATAAGTAAGTGGAAGATTTTTTTATCTAGTTTTTGGGAAACATATTGGTATATCCTCAATGCATTATTGACTGTTGGATATTTGGTTCCCACATGACATGGTCCTTTCATATATTCCAAGGCATCATGCCCCATAATTTTCTATTATCATCAAACATTATCCTTTCCATCCATTATTATCTCCCATCTCGATGCTAGATTAGGCTTTCCCATTGTTAATGACCACTTTGCATATACTTATACCAAAAATATTATAAACATAAAATAAAATATATAAAATAACTAAACATTGATATAAAGTTACAAAATTCAAAACTACTTTTTTTAATCTAAATTTGGTAAAAATCCTTGATATAATCATTCCAACTTTTTGAGATATTTCATTCCCACATCTGCCATGTTTGGTGCAAATCATAAATCCAAGATCATGAATTTCACCCTATTTGGATAAAATAATAGATTCCAACTCATTTTTTGAAGTATCCTTCAAAAATTATATCAAAATTCATGTATCCTTGCTTGAGGGAACCATCTAGCTACACCATTGATCTTTCATATAAGGATTTTAACTTGATTAATGACATGATGATTTATGTTACTATTGTTTTCAAGTTTTTGTGTTTTTATTTATTTATTTGATTTTTATTTTTTTTCCTTGACTTAGTTAATATGTGTCAATAGGTTCATAATGGTATTTCCATATTTAATTATGATTTATTGTGCTTATAATTGAGTTCACCCTTTAGCATAAGACAATAATGTCATCGTGATTTTTCCATATCATGGTGCATTTGTGTCATTTATCCCTTGGATTAGAGGTTAGTCCTTATGCAAATTATATCTAGGCCATGATGGTGTTTTATGTCTTGGTGCATACCATTTTGTACTACAATAAAAATCAAGTTTTAAATTATATGAAAAGACACGTTGATTTCACATTATCTTCTCCTTATAAAATTTATCTATTCTTTAACATACATTTTCAAATCCAATAAATTCATTCATATTTGAATAGTAAAATTCAAATATTCATTAGTTATCATATATTTATCATCATTATCCTTCCATTTTTGGGATAAATACATTGGATTGAGGTCCATTTGAGCTATGTAGGCATCACTCAATTACATTGGATGAGGCCAACTCGTCCATTATTCATTCCCATTCCCATTCCCCTCATCCTCTCTCCATTCACCTCATATTTTATACATGGAATAGGTTAAAACCTCGATTAATTCTTACAAATGAATCAATTAACTATTTATCCATCCAAACTCATAGCTTTCACCTTGTTTATGGTAAATCAATCTTATAGCTCCATCATTAGGATTTGTCATTATTGAATTTCCCTACTTAGGGCAAGTTAGGTCTATAACTTTGTTATGATATTTTCCCAAGTCTACCCTGTTTGAGTCAAATCAATGTGTTTAACTTGTCTTGGGATGCACCCTTATAGAATATGACCTATATGGGGCAAATTAATCAACCATCATTGGAAATAACAACATACATGCATTTGCTCAAATGGGTTAATATTATTCATGGGTTAATCTTTTCTAGCCACCATCAAATATTGTATCCCAACCCCTATTTATTCATCACCCATGCATAGATTATTTTCTACCTTCATTCTTTTTTTTTTCAAGATCCCATATGTATATTTCATCCCCACAAGTCCTCTCGATGGGGCATCACCATTCACATTCTTTCATCATAATCATCTAATTTTTTGTCCACCTTTTTTGGTTTATTTTATCTACAATCATCTTAATCTTTCATCCCTAATTTTTCATAGATTCACATATAACCATCCTAAGCTCACATTACATAGATTTTAAGTCTCAAGACACAATCAAAGTACTCAAGCTAACATTCATAATATCATCACTTGCACTTGCACTAGAACTTATATTGACAGAACTACATTAGGCTTGACCCCGTCTCAAGGTATTGGTATGTAAGTAACTCTAAACATAGTGGGGTGTTGAAGATGTCCAACATACACAACTTGCATCATGTTTTTCTACTTGTGTTCTTAAAAATACCATAACAACATGGAGGTTTAGTGTTTGTTCACAAATCAGTCAAATTTTTTGGAGAGATAGTGAATTGAGACTCATCCATAAGGGCATAAGCATATTGGACTCAGCCAAAAGTACACCTAGAATATCACGTAGTTTTATGCATAGGGAACTAGTATACCCTAAGTAGACAATAACATAGTGTGCAACTATCCAAGGTATTGTGCTACTATCTAGGAGGGTTTTGACACATGGGTCATGTTTGTGACATTCATATCTACTTCCATATGAATTTTGAACCTAAAAATCATTTTTTTTAATCAATTTCCATCTAAGTACTTATTTATTCCATTCATTTCTATTTTTATAAATATAACATTAGGTTAATTATTGTAAAAATTAGTATTTATATTTATTGCATATTTCAACCTTGAAATATTGTACTCATACCCTTTAAAAAATTAGGATTTACATGTACTAAGTCCTTAAAAGTTAAATCATTTGGTGAACTAGACTTCAAATTTTGTTTAAAACCCTAGCCGTAAATGCTCCTAGAGTTTATATCCTTAGTTTTCCTATTTCCTTTGGTTGTGTTATGATTACTAGATTTCATATATTCTATTTTATCATCCCCCTTTCACTTTTTTACTATATTCCATCTCAATAATTTATATCTCTTCCTTTAAGAAGAAGTTCTAGGTTTAGTGGCAATCTATTGAGCATACCTAGATTCCTTCTATTCAATCTTATACCATGGAAAGATACTAGTTAAAATCCCCATAATTTATCATTCACATCCTAATTATGATGATTTTAATGATAATACATCTAAATATGAGCAATACCACCAAGATAATAATGATACACAAGATGGTACTTGAGATACAATCCTCCCACTTCATAATGATAATATTAGAGTCAATAAGGATGAGGTCTTAATATGTTTTAGAGATATAATTTGAGAAAAACCCCATGATCATGTACAAATTATATAATTCATAATGGAAATAAATAAAAGATCCAATATTGGTCAAGATTCCAACCCCCTAGATGCTAATATTGTTATACTTACTATGGGGGAAATTAAAACTTTATAACCTATCCTAACTTGACAAACTTTAATAATGGTAATACCTCTTATGATTAGTATGAATTACTCTTCTCTATATTTACAATCCCTTATGTATGAGGTAGATTATATATAACCCAAGGTGTTACATCTTGAGCAGGGTGCCACTAGGACATCTCATGCCTTGGATTCTCATGTTCTTTTACATATACTTTTGGAACAACATATAGAAGAAACTCCCTTTCTGTCCAAATTTGTGGCACCAAATTTTACTTTTTATTATGTAGCATGTTTGGACTACATGTCCAATGATTAGCTCCTTACTAAGTTGTTTCCTTATTGTTTAAAGGAATATACTTTATAATGTTTCTATGATCTTCCTAATCAGTCCATCGCAACATTCAATCAACTAGATGATGTGTTTTTGGCACACTTTTAAATCAAAATTATTAATAATGTTTACTGTGCTCAAGTTGCACAACTCAAAAAAAATGTATTGAGCCAATATTTGATATGTCTTAAGGTTTAAAACTGTATTGGAAAAGGATACTACCCCCATGGTAGATACATAAATCCAAGACATATTCAATTAGAGTTTGTTACTATCATTACACAAATATATCCTATTCAATAAGTTTTCATAATTCAAAGATTTTTCAAATACAATGAAATAATGGGAAGTCTGACTTCTCTCCATGGGAAAACTAAAGTACATAACTAGATCAGATTCAAATAATAAGAGTTCAAATAAGCCCCCATACAAGGTTAAGACCAATGATAATAGGAATGATCAAAAAATAATATTTTTATGTAGATTCAAAGCCACCTTATCACATAGTCCTATCCATTCCTCTAACGATACCTTTTATGAATCTCCCTCCATTACCAACATGTCCAATAACTTTTAGAATGCAATGCCATATCTCTCCCTCCAATCAAAGAGGTTGATATGAATAGGCTTGTTCCAAGGAATTATGATTCCAATTCATTATGATACTATCAAAGGGAACTAGACCATATTAAAAATATATGCATTAACTTATGATATAAGATACAAGATTTGATATAAGATAATATCATTGATATCGACACTCCTATAAAATCACATAGACCACAAAAAATGGAATTAAAAGCTTTGAAAAACAATTTAGATTAGTTTCCAAATCATATAGTTAATAAGACAATGGGCTCTTTAGGTGTTTATTATACATATTAAACACATCCACCTCTAACATATTATCATACACATATAGTGGACACATACCCTCTACATAATATCATTGGTGTGTCTCATACTATATTTCCAACTACACCTCTCATCACTTTATCATATTAGGAGATAGTAGATGATGACATAGATTTATAGCACTCTTTTTACGATCTTACATTAATCAACATACTACTCAAAGTTTCATGGTTGACAAGGGTCAAACATTCACATGTGTAATATTATGAATCTACATCACTTGGGTTATTCATAACATGATATTTCTCATATGTATATATTTATTCATTGCTTTACTGGCCATGCCTAGATTTACATTAGGGAGATTATACTTTTATTACAATTTGGGCCTACACATTTGGTGACAAGATTCATAGCAGTACCTAGTGTAGGCATATTTGATATCTTACTTGATAGGCCTTAGATACAATAACATTGAGCCATTGTATACACAGTACATAGATGTCTCAAGTATATACATGCTAATTAGGTGGTTAGAGTTGAGGACCTTGCATATGAGCATCATTTACCTATTCTATAACCACTTATACACAAGTCACCAAATATAGTTCCAAGCACAAATTCTATTAGCATACCTTAGATTTTAATTGAGCCCACTGTGTAGGTGATGTCTACTCATATCATAGTACCACATATACATACTCTCCCATGGAAACCTTTATTAGAGAGACCCATACATCAAATACATGATGTGGATTCTAGATAACCTCTCTCTCTCTACCACCACCACTCAAATTAGTGTTATAGTAGAGAGAATCCACACCAATTAGATGACTTAGTACATATGATTCCTTGATATCATTTTCCTGATCACATAGTATGCATGATCACTCTTCCTCTCTTTGATACTTGACACATTGATTGTGAGTCTCTTGTGAGACTCATCATTTAGTAGTATCTCTCTTATTTTACATAGTTTCTCTTACCTTGGTCCTTATATATAGTTTCACTTCATGATTACTTGTACATAGATTATACTCAAAAAACACAAAAAAATATTTTATGTTCAAAAATACAAAAACATTCACATAATTCTCATAAAATAAAAATTTCTAATTGTATGCATTTCCATGTTTACTTTCCTTATATTTTTAATGTATCACATATGCCATCTATGTTAGTGTAGTTTGGCTTTATCATAAATACATGATTCATTTATCCTCTTCGAGTGTTTGTAGATTATTATAGGACTCGGGTCCATTACAATGATCCATATTTGCTACTATCTACCCATAGGGGGCACATACACATATACACATATTTAACATTGATACATTTATCCAGGGGCATCATAATACACATATTCCAATTTATTAAATTACATATTTCTATACTCTATACCATAAATTTAGAATTAATTATATCCAGATATTGATTATCCTATACAACTTAGGTTTTTTGCTAACTATTAATATTATAGACTCATATTATGTACATATTTGCTCTTATACAATTTTGTACCACATTTCTATGCATAGTTTCATTTCTAGATTTACTTGTTAATATTTGATTGTCTCCCTATTTATGCATCTACTAGATGGAATTTGAATATGCCATTATTATAAATATCTATACCATTTCCTTTCATTATAAGTATTTTTTGACATGTGCTCATGTCCTTTTGTGTACTTTCCTGGTTGTGTATGTGGACATTTGAACATGTTCATCCATGTGGCTCTAAGCCAAGCTACTATCTATTTATGTGTGTGTATATTTGGACATGTTATTATATGTATTAATTTCTCATATTAGTGACATGTTCCAATGTCCCTTATATTTTGGCCCCTAGGCCTATTTGTGTGCCTCATGTGTGTTGTACGTATGATTTCATGTATGCATAATGACCATGACACTTGTCTCTTGATTATTTTTCTCACATTCAATTTTTGATGTCATGAGGTACATCATACATATCACCTTCCTCCTTTGTTGCCTTTATGGACATCATCCCCCATATCCCTAGGTAGTTATATAGATTATTTCCAAATTTTATACTCATATACATGATTTCATTCTTATACCAATCTTGACAACCTTGTGAAATCTATATCTAACAAACATCATATATTACCAACTTCTACTCATATTCTCTTACACTTTGGTGTCATGTAAAGAAATTGTATTGGTTTATTACCAAATATCATATGTTCTTAGATTATCACACATATTTCAAATCTTTTATTTTTAGGACTATTGTTGCATAAGTAAAATAACTTCCATCAAAAGAGGTTACATTCATAGCAGTTTTCCATAGAGATTAGGCCAACCAAGTGTAATCATAATATAGTTTTTTAGCACATAGACATAGATCATAGGGCCCAAAATTAGGAAAAAATAGTGAAAAATAGTTAGACACAAATGAATTTTTGTTTTCACAAAAAAAACATAAAAGGACATTAGGATGGCACATAGGATACTAGAACAGTGCATTACTATCTAGTAGTCCCAGAAATAAGAAAATTTAGATTAGATAAAAATAATAATAGCAAGTTTGATAAGATATGGGGCATCATTTAAGGTATTATTACTTTATTTTTAGTTTTAGATAGTCTTAGATAAATATTTATATAACTCAATCCATAATCCATATACATAGATATCATAATTGGGGGCATGTGTGTGGCACACTATTTCCACATGATCAATTTTGAACCAACTCATCTTAGATGAAATGAAAAATCCATGTCATTATCCATGTTGTATACTCCAGACACCATTTTCACTAGGTTTAATACTAGATTTATTTCTTATTTCATCTATAGTGGTTTGTATTTCCACATAGTCCTTGAGCTACATTCCCAACTACCCAAGAGGCCCCTTAGGAATTTCACAGTTTAGAGTTTATGAGTGGCCCCAGAGCCATCTTATTAAGTTATAGTTACATCTTAAATTTTCAATCACAAATGTATATACTACACATGGGTAGGTAATGATGGAGTCATAACCTACTTTAGTTCTTTAGCCACCTACATAGGAGGGTTCGACAAGCCATGAGTCCAATCCAAGTATTCACAATGTATGATCTAGTAAGTAGGGGTGAGAAATGATAGAGTCAAAACCATATTGAGTTCTTAAGAGATCCACACATGGGGATCTATAAATCCATCAATTCAATCCAAGTTATACACCAATTTAATCTCTAGTTACACATACATAGGATGTCACCATGTTTTTGTAGTGGTTCATGTACCCAGTGAGGTGTGTTAACTTCTTCCCCCCCCCCTCTCTCTCTCTCTCTCTCTCTCTCTCTCTCTCTGCTCAATTTTTTATTTTATTTCGATATCTCTTAACTAAGGACTGATTCATTCTTGTTTCATTTGTAGGATACATAATGGATCATCTTCCATAAACTTATACCTAGATTCTCAGGCTTTGCCTTATAGGTAAGTGTTGGTAGAGTTATATTTCATTTAGCTTAGTCATTTATATTTACCATATTATTAGAATAAGGTGGGGGGAAATGCAGTCATATAAAATTTCACTTGAGTGTAATGAGTGACACTTGAGACCACCCATCTGTAGATTATTCCTAGACCTATCTTAGGACCTGTTTTGACCCTTATCCAAATTTTTTATAGGTATCACACATCCTTAGACATCAAAAAATTAGTCTCAAACCTTCTCATAGGGATCCAAGCCCCTAGTGCCCTAGGTTTTGCCACTTGGACACTAGTCCACTCCTTTGGACACTAGCATACTGTGCTAGTGACCAAGGGACCATGCTAGTGTCCTTTTCCTAATTTTAATCTCAAAATTATATTTTAAATTAATAAGACATATAGGGTTGGACTAGGCCTATTTACCACTCTTCAAAAGCACTATATAAGTAAAAATGCATGAATTTTAGCCCTTTGCACACTAGATGGAAATTAAATGCCAATACACATAAATAAGCTCATCAGAACAAGTGGTACACAATCAATGACATTAATCCCTATTCTTCTCTACTTCTACATAAAATTAGTTACAACCATCCTAAGCTCAAATGAAACATATTTTTAGGCTTAAGCCTCACTCAAATAACTCAATCCAGTATTTATACTAGCATCACTTACACTTACACCATCACTTAGATTAGGAGAACAACATCAGTCTTGATCCCCTCTCAAGGTATTGGTATGTAGGAAACTCTCAATATAATGCAGTGTTAAGGATGTCTAACATACTGAAATAACACCACACTTTTGCTACTTATTCTCTTTAAAAACCCTAACAACATGGAGGTCTAGTTTTTGTTCATAAACTAGTCAAAAATAATCTATATATAGTGAATCGGGTCTCATCCACATAAGAATAAGCAAATTAGACTCAACCAAACATGCACCCAAAATATCACTCAATTTTATACATAGGGACACTAGTATGCCCTAGGTGGACACTATCATATCATTTTACTATCTAAGGTATGGTAATACTATCTGAGAGGGTTTCTTATACATGGAACATATTTATGACACCCAAATTAGTTTCTAAACCAAATATAAGCCTGTAGATCATCTATCTTAGTCAATTTACATCTAAGTACTTATTTGTGTCATTCATTGCTATTTTTTAAAATATCAGATTAGGTCAATTCTTATACAAATTAGTGCCTATATTTATTACATATTTCTACCCTAATTTACTTATTCATACCCTTTAACAACTTAGCACATAGATGCATTGAGTCTTTAAAAGTTAAATCATAATAAGTCTTATATTTGTAGTAACATCCCTAGCCTCCGATTTTCATCACACCTAGCCAATTAATTCATTTATTCTATACACATATCCAATCCCATAAACTTTTCATCCCATTCCATTAGTGATGTTACAACCCCACATTGAGAGGCATTATGTTAGTGTTGGTATGTTGGCTTTATAGGATTATCTTAGTTAATTGTATTTTTGACTACTCAATACAGTTGATTATTTTATTTTGGACAATATGATATTGGTTACGATTGATCCATTATTTTGGTAAATGTATATGCATAGTTTAGTTATGACATTTTTCTATTCTATTCTATTCTATTCATATTATATTACTATTTGATGTATATTCCTTGAGCAGGTGTTGTTGATGTTATATTTGGTGTTTACAAGAATATGTCAAGTGTCCTAGGCTCATTGGTGGACTTCGACCACTAGGAAAATAATGGAATGTTTATAAGTTGTCAGGTTGGTATCGATAGGTAGAAAAACATGTCATAGTTATATACATGGTTTGTATTGAGTCCTTTTATTTTAGTTACTTCATATTTTACTATCTTCTTGTCATTATGCATGTGATCATTTGTGTCATTATTACACACTTATGATTTGATTAGATTTATTAGTTATGGGTTCTTTGATTGTTCCATTCATGTCATGTGCTCAAATTTATTTTTATGTGTGTGATTGTGTTAGATGTCTCCTAGGCATTATTAATTTGAATTTCCACTTTCCTTTGGTATATTTAGTTGTTTGAATATTGAACCTTAGTTGTGTAATTATAACATTATATGGGTCCCTTTGGTGTGGTTATACAATGATTTGGGTCATTGAATCCCGTAATCATATGATAAGTATTATTGTGTTGAAACTTCTTGATCTATGTATAATGGGTTGGTTCATTGACTTTCCTAAGTGTATTGTGAATATATTATTTGTTGAAAAATATTAGTATTCATATGAATCTGATTTGGCTTGAATTGGCATTATTAGTATTTTTTTAACCTAGCGCATTGGTAATTTTGGATGGAAAGTTCATGAAAGTTTGGAGAGTAAAATATTGTGGAAAGTCATTAAGGAGTTAGTTGAATCTTCATTACCTTGTCCTATTTTAGTGCCCCAGTACCATATAGACATATAAAAAATTACATCATTTCTAACAAAATAGTATCTAATGTTGGGTGAATATATCATATATGCATGTAGAATGCCAAAAATGCTTACATTACCATATAAGCATACAAAAAAACATGACATCCTAATCATCCAATAGTCTCCCTTTCTTTTTCTTCCTCAAAGAATGCTCTCCCTAAGATGCCCTACTTGTAGATGAAGATATCTTGAATGCGTTGGATTGCTACAAGGATCGACTATGGGTATTATACTTATAACTCACTTGTAGCTAAACCTATTCAAATAAAAAAAATTTATAAAATTAACAAGTATACATGAAACCAAGTTAAGAAACTCATTTTAAACTATAATAAAAAAAATCATTTAAACATGCAGTTAGTGTAAGCTCATGGTCCTTCTCAATTTGTTGTTGATGCTCGACTGGGTCTGTGTCAAGTTTAACTATGTAAATAGGCATGTCAAATGATGAAGAAACATGAGGATCTACCATATTAGTTATCTTAATTTTACTATCAAATGTCATATGACATCCCTTCATACACAATGCATTCATGCATATATGTTATATTTGCCCAATTATGTAGTAAAATTATCAAAATAAAAGTATTAAATTACAATTGAAAATTGCAAGTGAATATGTACCTCTATGAGTTCCTATGTAGATGACATTATATCAACAATTCTTGAGTCTATCTCGACTCACAATGATGAAGTGTCCACCCTAGTCATCAACTGAATATACAACCTATTAATTAATAACTTGTCCAATTCATTGATTAAACAAGTTGCTAACAAACTTAGTCTTACATAAGATATGAAAACATCTAATGAGGTCATGAGAAGCATGAATGTGACAAGTGGATATGTGATATGTCACTTGTAACACCACACTGAAGGCAAGAAATGTTAGTTTCATGAGGGATAATGACAAGATATCCAATGCATCTCCTACACCTCTTGATGTAGGAGCATCCTACAAACTTGTATAT
This sequence comes from Torreya grandis, assembly GCA_037957365.1. Lineage (NCBI taxonomy): Eukaryota > Viridiplantae > Streptophyta > Pinopsida > Cupressales > Taxaceae > Torreya > Torreya grandis. The sequence goes on along the minus strand of JARHVA010002915.1, from coordinate 2,069,946 downwards.
ATGGTCCTATAGTTCATCTTAGAAGGGTTGATAGGTGTCAATAAGCATTGAATGAGGCATTTAGTGTGTGTCTTAGGTCATTTAGAGGTCTTGGAGTATTTTCCTTCCAATAATTGTTATTTGAATTTTCAAATGTATTTGAGTGAGTATTTACTTAAATTGTAATAATTAATTTTTCTAATAGGCTATAAAATGTCTAATACATCCATAGGAGTCTCCTAAGTTTAGCTAAGGTCATATATATCTTTCTTACTCATTTAAAGGTCTTAAATGACCTGAAAAATCTTCTAAGATCATTTTTTGTATTTTGAGATAGGTTTTTTTAGAGGAATAAAGAACTCAATTAACACATTCTAAACTTGGAGAAGTCTTCAACAACATGATCAGCTCAAATCTATCATTTTAGGGATGCATAAGATGAAGGAAAAAGTATAAAAAACCAACTTTGCATCATTGAAGGACTATAAATTTCTATTTGAATCCTTTAAATTTTACAAAAAAATGGGAATAGTTAGATAAACAATCCTATAAGATGATTCCAAAGTTTTTGGGTCTAATAAATCCTTATAATCACATTTATTGAAATCTAGGAGTTTCATGTAAACTTGCAACCTTGTATCTCTAAGACAAAAAGGGAGGATTTATCAGTGAATTTTGTGAAATTGAGTCATTGAATTTAATTTAGGTGTTAAAACATCCTTGATACACCTATATACACTGGTTTGAATGTTTGTATATCTTTGTTGAGGTGTATTTCAGATTTTGACCTGATTAAGGTCATTAGGCCTAATTGTCTTAAGGTAGTGACTTGGTATAATTGAGGGTAGTTCTATGAGCTATGGTATCTAAGTTGATTTGTTTTTAAATTTTGATCATGTTGAAACCTTGAATACTTTGCTTAAAAACATTCATTACTTTTTAGTCCAACTGAGTACTGGTGTGATCAAAAAGCCCTTAGAAACAGTCATTATGACAAGATAAGTAACTTGTATAGGTGTTTGTTGAGAAGTTTGTAAACTAAGTTTTAATATTTATGACACCTATAGTGATGAAATATAAAAACAAGTTTTACATAAGAAAATAATATTCTATATGCTCTGATTATAAAACATTTCATGAGATTACATATATATAGGAATTATATTCCTATATTTTCTCCCCTGGTCTCTCACCCAAAATCTCTCACCCTATGATTATGCAATACAATATATTATTATAACAATGTAAAAAATATATCCTAACTATATATTTATTATCTTAATATAATTTATGTAACAATATTATGATATACAAACTAACTAACTATATTTACCTCTCGATAAATATCAACTATTACTATTTACCTCACAATAAATATCCCATGTAAACATTATCCATAACATTAATCCCCTAATGTTGACATGGTACAACATAACTCCTTCTATGTAACATGATACATGGGATTACCTCATAATTTTGATTAAATAAAGGTGTGTAAACTTCCAACTGGTTGACTATATTGCTACATATGACCATAACTATGTGAAGGAACGCATCCCACATTTACTCCATGAAAAGAATTCACTCAACATTCCACTAGCAGATCATCTTCATACATAAGAAACACTATTAGAGGATCGCTACACCCATAAAATTTTATCTACCTTTTTATATATGTGTTTTTTTGGATCAACCACCAACCCTTTCCAAATCTGAGTGTTACAATAAACTTAGAGACACATTCTACAATGTTTTCTACTAGGAGTTAAAACATCAATATTTTTTTACATCTTATTCACACCAAACTAGAATTGAAAGAAAAACACACACTGAATGCAACATTTTATCTTATAAGAAATCAAATTCTTATTTGTAGCCACTATGTACAATTATGCCACTCAATCTTACATAGCAAAGAAGAAACTATATATGATCATGGCACTCAATCTTACACAACAAAGAAGACTACCACTTCCATTGGCAATGTTCCTTGACTTTAGTTGATTTAGTTTTGAATGGAAAATGGAACATTTCTCTATATTCCCCTCCCATAATGTGAAAATTTCTAAAAAACACACCACACAACTAAAAATAAAATGCACACCACATAAATGTGTCATCAAAAAATGTGAGCGACTTCATTGTTGATGACTGATGATAGGTCACAAGTCACCTCCAGCCTCTTATGGCTCCATCCTCCAATATGTTGTCAACTCAGTGAAAGGTATATACAAGGATGATATGTGTTCCCTATCATGATACAATGTGGGGTTAAGGGGTAGATCCCCCAAAACTAGTCACACTTTTCATCATCATTTTCCCTTGAAAATGCATTTATTTTTATTTAAGTGTCAGATTACATCAAAAATTCCCTCATTTGACCTTTATTATTATTATTATTATTATTATTATTATTATTATTATTGTTGTTATTATTATTATTATTATTATTATTATTATTATTATT
>JARHVA010002915.1:2030000-2062500 GCA_037957365.1 Torreya grandis | reverse complement strand
AAGACATAACACATATGTGTTATGTGATAATGTGTATGCATTATGGGAAATATCCTTGAAATTTTCCCCTAACTCTATGCACATACCCATATATGTATGTATGTATGTATTGACAATTGGATTTGATCTCATGAGTTATAGTTGGTTATGGATGTTAATGCATGGATACATTTCTTTCTAGCACATGTATTTAGGTTTTGTTGCATATGCTATGAGAAATATATGTTGAGTGTTTTATTTTATATCATTATGTGATACATATGCATTATTAAAAATAAAAGGGAAAAAATGATTTGGAGAAGTATAAGTAATGAAAAATTATTTGTTTAAATGATTTGGATTTTAAATTTTAATGGATTTTAAGATTCTTCCTCCATATGGATTTGGTATAACCAACATGAGAGATAAATTTGGTACACATGAATGAGCTTTAGACTTTCGATAAATGAGCTAAGTAATCAAAGACATGACTAACTAAAATAGTTAGGCTTACCTATGAACCAGTATATTATCTCAAGTTTCAACCATGTGTATACTTAGTTTTCAAAAAGAAATAAGGGAATAAAGGGAGATCTAAAGTGGACCGATAAGATAGATACTTACAATGAGATGGCTTGTTCTCTAAAAAATCCCATGGTAAAGAAAGATTACTAAGGGGAGAAAGGTTTGTATAACCGAGTCACAATAATTATCTATGTTAGATAAGATAAGTTAGAAAACAATCATGAGAAAAGACAAAGACATCCATGAAAAAAAATGAACTCGTGAATATAAGCATGTAATCATGGAAGCATAAAAATAAATCATAAGATAATATGAGAGAAATGAAACACTATACAACACATAATGTAAAATATAAAGATCTATGTAAGATAGATAAGTGAAGATAAGTTTGACACAGAGTTAAATGATACAAGATATAACTAAAAGAGGATCACAATTCCAATCAAAAATCATAATGAAGATGAAAGTGAAGGAACATCATGTTTTGTTCATAAATAGTGATAAATTTTTCAACAAATATTATCTATAACATCTAATATGTCTCAATGAATTTTTACTCTAACTACAACAAGAGTATCATCCATACTTAAGTAAATCTGTGGAAATATCTCTTATCTAATCTCCTCTACAGAAATTGTAGGTAGAGTTGAAGGATCATGCTCATGAGGGCCCTCATTTATATAATACTCAAGAAAGGGAATAAATGTTAGAATAAGAATGGTAGTTATTGGATAGGGAGATGGCACCAGTGGTGGAGAAGGGACCACGGGTTCGGATAAAGATGCAGGTGGCACAGGAGTTATAAGTGAAGAAGGGGGAGCCTTCTTGTGTTAATGACCCATGGGAAGGGGAACAGTGGGTGAAGGAATGGTCATGAGGTGATCATGAAGATGTTTCTAGAGGATGAGATAATTATTGGTGTGATGGGTACCACACTGGTGCTAAAAAAAAATATACCTCTCCATATTTGAGAATATACCCAAGTAATAACCTAGGAGGAGGTATAAATTTATCTTTGGTTTGATAAAGGGTAAGGAACAAGGTGTCAATTTATTGTCAAAGCTTTTAAAAATGGGTGGAGAAATGATTCTATATGCCATATAAGTAACATATATTTTTTCTAGTAGACTTTATGGGTCTACTAACAAAAGGAGTAGATGTAGGATCTAGGGAAGGTTGGTATAACTAGAAATCTCTTTTATAATGATTGAAAACTCTATGAATATAATATTAGGGTAATCAAACCATTGGGAAACAAATGGATCAAGCTATGGTAAAGGAAGAAGGCCATCATTATGTGGAGGCAAGGTTGGTGGAGATAATAGGTTAGGCTCAACTAAAGAAGAATCAAGATTAGATACAAGAGGAGGCTTAGCTAAAGGTAGAGTAGGAGTAGGATCCAGACTAGCCTTAGTTGAAGGAGAAATAAGATACCTAGATGTCTTAAGGGTAGTATTAATCATCTCTATGGGAAGAAGGATATAGAGATCTTAGTATCTATATAATTGAAAGGGACCAGTCATAACATGATCCATAATCTGCTCCTAAGAGGCTCTGTATAAATTAGAGATATGCCATGTAAACATTCTATCTCTACCCTATAAACAATATGAATAATAATAGAATTATGAACTATATAAGATGGAATATTATAAGATAAATAGAAATAATGAAACAAATAAAAATGATAATGAAGGATCTCAACATCTCTATCCTAAACAAGACCTAGAAATGGATCATCTATAGTATAACCATCATCATAATCAGGTGTATGAAGGTCATTAGTGTAGGTAGGTATGATATATTAATCAGAAGTTGAATGATGAGTTGAATGTTGAGTCTTGGTTAAGACCACATGTATATCGTCAATAGGTGGTTGATGGGAATGTGGATTCAAGGATGGTGGAATTCGGGAAATGATACAAGAAGAGATATTTGATTTTTTTATATTTCGGTTGATCTCATCTAGCTCATCATCATTAGAATCTAAGAGGTTAGGTGTTATCTTCCTGATGATATTGAGGTGAGTATGATAACCTTGAGTAGAGTTGATAGGAATATTAAAACATTGAGATTCATTAAATGGAAAAATCTAAATGGGTTCAAGGGTTGGAATTTTGAATTCACCACATTTTTGGAGTTATTTAAAATCCCAAGGGTTGGTAGATATACTTGTCATGGAGGTTGAATAAATCAAAGAAGAAGAGGTCATATTATGATAAGGATTCAAAGTAAAAGGGAGAGGTTGAGAATCAAAGAAAGTATCACCCCTAAATCCATGAGTGAATGTGGGGGAAGGTGAATGGGGTTATTCTACTTGACCACTTATTATGAGATTGTAAATAGTTAAAAGGTATTTTCTCCTATGTTTAGAAAACTAATTAACATTGAAAAAAAAAATCTAGGAATGAACTCTAATTATGTCTGATCTTATATGGAAAAAAGAGGGGTTGAGAACTGAAGATGTATTAGGAGGAGTCCATTAATTATTAGTGTGAGTGGCCACATAAATAATGCTTTCATATAAAGTGGAAGACATAAGATGTTGATAGGTAAACCTTTTGGGATTGGTAAAGCTCATCATATCTATTGAGTTCAATTATGTTTTGTCCTCAAATAGGAATTTCATGATGAAATAATGGAGCTAAAATGAGATGATGTAAATATAAAATCAAAAAATAAGATATATATTCAAAAGGTCAATTATGTTATGTAATCCAAGGAAAAGTATAGAAAGACAAGGATACACAATCATGTAGGTCAATTGTATATTGTAGTTAGGAAGGATAAAATAGGTTGATAAGGATAAACAATCATGAATGTTGACTATGTATTATAGTCAAGAAATAAAAAATCATTTGATAAAGATACACAATCATTCAGGTCAACTGTGTACTATTAGATAGAGGGCTAAATAAGTAGACAAGGATACACAGTTGTGCAAGTCAACTATGTATTGCAGGTAGGATGGTTTAATATTATGTAAGAGATTATATTGACCAAGATGATAGTGTTTTTAAATAGGGTAACAATTACAATATAATTTAAAGAAATAATGAAAAAAAACACACAAACAACTGGATCAATGTGACTGATCCAATTGAAACACACAACATAAACCTTGCACCAATATTGGCAATTGCAAGTTTTAAAATATAACACACAATGATAAAATAGAAAGAAATAATTGAAAATTAAATTATAATTATATGGTCATCCTAAGCTTTATTAATTTATATTTTAAATTAATGTGATGAGGATTTGGTTGAAATAGGAAACTAGAAAGCAATATAAGGTTGGTTACAAGACATTTAGGCTGAAAGGGATCTATATTGGTAATGGTACAATATTTGTATTGGGACTTACCCCCACACATCATGGTTCCAAAAAAGTAAGGGTGTTAGATGCTTTACCAATATATACCATCAACCACATGTTTATACTTCACCAAAAAACCAAGTCGACTTCACCCTTGGTGATGAAATCCAAGTAGGTAAATGTTACGAAGATAAATGTTTAATGATTTTTTAATGTAAAGTGATTTGGTAGTGTGTGGAAAAAAGTAAAATAGTGTAACTAAAATGGTAATTTTAAAAATAATCTATTTAATATATGTGAGTTACTCTAAGAATGCAAACAATTAAAGAGAAAAGGTGAATTAACTACTAGTAAATATATGTTAATTCCTTGATTAATAATTGTACAAAGTTAGTTTAGGCGATATTATATGAAAATAGTATAGAATAGAGTTGACTGAGTTATTGTTATTCTATATAATCAAGGACTTTAAGAAAAAAATCAAACATGTTAGCTATGTCTATTAGATATGAGATAGACTATAGAACTTAGTCAACTAGGTTGACCTAGTTAGATGTAGGATTGCAGTTTTGTAGACTTCAAACTTGTGAAAGATAGTACGGAAAGAAGAACTAAAATGATTGAGAGAAAAAAGAAATTAATCTTAGTGTTATTGAAGATGTTTTAACTTGGAAATTCTTATGCTATGATGATCAAATTCTAATTTCAAAATCTACCTATTAAGTTAACTAGTTTAACCAAGTTTATGAAACCCTATGTGCTGAAGAATAAATAATGAACAGAGTCTACCTATTCAAATATATTTGTTGACCTATATGTTGAGATAAGGAAATATAAGAGAGATTTGATTGGTTTAACTATTTATTCTAATCTAAAATTGAATAAGAATACTATGTCAAACTGCTAGATCTAATAACCCATAATTGGTGAAGACATACAGAGATAAAACATATTTACTTTAAAGTGACTATGTGTTAAACTTGCACACAAAAAGTTATGAATTTATCGATTGGTTCAATAAATTACTGAAAATATAGGAAAAAATAAATGATGATAAAAATTATGTTGTGAAATTAAATCTACAAGGGTTAGATTCATGTTGGGTTCACCAAAATGTATGAAAATAGAAATGCAACTAATCTATTAATCAATCCTACATCAAAGAAGATAAATCTTACTTACACTTCCAATTATTGATACATTATATATTCAATATCATGACCAAGATGGATCCACTAGACCTAACCAAGGGATCTCTTACCACAATAATATCACTAGGGAGAGTTTCAAAGCCTCCAGTTAAGCAAAACTATGCAATAACGAAAACTAGTCATATATTTTCATATTCACAAAGTAAATGATAAGTAAATTAAACTCTAATTTATTACTCACCAAATATTGTGGCACAAAGTGGGGGTGATAAATATAAAATAAAACATGCATAAAATATATATACTCATGTTAAGAATACAAAATCATAATGCATAGGGAAAAAATAAAAATGTTAGTCTATCTATTCTTATAAAGGAGGAACAAAGTTAGGAATGCTTATCTTTGAAGATGAAGCTTTAGAGACTCAATCTCTCCCTTGGCCAAGGTTATTCACAATAGGTTGTTTTGGTATGTAAAGATAACAAAGATAAGTTAGATCTAGGCTACACAACCTATCTATGCATCTAAAAGACTTATCCATAAGAAAAGATCCATATCTCCAAAGAAAATATGAAACCCTAAGCTATACTCTTCTAGTATAATGGTGGATAAAAATATGAATAATATACTACTTTTCTTCTTCCCTTTCTCTCTCTAATAAATGATGAAGTGAATGTGTATATATAGCTAAATCTAACCCTAAACCTTTTTAAATTTTAGTTAATAGGTTCAGCCTAATTAACTCTATATTGTTATTGACAAAATCAAATAAAGTCTTGGTTTAGGTCTATCAAGGGCTGACCTAAACCCTAAATGGGTTTTATCAATTATAGTACATGGTTGATGGGGCTGACATTGTATTATAAATCAAGGTTGGCATTGTAGTATAAATCATCAACAAGGATTTTAGGGTTAGGGAAGGGATAATGAAAGTAGAAAATGACTAGAGGAGGGTTCAAAAGAAGAGGCAAAGCTTAGGGGATTGTTTTTAGGATATGTTTGTGTAGATAGAAAGTGTTAATAAAGGGAAAACAATCCTAGGAAGCACCAATGGTTTGCCCACCCATTTCCTAGTGCATTCTTTAAGGCATACACTCAAAAAGAAAACATTAGTAATTGATAGCATTTGAAAATATTTTGTATATAGGTAGCATGCTCAAACTCACCTTGTACCTTAAAATACAAAGGTCTATTTTTTGATGTATGTAGATAGTCATAGGAAAGCTTAGTCAAGAGAAAATTCAAGTGTTTTACTTTGTTGATTGAGTCTAATCCTCTTATAAAGGTCTAACATTATAATGTAAAATAGTAGAATACTTAGTTAAAATGATTCAAAGTATTTGGTTGTTAATCCAAGTTAATATCCTTATAAGTAGGAAGATTAGGCTATCCAAACCTAAAGAACATAGTTACCAATGAAGTCCAGTTCTTAATAAACTAATAAAGGAAAGTTATTTATCATCCCTAAAGATAGTCTAAAAACATCTTAATAAATATTCATAATAATCCTTTGATGATCTTAGATTAATAACACATTTTCAAGGCCAAGTATGCCTATACATAGTAATTTAATAGTTTTTGTGAATTAGTCAACATTTTGGGCACTTTTGTGAATTAATTGGTATTTTGAGCTTGTGTAAAGACACATATGAGTCTTGTGTCATTTTATTGATATTTTCATTAAGGTTTTGAAGTGAATGAGTCTAAAAAATAAGGTACTTGTAGACCTCTTTGTGGCAAGTCCTTAAGAGGCAAAATTTGGCCTAATAGTCCTATAAAGGGTACAGTTGTTGTCATCTGAGTTTTGAGTTGAATTTATTCATGCACTAAGAAGATTGATTCAAATAATTACTGAAACCTCATAGTATTGTTTGAAGAAGTGAAGATGTACAATTGACTACTTTGGGAGTCAAAAAAGGGTTTTAATTGAAGGTAGATTACTATTTTGGGATTGATTACCCTATTTTAAGTAATTGAAAGTGTTTTTTGATATGAATAAAAAGGATAAAAATTAAAGAGATAATACTAAATAATAAAGGATAAAAAGTCAAGAGATAATACTAATGAAGATATTTAATTACAAGCAAGTTTATAGAAGACCTTTAAGTAGAATAGGTTGAGTAAGTGGAGCACTGACTTTAACACTAATAAGGAATAGTAAATATAAATATATGCCTTGTGTATTTTGGTAGGGAATACTCATTGAGATCAAGATATGGATTAATTATTCAATTAGGTAGGGCATACTCAAGTATATAAAATAGGTAGGTAATGGTCAAGTATATAAAATAGGTTGGGAATACTCAAGTAGGAAAAGTAGGCATGTAATACTCAATGGTATAAAACTATAACATATGTAACATGATTTGAAACCTCATTTACCATTCTATATTCTAATCCCAATTTTTTTTAAAAAAAAACTAGGTATTGATCATAATGGATTTTGAAAAACTAAATTCTAAATGATAACTCCTATCATTGTGTAATTAATTTCAAATATGTAGATTGGCCCAAATTTATTATATTTAGTAAAATAAATTTAAAGTATAATAATATAAAATTAATTGTAAACTTATTACATTTATTTTATTAAATTTATCCTTGCATAAAAACAAACAATAGGTCATATCAAGTCAAACACAACACAACAAAAAACATAGGTCAAAGGGTGTACACCCTTTGGAGTGAAAAATATGCAATATGTTTAGAGTCCAAAGGGTGTATTCCCTTTGCAGTCCAATGGGCATAGTCCTTTAAAGTACAAAGGGTGTATGTCCATTATAGTCCAAAGGGCATATGAGCTTTATAGTCCAAAGGTTGTATGACCTTTTCTCAAAAGGGCATACTCTATTTAGGGTTTAGACCAACCCTTAAGGGTTCTAAATTGTTTTTTTAAAGGGCATATGCCCTTTATAAAATATATTTTATATTTTTCATCGTGTCACCTTTTTTGTCCCCTAGCTTTGTGAATCTGCCCCCTAATTTCATGGATTTTGAATATGCATAATTGTCAAAACCCAAAAATAAAATAATGACCACATCATGACATCATCTTCTACCTCCTTCCACTTTTCAAATTTTAATGATGCCATAGGATCTACCTATTTCCTATCATCTAAATTTTATAATCCAAATATTTATATTCCCAAATTTTAATGATGTCATAGACTCTACCTGTCTCGCATCGTCTGAGTTTTATAATCCAAACATTCTTGTTTCCCAATTTAATAATCCATCCTAAATAACACTAACCTCCACTATAAAATTAAATAATCCCATTTAATGCTCCATGGGATCAAAGGCCCCAAATATTTCTCACTCTTAAAATTATAATAAATAAATAATAATCTTTAATCAATTCAATCATCCTCCACCATTGATTTCCAACCAAAACAAATAGCTCTCATGAATCAAGCCAAATATATAAATGGATCTATTCACCTTCATTTCAAATATGATTGAATTATAAAATGATGTGTCATTAAAATACATCTATCAAAGAATTAAGCATTCATCAAGCATCAACATAAAAACAATATTATTCTAAGGATAGGTGTTGTCACTTTTTCCATGTGACTCATTGATCTATTTAAAACTACAATCACTTCAAAGCACAATCCATTTATGAAAAATTAAGTGAAGGTATGCTATTTGGTATAATTCATTTGATTTCCTCTTTTTGTTCAATTTGAATCACTTGCATACATTTGGTTAATTTTCTATTTGTTTTGGATTTTTAAAATTACTAATAAATTTGTTCTTGTGTTACATTTAACACGAGCATTGGGAATATGCACCCCAAAACTATCTTGAGAACAAAAATAAGTGTCTTCTCGAAACAAATAATAGTTAATAATATTTAAAACAATATAATTCTAAGGATAGATTTTGTCACTTTTTCCATGTGACTCATTGATCTATTTAAAATTACAATCACATCAAAGCACAATCCATTTATGAAAAATTAAGTGAAGGTATGCTATTTGGTATAATTCATTTGATTTCCTCTTCTTGTTCAATTTGAATCACTTGCATACATTTGGTTAATTTTTTATTTGTTTTGGATTTTTAAAAGTACTAATAAATTTGTTCTTGTGTTACATTTAACATGACCATTGGGAATATGCACCCCAAAACTATCTTGAGAACAAAAATAAGTGTCTTCTAGAAAAAAATAATAGTTAATAATATTAAAAATGGCTATAATTTCTAATGCTTTTCAAGTGGTTTGACACTGGCTTAAAAAAATACTATATATTTTTGTAAAAATAAGTATTGTAGTTTAGTAGATATCATTAAAATATTGACTGTCATTTTTTATTTTTTATTTGATTTCAACACATGTTAAAATGAATATAACATTTTATTTACAATATAGAGTTTCCTATTTTTTTTAGGTTTGTTTAGATTTAGCATAAAAACATACTCCTCTAAAAAAATTGTAAAAATATAGATTGTTTTTAGGAGATATCATTAGAATAGTGACTATCATTATTTATATTTTTTTCTAACTTTTACATTGGTAGTTTTTATTTATTTAAATTTTTAAATTGTACGTTTATTATTTGGTTTATATTTTACATCTTTTGGGTGTAGATTTTGTTTTTCAAATATTTTCCAAATCAAAATAATCATATTATTTTCAAGCTTACACTAGTTAAAAACATAGTTTTATTCAAACAAACACTTGAAAAACACTTATTTTGATGTTTTAAAAAGAACACAAATTAGATTTTTATTTTTAAAAATAAACTAACAATTTGATTTGGTGTCTTTAAAAAGATTTTTTTCTTAAGTGTTTGTTGTTTTTTTATGTTACAAAAGTTTTTTTTATGTTCTTTCTTCACCATCACATTAGTGATAACAGATGGAAATCAAAAGAAAATTTATGATTTTGTGTTATCTAGAATTCACTTACATATGTTCTTTCTTGGATGTCACATTTATGACAATATCTATTAATCTAAATCAAATGTTAATCTATTTTTTATTTTTGAAGGGATCTATCGATGTTGGATTTTACCACCTTATGGTAGACGAAAACCCATATACCTTTAGGGTATACAAATTGAGGATATACTATTACAATTTCCTAAGAATTTATGTGTATTAAGCACACCATGACGTGAGTAAATTTCATCCTCCACTACTCAAGATTTTAATAATGACATCAAATTATGATTTTATTGAAATCAACCTATTAAAATCATATAGCTTTGTTAGGAATAAACGGACTAAACAATTTTGTCTACATGTATTGAGTCAAATTCTTCCATATTTTTGACCCTTTTTCTACATCTATTAAATGAAATTCTTCCATAGTTTTGGCCCTCAAAGAATAAAAATGTAAATAGAGGAATCCCCTAGTTAATCTTATAAATGATTTTATCCAAAGAAGGCATTTTTTAATTAGATTTATGGTGCACCAAAAAGCATTTAGCCTAAAGAAGTTAATCTCAACATACCCCTAAAATTAGGTTTAGTAGGCTACATGCACATAATCCTATGTAGTTAGTGATCTAAAATATTGGGCCATCACTATCCAATGGAAAAGTAAGTAGAACCAAGAGCCCAAAAATTATCCAAGACCTTATCTAGATCATCCTTTTACTATTTTTTTGCTTGTAATTGATCTCCTATATAAAAATATTATTTGTTTTTTTTTTTTTTTTTTTTTGCTTTTTTGGTATAAGAACTTTGTTTTTACCAACTAAAATTAAATTATATTGAAACTAAATGATAATAAGCCAAACATCCAAGAATTGAAATTATGTCTAAATTATAATATAGATGTCAAAAAAATCTCTTCCCATATTTATGTTCATTATCACACACTTGTAGATTATGGGAAATAAAGTCATAACATCCACCATTTCTTCCATCTAGACCTATGGCATATAAAACCAATCTAGATAGAGGATAATTTGAACAATACCTATTTCAGTACAAATGCATTATCTCTTTGCATCTCATAAAAATAGGTGCATGAACTCCCATAGAGAAAATGAGAAAACCCATTGGAAAAAATCCTCCCAAAAAGAGAAACATAGAATAAGTAAAGATGCTGGAAGGCCCCCTTGAAGATGATGTTGTTGTTGATGTAGACCTCACCCCAAGAAGAGCTTGTAGGTGAAAAAACTTGATCTTAGTGAAGGGTTTCATAAATATATCTCTAACCTACTTAAAGATTATCAAAATCTCAAGTTGATGACCTAACCATGAATAAGATCCCAGATAAAAAGCAATGAATATCAATGTGTTTGGTCCATTGGTGCTAAACTAGATTATTATATATTTGTATGTTACTCTGGTTGTCATAATAGATGATGGTCGGATGCCTAAAAGGAGTGCCAAACTTAGATAAAATACCTTGAATCCAAATAGCCTTAGTAGTTGTGTTAACACCTCCCTTATACTCTGCCTCTATGGATGATATAACAATAGAATTTTTCTTCTTACTATACCAATTAATGAGACCTAAACCCATATAAAAGGTTTAACCTAAAGTGTACTTGTGATTTTGAGTTTCGCTAGCCCAATCTAAATTTTTAAAACCAACTGAGTCAACCTCTGTGCTGAATCTATACTAAATGTTGAATCTCTAAGAGCCCTAAATGTAGTGAAATATCCTCTTAGTTGCCTTCTAATGTATCTCATGGGGTTTATATATGAATTTAGAGACAAGTCCCAATGCATATGAAATATCAAGCCTAATAGAAGTAAGATAAATAAGGATTCCAACAAGCTATCAATATTAAGAGGCATCAACCAAAGCTATAGAATAATCAAATTCAAGTCAGAATCCTAATAGAAAGGGAGTCAGAGATGGATTATAATCATCCATGTGAAATTGAGCCAAAATATTGAGAGCATACTTGGGATGTGCAAGTGAAATCCCTAAATCAGGCTATGAAATCTTGATGCCAAGGAAGTAATGCAGAAGACCCAAGTCTATCATGTTAAATCTATCTTATAGAGCTACCTTCACCACTAACATAACTAATGAGGAACTCTCGGTGATCAAAATATCATCAACATAAAGGACTAGTATCAATGAAGAATCATTCTACCACAAAAAATATACATTGGGGTACGAATGACACTTGGTGAAACCTAAAGTAAAGAAGAAGGATTCCATCTTGGTGTACCAATATTGAGGGGCTTATTTGAGGCCATAGATGAATTTATTAAGTCTATTAACTAAGGATAAATCTTGAATAAACCTATGTGGCTACTATATATAGATCTCCTCTTGAAGGTCTTTATGAAGAAAGGCACTCTTCACATCCATCTGGTGAACATCCCAACCATATGTTGCAGCTATAGCTAGTGTGAGTCTAATCAAATTTATATTTGTAACAAGTAAAAAGATCTGTAAGTATTCAATGTTAGCTACCTATGAAAAACCCTTGGTGATAAATCACACCTTATTATTATTGATTGACCCATCTACCATAAATTTTGTCCAATATATTCACCTACATCTAACCATCTTCCTTCCCTTAGAAAGTGAAGTCAAATCCAAAGTGTGATTTTTGATCAAGGAAGAATATTCTTCCTACATAGTACTATCCCACTTAGGTATACATTAATCCTCTTTGAATTTATATGGATCTAAAATTGAAGAAAAGAAAGCATGTGGACCATTGTTATAATCTACCTCAGTACATCTATCATCTGCTAGATCCCCTACCCAAGGGCTTACACTTTGAAGTGTTTGCTTGGCCCAAAGGGGCCCAGATGTAGGTGAGTCAATTCTTGACTCATCATCCTATAAAACATGAATAGAGGTAGATGTATAATATTCCCCCTCACCACCCTCACTATTATAACTAGAAGAAGAATAATACCTTGGCTCAAGAACCTTCTATGGATGATACGAGTCAAAATAAAAATAATCAAGTCTAAGTGAATCCAATGAAATATAAGAAGTGTCAAGTGTTTATTCTATGGGAATCTCCTAAAAGTTAACACTTTTCTCTATGAAAAACTTATGTATGGTTGGATGTAAAATGTATTTCTCATTGACACCATATTAATAACCTGCAAATACACATGGCTTGGACTGAGGTTTCATAGCTTTGTTTATCTTCTTTGGTATATGTGCCATATCTAGAGATCCAAAAACCTTAAGGTTATCAACATCATGTTTCCTTCTATTCTAAGCTTCAAATGGTGTTATGACTTTCAAATATTTATGAGGAACCTTATTTTGAATATAGAAAACATAATTAATGGCTTTGACCTAATACTTAGGTGCTAAGGAATCAGAGTGAATAATACAACTATCCATCTCTTTCAAGGACCTATTCTTTTATTTTTCAATTCCATTCTAAAAAGGACTATACGTAACTATTCACTATAAATCAATCCCCTTTGTGGTGCAAAATTGATCAAATTTATTAATGACATATTCATCTCTATTGTTAGTTCGAAGAACCTGGATGGATTTCTTAGAATGTTTCTTTGAAAGTTCCTTGAAGTCTCAAAAATCTTAAATTAATTTAGACTTTTTCTTAATAAAGTAAACCCATTTATATCTTGATAAATCATCAATGAAAGTGAGAATGTACTTAGCCTTTATAAAAGATATACTAGGAAAAGGCCTAGATACATCACTATGTATTAACACCAATTCTTATGAAACCCTCCAAGCTTTACCTTTATCAAATTTTTATTTAGGATGCTTTCTAAGGGAGTAACCCTCACAATGTTCCTTAGAGAATTAGACTCAAGGAAAGCCTATGACCATGTCATTTTTACTAAGTTATTCAAGGTAGTGGTAGTTAAGGTGGCCAAACCACTCATGCCATAATTTACTAACTCCATTTGAATGAGTCATCAATGCCATGGGAGAAGAATTAGGTGTAAAATTTCAGAAGGTGTATATCCTAGCTTGGTGATCTACCCTACCAATTTCCACTATAGTATCACTTTTAAACTCCATGATGATAATTAAATATGGTAAAAACTCAACCCCAATTCTTTAATGATATGAGTGATTTGATATACTGATAGGAGATTGGATGAAAGGGAAGGGAAACTTAGAACATTATTAAATGTTTTTCCTTCCATTTCAATATACCCTCTCCCTACAATAGGTATACAAGTGTCATCACCCAAACTGATAAAAAACATACTCAAAGGATCTAAATAAGAAAACATGACAAGTGAAGATCCCATTTGGTTAGAATCACATGATTTAATGACCATGAAGATGTTGAAGCTACAATTGCTACACGAGCCTTGCCCTTTATTTTCTCTTTCCCCTTTCCCTTTACCTTAGTATAATATTGGGTAGATGAATTATGATTGATGGACTCAAGAACACCTATGTTGTTATTCTATAGGAGATGAGTTAGGTGATCTATTTGCTTCTTCATGCATTTAATTTCATCATGCCCATTTTTCTTACTGTAGGCACACTTAACCTTCTATTTCTTAGGGTTGCCACTAGAATATGAGGCATTATTGTTGGTTTTAGTAGAGGTTGATTCTTTTTTCTTCTCTTGATCCTTATTATTTTTCTTCTCTTTTTTGGATGTCTTTGCTTTTCCATCCCAATAATTAGGTCTTGAGGTTTTTTGGACTTCAATGTGCCCATCTTGATCAACTTGTCTTACTCCCTTTTTAAGTCAATAATGAAAACATCTAAAGAGGGCATTTTCCATGTAGTCCCTAAATCACTTTTAGTGAAATGAAAAGTAGAGATAAAGATTTAGCAGTCAAGACCTAGTCTAGAGAGTATAAAAAAATAAGTCGGTCATCTTCTTTATTTATCCCACATTATTTCTACTTCAATATCAAGGACTCAAACTTAGTGAACAAATTTTGAAGGGTGTCAAAGTTACCAAGACTTAGGCTAATGATTTCATTCTCAATATCATGACCTCTCATCACATCTTGATCTCCAAATAATTTACCCAGACTGGTCCATACATCATGAGGTGATTTGGTAGGCTGTAAGTGAAATAGAAGATCAAGTTCTATAGAAAGACATAATAGCGCATAGGATTCATCACTCTGATTATACATCTTAACTATCTCTAATTATATGCTAGATTTAGTTTCATTACCCATGGTTATTATTTATAAATTATTACTCCTTATAATGATTTTCATCTTTATTTTCCACTCATGATAATTAAAGGCAGTTAGTGGGTTGATTGAACTTGAATCCATTAATGTAGAAATGAGATGTAGCAGTAGTGAAAATTAAAGTTATTGTAGAAATGAAAGTGAAAGTAAAATTCAATGAGGGCCTAAAAAGGCATAGTACACCCCCATTAAATATGAAATGGTGGACCCCCCCCCCCACCCAATTTTTTTTTTTTTATAAATTTACAATCAAAAGACATTATACTTAGTTGATAGTGCATCTAGAGAAATCAGTGCATCTATTGGAAAAGAAATTTTTTTGTAAATAAAAGAGGATGTCAAACTCAGAAAATAATGCATCCAAGGAAGCATGTAAAATTTGATCAAGTAAAAAAATTTATAGCACTTTCCTTTTGAATATTTCTCACAAAATATTATTTTATAAAAATAATAAAAAAATATCCACTAAAAATGCTAAACGTGACTAATCTTCTTATGCATTACTTGTGCATTAAAATAAAAGTAGTCTATTTTATCTTGTTTTAAATCAATCTATTAAAAAATTAATTTAACATGCTAAAAAAATTATGGAAAAATAGAATATACTTAGTTTTTTTGGGAAGAAACTTTTAGCAACAATCTCCAAATTATAAGATTTGATTTTTTTGAGTAGTAGTTACTAAAAATTTAATAACTTTTTAATTTGGTAACAAAATTTAAAAATTAAAAATGGTCAAAAAATTTAATAACAAGTTACACCAAACCTAGAAACATTTCAACATGATGCATTATGGTTTGATAAAAGTAACTACTTGAATAGGTAGATGGTAAACCAGGTGCAAGAATGAAAAATCGTATCTGAACTAGGAAGCCACAAAAAAACAATGTGATGGAAAAAGTGTTTTCTTAAGCAAAATATGCCTTAATCCAAGTCATAGTGAATTTGATCAAAGTTAAAGAACATTATATCTATAAATATCTTCCATATACCAACATTACAAAGCATTTAAATATATGATAACATAAATAGACATATCTTAATGAAAAAATACATGTCTACAATCTTGGTTATGCAACAAATCTCAAGATTTCATATAAATATTAGCAATTAATAAAAAGACAAATGTTTATGATGGATGGATCTAATACCATGTTGATTTTGGTTCTAGTCTGGATAAGGTGAATGTGAAGGTCTAATGGTCACATGATACAAGAAGTGAGTGCACACCACCAAAGAACTATATCAAATTGAAATAAAAAAATAGAATTTCATGAGACAAATCAAAATAGAGAAATCTAAAATATTCATTAGCTTTGGATACTGAATACAAAGGAAGAGAAGTACATTTATAGGTGGGAGAGAGAATGAAACCCCATATTCCATTGAATGTGGGACTAATCTTCCCAAATGACCCAAATGTCCTATAAGAGCCTAAGCAAACATAATGAACCATGTAGACAAACCCCATAGGATAAAAGTATACACCAACACTAACACATCTTTGAAAAATGATTTTTTTGAGTTACCAATATTTGATGAGCCTCACTCTAATAAAATTTTCTTTAATCCACCTATATTTGAGTAAGCTTTCTTTGATGATCCCATAATTGAAAGATCCATAATTAAATATAAACCCATATTTTATCCATTTCATAAAATCCCTAATTTCTTAGGAATCCCTTCATCTAAAAGCATTTTTTTAAACAAAAAGTGAAAAAGGTACTTGTGGTCAAAATAATTCAACAGGCCTCTTAGTGGCCACATCTAATTTAGAATCAACATCACCCCTATCGACATCACAATTAAGTTCCATATTATAACCAACATTAGAATCAAGTTCAATATTAGTATCAAAATCAACATCAACATTAGTTTTAACTTTACCATTAGAATTAGTAATGAGATGAAAATTAGAATCTTATGACATCTGCTACACACATCTAGTAGATACATTTTAATACATTAGTGATCTTTCCCTATTTATTTTATGAATATTCCTTTGACATAAAATTAAGGTATCCTTTATGAGGATTGTGCATTTTTTAATCTTTCCATAAATATCACCCATCCTTATCACAATATTCATCCTATCCCTTATTTTTACATCCAATATCTTGTACCCATCTATTAGGATTGATATAATCACACATTGTTGAAATTATTCCATAGTTTCATATTGGTTGAAGAATTTATGAGGACCTAAAATGAAATTTAGTGAGAAGAAAAGTCCCATATAGAAACCTTGTTTAAGGCATAATGGGATAATCAATATCAATATCTTATAAGTCCAAAAGAATGTCAGAGATCCTACCAAGATTGAATATGGAATATGGAATGCACTATAGCTTGAAAAAATCAATAACAATCAATGAACAAGAAACTATGAGAGATAAACCAATACAAAAAACTTAGATTTTAGCACTTTATAATTTAGCATGTTTTATAAAATAAATGAGACCAATATATTAGGTACACAAATTCATGAAATTTTGAATAAAATAGCACTCAAATCTAGGATTTTGATCAAAATTTATTAGAATATCTTATTTTCATCATTGATGGCCCACATTAACTAAATTTTCACAAAATTGAAAATGATCTTAAAGATAAAACACATACATATCCTTGTAACTAGGTGTTGAACTTAGAATTGAACTCCTAACCTCTTTAAATAAAATTAATATTATTATCCAATCCTACTATTGTCCCCTATGTACCTCTTAACAAAACAATTATTTATTAAGGTTAAAATAAAATACAGATATTTGTAAAAAATTAAAAACCTACATGTTTCAAAATGATTTTAGGGAACAACATAAGATTCATTTTCACTTAACTTTGAATAGGATATAAAAGCATCACCATGGAGGGAAGATGAGACTAGAAATAATTAAAGTGCATATGTACACCACCAAGGAGGGTTTTAGGCCTTTGGTAAGGAATTTTAGTTTCACATATATCTCAACTTGAGCTCAACCAACACATAGACCTAGTCAAATAAAGGTATTATGATTGAATAAAGGTAGGGAGACATCACCACAAACTAGATCATCTATCATTTAGTATAGCACCATTCTCAAACACTTGACCATGTCTCAAGCATGTTGTGGTGAGAAAAGGAGGAGTAGTGGCATGTAAGGGAAAGTTATGTTTTTTCCTTGTGAGCTAGCCAATCCAAATGGTTAGGTGTTGTAAGGATTTTTGGATGCACAAATTTTGTATTCTATATGTGAAATATCAAAAGGTCATTATCCTATGTAATTATCTACATCTGTGAGATAAATCTAGTAGGAGTAAGAGCAAACAGGTGGAGAGTAGGCCATGGAATGACATGATAAATGTGGCAAAGAAAACAATGTTGAATGACAAGCTTACATGACCAAATCTAGAAAAATAGACTTGAGGATTCCAAACTATGAGTGAGATGAGAGGCCTGAGTGATATGTACATATGGCCCTAGTGAAACCTTGTTTGAGGCACTAGGGGGTAATAAAAATGAAAAATTGTAGTCCGTTAGTGATAACCTCTTTGAGGCGTTATTGCATAATCAAAATAAAAATCAGTCTTAAAAATAAGACTATATTGGCAAAAACTTATTTGAGGCACAAATATTTTAATAAATAAGTTTTTCATCACTTGATGAAGACATCATTGAAGTAAATATCAAAGCAATCAATAATAAAAAATATCCAAAATTATAGAAACTCTCACGCCTAGGTATAAAAAATAATATTGTGGTCATTTTGATATAATTGTTAGATTTATTTAATATAACATCCTAAATCATGTCATAATTATAAAATCCATAATCCTAAACTATGTGTGTTACCATTAATCCTAATTTCCCTTGGTCTTCCAGTAATTATGCATCCATTCACAATTATATCCTTCATCCAAATCCTATATCACACCATAAAAGTAGATCCTTCATCCAGTGCTTATCATACTTTACCCTCACTAGTGGCACTCTATTTCAATAATGATATGAAGATATCATGTTTATATTTTTAGAGTAATAAGACTAAAAAATCAATGAATATCACAATAACATCAGTGGATTCCACATCAATAGCAGGATCTTGATTGAGAAACTAATTACAATAAGTAGGGTCTAAATATCAAAAGGGTCAAACATTAAGTATTTATAAGGCCTCCAAATAGTTTATAATCAATTAAAAAAATTAAAAATAAAATAAAAATAATCTTTCTACTAGTGAAAACCATGTGTATGGCACCTTGGGCAAATACCATGATGAAAACTAGGCTTCTCACACCATGTGTAAAAAAATTGTTGTTTGCAAGTACCTTAACACATGAAGGAAGACCTAATTCCATCCTCATCCATACCATATGTCCATCCTATCCTATCCAAATTCCATTAAAATAATTATCCTTTTCCATCCTTTTATACATCTTATCATGCACATTTTTTTACCTCATCTTGACCTTTATAAGTAAGTGGAAGATGTTTTGATCTAGTTTTTGGGAAACATATTGGTATATCCTTAATGAATTATTGAATGTTGGATATTTGGTTCCCACATGACATGGTCATTTGAGATATTCCAAGGCATCGTGCCCCATAATTTTTTGTTATCATCCATCATTATCCTTTCCATCCGTTATTATCTCCTATCCTAATGCTAAATTAGGTTTTACCATTGTTAATGACCACTTTGCATATACTTATACCAAAAATATTAAAAACACAAAATAAAATATATAAAATAACTAAACATTTATATAAAGCTACAAAATTCAAAACCACTTTTTTTAATCTAAATTTGGTAAAAATCCTTGATACAATCATTCCAACTTTTTGAGATATTTCATTCCCACATTTGCCATGTTTGGTGCAAATCATAAATCCAAGATCATGAATTTCACCCTATTTGGATAAAATCAAAGAGTCCAACTCATTTTTTGAAATGTCCTTCCAAAATTATATCGCAATTCATGTATCCTTGCTTGAGGGAACCATCCAGCTACACCATTGATGTTTCATGGAAGGATTTTAACTCGATTAATGGCATGATGATTTATGTTGCTTTTGTTTTCAAGTTTTTGTGTTTTTATCTATTTGTTTGATTTTTATTTTTTTTCCTTGACTTAGTTAATATGTGTCAATAGGTTCATCATGGTATTTCCATATTGAATTATAATTTCTTGTGCTTATAATTGAGTTCACCCTTTAGCATAAGACAATAATATCATCTTGATTTTTCCATATCATGGTGCATTTGTGTAATTTATCACTTGGATTAGGGGTCAGTCTGTATGCACATTATAGCTAGGCCATGATGGTGTTTTATGTCTTGGTGCATACCATTTTATGTTATAATAAAAATCATGTTGTAAATTATATGAAAAGACATGTTGATTTCACATTATATTCTCCTTATAAAATCTAGCTATTCTTTAACATCCATTTTCAAATCCAATAAATTCATTCGTATTTGAATAATAAAATTCAAATATTCATTAGTTATCATATATTTAGCATCATTATCCATCCATTTTTGGGATAAATACATTGGCTTGAGGTCTATTTGAACTATGTAGGCATCACTCAATTACATGGGGTTTATGAGGCAAACTCATCCATTATTCATTCCCATTCCCATTCCCCTCATCCTCTCTCCATTCACCTCATATTTTATTTGTGGAATAGGTTAAAACCTTGATTAATTCTTACAAATGAATTAATCAACTATTTATCCATCTAAACTCATAACTTTCACCCTGTTTATGGAAAATCAAGCTTATAGCTCCATCATTAGGATTTGTCATTCTTGAATTTCCCTACTTGGGGCAAGTTAGGTCTATAAGTTCGTTAGGATATTTTCCCATGTCTACCCTGTTTGGGTCAAATCAATGTGTATAACTTGTTTTGGGATGCATCCTTCCAGAATATGACCTATATGGGGAAAATTAGTCTACCATCATTAGAAATAGCAGAATACATGCATTATCTCAAATGGATTAATATTATTCATGGGTTAATATTTTCTAGTCACCATCAAATATGGTATCCCAAACCCTATTTATTCATCACCCATGCATTGATTATTTTCTAGCTTCATTCTCTTTTTTTTCAAGATCCCATATGTATCATTCATCCCCAAAAGTCCTCTCAATGGGGCATCACCATTGACGTTCTTTCATCATAATCATCTAATTTTTTGTCCACCTTTTTTGGTTTATTCTATTCAAAAAAAATTAAATCCATTCACCATGTCTCAAAATGCCTTCTCAAAGAAGATAAAAATTTAAACACTTAAAATTGGCCACTTTGTGATAATTTTAAATAATATGTTATCATATAAAATGTCACTTGAGTGTTATGAGTCTCACTTGAGACCAACCTTCCCTAGTTTATCCCTAGACCTATCTTACAACCTCTTTATACCCTTATCTAGATTTAATGTGGGCATTACACATCCATAGACATCTTATAATCAATCCCAAACCCTCCCATAAGGATTTAGTCCCTTAGTGTCATAGGTTATGCAACCTAGATAGTGCCCCAAGTTATGCCACCTAGACACTAGCACACCCCTTTAAATACTATTGCACTATGCTAGTGAGAAAGGGACTATGCTAGTGTACCTTGCCTAATTTCAACCCCAGAGGATATATTTTTAATTACAAAGACAACTAGGGTCATCCTAAACCTATTAAACACTTTTCACAATCACCAAATATATATAATGCATGACTTTTATCCCTTTACCTACTAGATAAGACTCAGATACAAATACACACAAATAAGCTCAAAAAAATCAGTAAACAATTAAAGTCACTAATCCCTATTCCTCCCTAATTTTTCATATATTCATCTACAACCATCCTAAGCTCACATTATATAGATTTTAAGCTTAAGACACAATCAAAGTACTCAAGCTAACATACATAATATCATCACTTGCACTTGCACTAGAACTTATATTGGGAAAACATCGATCTTGACCCCTTGTCAAGGTATTGGTATGTAAGTAACTTTAAACATAGTGGGGTGTTGAGGATGTCCAACCTACACAAATTAAATCATGTTTTTATACTTGTGCTCTTAAAAATACCATAACATGGAGGTATAGAGTTTGTTCACAAATAAATCAAAAATTTTGTAGAGATAGTGAATAGAGACTCATCCATAAGGGTACAAGAATATTAGACTCAGCTAGAAATGCACCTATAATATCACGTAGTTTTACACATAGGGAACTAGTGCACCCTAGGTGGACACTAACATAGTGTGCAACCATCCAAGGTATTGTGCTACTATCTAGGATGGTTTTGACACATGGATCATGTTTATGACATTCATATCTACTTCTATATGAATTTTCAACCTACAAATCATTTATTTTAATCAATTTAAAAGTAAGTACTTATTTATGCCATTCATTTCTATTTTTATAAATATAAAATTAGGTCAATTATTGTACAAATTATTATGTATATTTTTTTCATATTTCAACCTTAATTTATTGTACTCATACCCTTTAACAAATTAGGATTTACATGTACTAAGTCCTTAAAATTTAAATCATTTGGTGAACTAGACTTCAAATTTTGCTCAAAACCCTAGCCATAAATGCTCCTAGGGTTTATATCCTTAATTTTCCTATTTCCCTTGGTTGTATTAGGATTTTTGTATTTCATATATTCTATTTTGGCATCCCCTTTTCACTTTTTTTACTATATGTCATCTCAATAAGTTATATCTCTCCCTTTAAGAAGAAGTTCTTGGTTTAGTGGCAATCTACTGAGCATACCTAGATTCCTTATATTCAAGCTTATACCATGGAAAAATACTAGTTACAATCCCCCTCATTTATCATTCACATCCTAATTATGAGGATTTTAATGATAATACATCTAAATATTAGCAATATCACCAAGATAATAATGATACACAAGATGGTACTTGAGATACACTCCCCCCACATGATAATGATAATATTAGAGTCAATAAGGATGAGTTCTTAAAATTTTTTAGAGATATAATTCGAGAAAAACCCCATAATCATGTACAAATTATATAATAAATAAAGAAAATAAAGAAAAAATCCAATATTGGTCAAGATTCTAACCCCCTGGGTGCCAATATTGTTACACCTACTATGGGGGAAATTAAAAGTTTATGACCTATCCTAACTTGAAAACCTTTAATAATGGAAACACCTCTTATGATTATTACACATTACTCTTCTCTATATTTACAATCCCTTATGTATGAGGTTCATTTTATACAACCCAAGGTGTTGCATCTTGAGTAGGGTGCCACTAGGCCATCTCATGCCTTGGATTCTCATGTTCTTTTACATATACCTTTGGAACAACATATGGAATAAACTCCATTTCCATTCAAATTTTTGGCACCAAATATTAATTTTTATTATGGTAGCATGTTTGGACTACATTTTCAATGATTATCTCCTTACTAAGTTGTTCCCTCGTTGTTTAAAGGAATATGCTTTATAATGTTTCTATGATCTTACTAATTAGTCCATCACAACATTTAATCCATTGGATGATGTGTTTTTCGCACAATTTTAAATCAAGTTTATTGATAATGTTTACTATTCTCAAGTTGCACAACTAAAAAAAAAATGTATTGAGCCAATAGTTGATATGTCTTGAGGTTTAAAACTATATTAGTAAAGGAGACTACCCCCATGTTAGATACATAACTCCAAGACATATTTAATTAGAGTTTGTTACTAGCATTACACAAATATATCGTATTCAATAAGTTTCCATAACTCATATATGTTTCCCAAACAATGAAATAACAGGAAGTCTGACTTCTCTCCATGGGAAAACTAAAGTACATAACTAGATCAAATTCAAATAATAAGAGTTCAAATAAGCCCCCATATAAGGTTAAGACCAATGATAATAGGAATGATCCAATAATAATAGTTAATGTATATTTAAATACACATTATCACATAGTCCTATCCATTCCTCCAAGGATACCTTTTATGAATATCCCTCCATCATCAAGATGTATTATCCAATAAATCTTAGAATACAATGCCATATATCTCCCTCCCATCAAGGAGGTTGATATGAATAGGATTGTTCCAAGGAATTATGATTAAAATTCATTATGAGACTATCAAAGGGAACCAGACCATATTACAAATAGATGCATTAACTTATGATATAAGATACAAGATATTATATAGGATAATATAATTGATATCGACACTCCTATCAAGTCACATAGACCACAAAAAATGGAATCAAAAGCTTTGAAAATATTTTAAGATCAGTTTCCAAATCATATAGTTAATGAGACAATGGGAACTTCAGGTGTTTATTATACATATTAAACACATCCACCACCAACATCTTATCATACTCATACAGTGGACACATACCCTCTACATAATACCATTGGTGTGTCTCATACTATATTTCCAACTAGACCTCTCATCACTTTATTATATTAGGAGATAGTAGATGATGACATAGATTTATAACACTATTTTTATGATCCTACATTAGTCAACATTCTATTCAAATTTTCATGGTTGACAATGGGTCAAACATTCACATGTGTAATAGTACACATCTACATCACTTGGGTTATTCAAAACATGATATTTCTCAGATGTATATATTTAATCATTGCTTTAATGGCCATGTCTAGAGTTACATTAGGGAGATTATACTTATATTACAAGTTGGGCCTACACATTTAGAGATAAGATTCATAGTAGTACCTAGTTTAGGCATATTTGATATCTTACTTGATAGGCATTAGATACAACAACACTGAGCCATTCCACCCACCGTACATAGATGTCTCAATTATATACATGCTAATTAGGTGGTTAGAGTTGAGGACCTTTCATATTAATATCATTTACATATTACATAGACACTTATACACCAGTCACCAAATATAGTTCCAAGCACATATTTTATTAGCATAGCTTAGATGTTAATTGAGCCCACTATGTAGGTGGTGTCTACTCCTATCATAATACCACATATGCATAATCTCCCACGGAAAAATTTATTAGAGAGACCCATACATCATATACATGATGTGGATTCTAGATAACCTCTCTCTCCACCACCATCACTCAAATTAGTGTTATAGTAAAGGGAATCCACACTAGTTACATCTTCTTATACTAAATGGGTTCCCAAATGCACCACAGTTCACATGCTAATTTAGTTAGCTTTAGATATTCATAATTCCACTCTACACATAGTTTCAATAATATATGACTCAATACATATGATTATTTGATATCATTTTCCTCATCACATAGTATGTATGATCAATCTTCCTCTCTTTGATACTTGACACATTGATTGTGAGTCTCTTGTGAGACTCATCATTTAGTAGTATCTCTCTTATTTTACATAGTTTCTTTTAAATTGGTCCTTGTATATAGTTTCAATTAATGATTAATTGTACATAGATTATACTCAGAAAACATAAAAAAAATTGTGTTTAAAAATACAAAAACATTCACATAATTCTCATAAAATACAAATTTATAAATGTATGCATTTCCATGTTTACATTCCTTATATTTTTAATGTACCACATATGATATCTATGTTAGTGTAGTTTGGTTTTATCATAAATACATTCTTCACTTATCCTCTTTGAGTGTTTTTAGATTATTATAGGACTCAGGTCCATCACAATGATCCATATTTTCTATTGTCTAACCACATGGGGCACATACATAGATACACATATTTAGGATTGATACAGTTATCCATTGGGGGCATCATAATACACATATTCTGATTTATTAAATTACATATTTATATACTCTATACCATAAATTTAGAATTAATTATATCCGGATATTGATCATCCTATACTACTTAGATTTTTTGCTAACTACTAATACTGTAGACTGATATTATGTACATCTTTGCTCTTATACAATTTTGCACCACATTTTTATGCATACTTTCACTTCTAGCTTTAATTGTTTATATTTTATTATCTCCCTATTTATGAATCTATTAGATGGAATTTGAATACTCCATTATTATAAATACCTATACCACTTCCTTTCATTATATGTATGCTTTTTACATGTGCTCATGCCCTTATGTGTACTTTCCTAGTTGTGTATGTGGACATTTGAACATGTTCATCCATGTGGCTTTAAGCCAAGATACTAATTGTTTACATGTGTGTATATTTGGACATGTTATTATATGTATTAATTTCTCATATTTAGTGACATGTTCCCATGTCCCTTGTATTGTGGCCCCTAGGCCTATTTGTGTGTCTCATGTGTGTTGTATGTATGATTTCATGTATGCATAATTACCATGACACTTATCTCTTGATTATTTCTCTCACACTCAATTTTTGATGTCATGAGGTACATCATGCATATCCCCTTCCTCCTTTGTTGCCTTTATGGACATCATCCCCCATATCCCTAGGTAGTTACATAGATTATTTCCAAATTTTATACTCATATACATGATTGCTTTCTTATATCAATCTTGACAACCTTATGAAATCTATATCTAACATACATCATATATCACCAACTTCTACTCATATTATCTTACATTTTGATGTCATGTATAGAAATTGTATTAGTTTATTACCAAATATCATATGTTCTCAGCCTAACACAACTATTGTAAAACTTTTATTTTGAGGACTATTGTTGCATAAGTAAAATAACTTCCATCAAAATAGGGTGCATTCATAAGGGTTTTCCACAGAGATCGGGCTAACCAACTGTAATCATAATATAGTTTTTTAGCACACAGACATAGATCATAGGGCCCAAAATTAGGAAAACATAAATAGTTAGACACAAATGAATTTTTATTTTAACAAAAATACCATAAAAGGACACTAGCATGGCACATAGGACACTAGCACAGTGCATTACTATCTAGTAGTCCCATAAATAAGAAAATTTAAATTAGCTAGAAAGAATAATACTAGGTTTTCTAATATATGGGGCATCATGTAAGGTATTATTACTTTAGTTTTAGTTTTAGATATGCTTAGATAAAGATTTATATAACTCAGTCCATAATCCATATACATAGATATCATATTTAGGGGCATGTGTGTGGCACACTATTTCCACATGATCAATTTTGAATCAACTCATCTTATATGAAATAAAAAATCCATGTCATTATCCATGTTGTATACTCCAAACACCAGTTTCACTAGGTTTAATACTATATTTATTCCTTATTTCATCTGTAGTGGTTTGTACTTCCAAATAGTCCCTGAGCTACATTCCCAAGTGCCCAAGAGGCCCCTAAGGCATTTTACATATTAGAGTTTATGAGTGGACCCAAAGACATCCTATTAAGTTTTAGTTACATCTTAAATTTTAAATCATAAATGCATATACTACACATGGGTAGGCAATGATGGAGTCATAACCTACTTTAGTTCTTTAGCCACCTACATAGGAGGGTTCGACAAGCCATGAGTCCAATCCAAGTTATTCACAATGTATGATCCACTAAGTAGGGATGATAAATGATGGATTCAAAACCATATTTAGTTATTAAGTGATACACACATGGGGATTTAGAAATCCATCAATTAAATCCAGGTTATACACCTATTTAATCATTGGTTACACATACATAAGATGTCACCATGTTTTTGTAGTGGTTCATGTACCCAATGAGGTGTATTCATTTATTCTCATTTCTTCTCTCTCTCTCTCTCTCTCTCTCTCTCTCTCTCTCTCTCTCTCTCTCTCTCTCTCTCTCTCTCTCTCTCTCTCTCTCTCTCATCTCTTATCTCAATTTTTTATTTTCTTTTTATATCTCTTAACTAAGGACTGATTCATTCTTGTTTCATTTGTAGGATACGTAATGGATCATCTTTCACAAACTTATACCTAGATTCTTAGGCTTTGCCTTGTAAGTAAGTCTAGGTAGACTTATTTTCATTTATCTTAGTCATTATATTTACTATATTATTAGAATAAGGTGGGGGGAAATGTAATCATATAAAATTTCACTTGAGGGTAATGAGTGACACTTGAGACCACCCATCTATAGATTATTCCTAGACCTATCTTAGGGCCTATTTTGACCCTTATCCATATTTATTATAGGTATCACACATCCTCAGACATCAAAAAAATAGTCTCAAACCTTCTCCTAGGGATTTAGGCCCCTAGTGCCCTAGGTTTTGCCACTTGGACACTAGTCCACTCTTTTGGACACTATCATACTATGCTAGTGACAAAGGGACCATGCTAGTGTCCTTTTCCTAATTTTAACCCCAAAATTATATTTTAAATTAATAAGATATATAGGGTTGGCCTAGGCCTATTTCCCACTCTTTAAAAGCACTATATCAGTATAAATGCATGAATTTTATCCCTTTACATAATACATGGAAATTAAATGCCAATACACATAAATAAGCTCATTAGAACAAGTGGTGCACAATCAAATTCATTAATCCCTGATCTTACCTAATTCTATATAAAATTAGTTACAACCATCCTAAGCTCAAATTACACATATTTTTAGGCTTAAGCCTCATTCAAATAACTCAATCCAATACTCATACTAGCATCACTTAAACTTATGCCATCACTTAGATTGGGATAACAACATCAATATTGATCCCCTCTCAAGGTATTGGTATGTAGGAAACTCTCAATACAATGTAGTGTTGAGGATGTCTAACATACATAGCTAACACCACACTTTTACTACTTGTGATCTTTAAAAGCCCTAATAACATGGAGGTATATATTTTTCTCATAAATTAGTCAAAAATAATCTAGATATAGTGAATCAAGACTCATACACACAAGAATAGGCAAATTAGACTCAGCCAGACATGCACCCAAAAGATCACACAATTTTATACACATGGACACTAGTATGCCCTAGGTGGACACTATCATATCATTTTACTATCTAAGGTATTTTGATACTATCCGAGAGGGTTTCTTACACATGGATCCTATTTATGACATCCAAATTAGCTTTTAAACCAAATTTAATCCTCTAGATCATCTATCTTAGTCAATTTAGATCTAAGTACTTATTTGTGTCATTCATTGCTATTTTTTGAAATATCAAAATATGTCAATTCTTGAAAAAAATAGTGGCTATATTTATTACATATTTCTACACTAATTTAATTACTCATACCCTTTAACAACTTAGCACTTAGATGCACTGAGTCTTTAAAATTTAAATCATAAGAAGTCTTATATTTGTACTAACATCCCTAGCCTCTGATATACATCACCCCTAGCCAATTAATTCATTTCTTCTATACACATATCCAATGCCATAAAATTTTCATTCCATTCCATTATTGATGTTACAACCCCACCTTGAGAGGCATTATGTTATTGTTGGCATGTTGACCTTATAGGATTATCTTGGTCAATTGGATTTTTGACTACTCAATATAGTTGATTATTTTATTTTGGATAATATGATATTGGTTATGATTGATCCATTATTTTGGTAAATGTATATGCATACTTTAGTTATGACATTATTTTATTCTATTCATATCATATTATATTACTATTTGATGTATATTCCTTGAGCAGGTGTTGTTGATGTTCTATTTGGTGTTTACAAGAATATGTCAAGTGTGTTAGGCTCGTTGGTGGACTTTGACCACTAGGAAAATAATGGAATGTTATGAGTAGTCAGGTTGGTATCGATAGGTAAAAAAACATGTGATAGTTATATACATGGTTTGTATTGAGTCCTTTTATTTTAGTTACTTCATATATTATTATCTTCTTGTCATTGTGCATGTGATCATTTGTGTCACTATTTCACACTTATTCTTTGATTGGATTTATGAGTCAGGGGATCTTTGATTGTTCCATTCATGTCACGTGCTTAAATTTATTTTTGTGTGTGATTGTGTTAGATGTCTCCTAGGCATTATTGATTTGAATTTCCACTTTCCTTTGGTATTTTTAGTTGTTTGAATATTGAACCTTAGTTGTGGCATTATGACATTATATGGTTCCCTTTGGTGTGGTTAGACCATGATTTTGGTCACTAAATCCCATAATCATATGATAAGTATTATTGTGTTGAAATGTATTGGTTTATGTATAATTGGTTGGTTCATTGACTTTCCTAAGTGTATTATTAATCTATTATTTATTGAAAAAGATTAGTATTGGTATGATGCTAATTTGGCTTGACTTGGTATTATTAGTATTTTTTTAACCTGGCACATTAGTAGTTTTGGATGGAAAGTTCATGAGAGTTTGGAGAGTAAAATCTTGTGGAAAGTCATTAAGGAGTTAGTTGAATATTCATTACCTTATCCTAGTTTAGTGCCCTATTACCACCATTATTTTCCTACTTTGACATTTTAGGAAAAATTTCAGTATGGAGCCCCTCCCTAGAAATATGGCATAGGATATGGGATTTTTTCAAAAGGAAAATTTTTATTATTTTAAGAGGCTATGGCACTTTTCCTCAACCACATGGGGAGTTTGGGGAGGAAGCCAATGTGGGATATGAAAGGAAACCCTGAGTCCTTCTACATGTACATAGAGATGGTGATGGGAAGGGGGAAAATAATCCAAAACATCTCAACCTATTTCTAAGTCTGCAATAATTTTTGCAAGTTTTGTCCCTAATGTTTCATGGATAATGATATACCTACTAGTTTTCTATTGATTTGGGGTTTGATAGTAATAAATGAACTATATGGGTTCATGGGGAATCCAAGAGACTTCACAATGAACCCATAGGATAATATACCCATATAAAATAAATCAATTGATTATACCTACTTAGATAAGCTATTATTATTATTTTTTTCTGTTGTGTAATTCACCTTGTTCGTGGATTGTAATTAAATTTTTAGAAATTATCTCCATGGAAATAAAGTGATGTAGGGTTATTCCCTATATATGTTAATTGTAGAACCCATTTGAGAAAGGTATCATTGCATACCCAAATTTTGTGTATCCATTTAAAAAAAATCCTTTTGGCATTTCAAGAGGTATCTTCATCTTATTTAAATCACCATGGATTTTATAAATTTCTACATGGTTGTAGGGTGTGTCCAAAAATTTGGCCCTAAAATTACTTCCTAACAGATTGAGTAATTATATACATGTTAATTAATTTAACCATTGGAAACAAAATTTATATTATGAGGGTTTCAAATTCTACCAATTGCAATAATCAAATTATACTAATACAATGCACCCTATAGTTGTTTGCATCTTTGTTTGGTACCAAAAACAATAATTTTTATATCTTTCATTATTATTTAAACCATCTAGATCGATCCCTTATTAGATAAAGGTTTTAAAAATTTGAGTTACTTTATGGTTGTATATGAATTTAATCACACTTATATAATTATTTCCAATATTAATTTTATAACCTCATTCAATTTAATGAAGTGTGGCATCTGCTCAAAGGCCATATTAATATAGTTTCACTTTTTCCCTTTGGGATTGGTTGTGTGTGTGTATGGCTCATTTATTATGAGTAATGTCATTTATAATGTCTTTAGACCATATGATAATGGTGCAAACCCATAAATCATGTTATCATATTAAAATTTGTGCTGAATATGGATGATTTAGGGTTTAGATATTGGTTGGCTTAGCCTCTTCCCTCTTTGGACTACCCTTTATAAATGGAAGTGAAACACATCAATTATTACATTGGGGTGAGTTATTTTAAGTACTATTATTGAACATAATTGTTAAAATTTAAAATTGGTGAACTACACGTTCTTGGGCTCAACTATATTTTATGTTGAATTGAATCCAAATTCTCCCTTGATTATGTTGTAGTTGGATTTATTTGTTAAGATCTTTAGTTATTTGTTGGTAATGTTAATTTGAGGTGGCATGAGAATTCCAGATAGTGAAATATAGATTGACATCTCAAGCATTAAGGCTCTGAAATCATAGACTCATATTTACCTCTAAATCTACCTTCTTGAGTTTGATGCTAATAAGCTAAGCATAGCTCTTATGATCCCTTGGATGAATGTCTCTTCCTTGTCTCATGTGTAACTTGAGTGTTGTACAAATTATTATTTATTATGGTATTGGTTAGTGTGATGGCCCTGGTGATATTATCTATTATTCGATATTATTTTATTAAATGTTTGACTATTGAGATGTGTACTATGGCTTGTGTCACTTGTATGCTCATAACTTCTTGGTAAAACATGGATGCTTGATTCCCCTATCTAGATGATGGTTGAGGTGGTCAAGGCCACCAATGATTAGGCTCATCAGGTTATATCTTGGGTTTTAAAACCTTGTAGACTGAGTAATTATCTCCTATTGATTGGATCCTCATACTTATTATTGATGGACCTAACATTCTAGTATAACGTATAATTATTAATGATTACAATAGATTTATTTGATGTAATTAAAATCTTGTGATCATTTTATG
>JARHVA010002915.1:2005000-2025000 GCA_037957365.1 Torreya grandis | reverse complement strand
GTAGTCAAAATATCATTATATTGAAATCCATCAATATTATCTAGCTATGTACAAAAAATGTAGTAATTATCTATATAAATGATAAAAATAATGTTTAAGCATTTATATAAAAGTCTTAAAAGGTAGGGTCATAACATATTCCCACTTAAAAGGGAGCCATCTTGGTGACTATTCAAAAACCCAAACATAATGTGGCTTGAAAATATGTGCATCTTCCCAAGTGAAATTTCTTTTACTTAGTGAGTCTCATTAAACAAAAGTTTTTTATATGTCCCTATTTTATATCCTAACACTACGATGGTCCATGATTTTCACTAGTTTTAGTTGTACCATTTCGTCTTCTATGACTAATATATGTTTCTATTACAAAACATGAGAGGGATAAGGTATATACTCTATTAATAGAACAAATTGAAATACATCATGAATCCTATATTTAAGAGGAAGATCTAGACTATATGAAACAAGACTAATGTTCTCCACCATGTTGAAGGTATCAAAAAAATATGGAACTATCTTGGAAATTTTACCAAATTTATTGAACTTTTCTATGGTCTAACACATAGAAAAAAATTGTCACCCACAATTAATTCATGTATAGTCCCCTTTTGGTCAACATAACTCTTTTATCGGTCAGATATCACTTTTAGATTTTGGCATATTAATTCCATCTATATGTCATATTCCAACAATATATCAGGGCCAACAATAACCATATTTTCTAAGCTATCCTAACCAAGTGGGGTTCTACATTTTCACCCATATAGAGCTTTAAAATATGCCATCTTTATTGTATAATGATATGAATTATTATATGAAAACTTGATCAAATAGAGATAATCTTACTATTTCGTTCGCTATTCCATGACATATATTAATAACATGTCTTAAACCACCTAATTGAGTCTTTCAAATTTAGTATCCATTTTTGGATGATATAAAGAACTAAAATTTAACCACGTTCCAAATGTTATGGTTAAAGTTTACCAAAAACTTGATATAAATAATTTATCATGGTCTAAAATAATTATGATAGTATGTCATGTAGTTTAGGCACTTCCTTTAAAAAATGTTTCACAAATATAAAATCATCATCCATTAGATTTCCAACAATCAAGTGGCCAAATTTAGTGGCATTATCAATCACCATAAGTATGGTATCATATTTTTTTCATGAATAAGGTATCTCCACAATAAAATAAGGTGAGATTATAACCCACTTTCTTCTTGGAATATCATGAGGGTACAACAACCCTCTAGGATGGAAATGCTTAGCCTTAACCGACTAGCATTCTAAGCATATTACCATAAAATCAATAAAATTGTGCTTCACTCTAGGCCAAAAATAAAGACCTTTCAGTTCATGTGTCATCTTGGTGACACCTAGATGAGAATTGTGTAAATATGTGTGTGTGTGTGTGTGTGTGTATGTATATATATGTGTGTGTCTATATATATATATATATATATATATATGTATGTATGTATGTATGTATGTATGTGTGTGTGTGTATGTATATGTGTATATATATATATAGATATATATACATACATACATAAATACACACACACACACACACACACACAGATATATGTATGTATGTGTGTGTGTGTGTGTATATATATACATAAATATACATACATACATAAATATATATATATATATATATGTATGTATTTATATATATCTATATATATATATACATACATATATATATACATATATACATATACATATATATACACATATATATATATTTATGTATGTATATATATACATACATACATACATATATATATATATATACATATATACATATATATATACATATATATATACATATATATATATACATATACATATATATATATATATATATTTGTGTGTGTGTGTGTGTATAATCTTGAATAGACTTATATGTATGTATATAAATATGACAAGTAAATGATGTTATGACTATTAATTCTAATGATCGAGATTCCATAAATCAAATCTTAGAATTAATAGTCATAACATCATTTACTTGTCATATATATATACATACATATAATTATATTCAAGATTACACACACACACACACACACACACACACACACACACACACACACACACACACACACAATCTTGAATAGACTTTTGTTTTTGCCCTCTTACCATGCTCAGTCTTAACCCTAAGCTAGATGTCAGGGTGGTTTACTCTAAAATACTCTTGGCTATTACATACATAGTAGTTGTGGATATGACAAGGAGTAGCTGTTATCTTTGGCTCTCAAACAAGACTCTATTAGATGATTAAAATATTGATTATGGTTAACTAACCACTAAATGGTCCTATTGGTGGGAGTTACCAGTATTTTTATAGAGTTTGGAATTTATTAGTGTGTGTACACACACTGATACACCCCAAACTATATACTTCATAGAGAGGATGTGCTTTCATATAAAAATCTTTACTAGTGACTTAATCCTAGTTACATGTATGCTACCGAATAATAGAGTGTTGATTGGGAGCACCCTTGAGTCCAAATCCATTTTTTTGTTGTCTCATACCTTCTGGTTATGTTTGGGTCTTACACATAGTGTTGTTTTGTACTCTGAAGTAAAGTAATTATTGAATTTTTTTTGGGTGTTGTTTCATCTAGTATTAGAGTAGTGTTTCTACTCTAGGGAACTCTAGATCTTGAAAAATTGTTACATTGAGACTAATAAATTTTTCCAACTAGGTAGAGTTATTAATTGATCCATAAAGGCACCTAACCTTTTTGGGTTGAATAATAAGGTGTTTTGTAAATTCTAGTGTACTAAAACTTTTGTATATTTCTCAGAAGAAATAATTTCTAGGAATCTGATTTTTTAAAATAATAGTTGTTATTGCCCCTAGCCTTGTTTTCATTAACCCTTCCTAAATTTGATTGCTTCAGGTTAGCCTCACCTACTAACCATTAACTTGTATGGGTGATTTAATGGGAGATAGGTGACAAATGATTTGCTCATAAAATTAAGGGAATACTATTTGGTATCTATTTTTAGCTTGTATGGGCAAGCCTCCCCTAGATACTTAGAGCATTATGACATAGGGAAGGCCAAAGGTTCAACCCAAACCTGGAGGGCTAAGTAGGGTGTGAAAGGGTTGATTTAATTGAGTAAGTCAACAAATCTTTATCTCTTTTCTTGCAAATGGAGTGCCTTGAGACGTAGGGAACCTATGAAACTTTTATGATCATGATAATGATTATTTTTTCTATGGCTAAAAACTATTAAAATTTATATTATTATTTGATTTAAATGAGCTCAAATGTTGATTTTTTTAGATCTAGTATGACACTTCAAGGTTGATGGTTTAAGTGGAGTAAAATCATCTATACAAAATAATTTTCTCATATTCAACAAGGCTGCCCCTTACCTCTTTTCTTGATTATTAAAAAAAATCTATGATTTAACAAAAAAAAATCATATAGTTGTATTGTTGGACATTTGTGGTAAGCCACTATAAATTATGAATTTGCCTAGATGTCA
The DNA here is from genome assembly GCA_037957365.1 of Torreya grandis. Taxonomy (NCBI): domain Eukaryota; kingdom Viridiplantae; phylum Streptophyta; class Pinopsida; order Cupressales; family Taxaceae; genus Torreya; species Torreya grandis. The sequence goes on along the minus strand of JARHVA010002915.1, from coordinate 2,021,483 downwards.
CTATGTGTGTCTAGTGAAAGAATTTTAATAATTTTAATACTATGAAAAGTACTTGGGAATCATTGTCTCATCCAAGGTAATGGACTTATAAGAAAAAATTGAGAAGGTTTTGCTTTTTTAGATGCTATTATGTTTAGTTGATTAAAACCATTATGTATCTTTAAAGTTAATAAGCATTATGAGGTACTGGAAAATATATACATTTTAGCCAAATTTAGGTTTGGTCATGTTATGGGTATTGGTATCTTAAAGTTGAGTGAAGAAGCCTGTGGTCTCATAGCTCTAAGGGCTAGAATCCATTATGTGTATGGATATGTTTGGATTCCATGGTGATATTTATTTTGATCATGGGTATGTTTTAATCCCATAAGGATGTTGTGGTGATCATGGATATGTTTCAAATCCATGAGGATGCTTAATTGATCATGTTGGCATCACTAGGGATGACTTCTATGAAATATCAAATGAACTTAATGATTATGGGGGATTATAATTACCATAGTAATATAACATTCAACTTGAGCCTTAATTAAGCTCACCCTTTCCCAAAGTGATGTAGCATCAAAGAAATTATCACTAGTCAACCTTTGACTTATTAGAGCAAGTCAATTAGAAGAATAATGATATAAGATTATTGTTGGAATCAAAATACTATGCCTTGGTGACCATTGATAGTTTGCATATACAAACTATCTGATGATACTAGGGAATAATACCTTGGGAGGATCAATTGTGCAAATCAAGCCTAGAGGTCCTAGTAGCATGGATGTGATTGACTTGCTTGGGTAGGTTAGATATTTTGGGAATATCTTACTATTATTGGGTATCATGACCCATTTAATCCATGAAGTGTCAACACTATTAGTAACTTTAGAAACTCATGTAAATATATTTATGGGCTTTGCTAGAACATAAACTTCCTTGGAAGAAGATGGTTAGGAACATGATATATATGGGACTAAGTATGTTGCATTGTATGATGGATATTTGATGTCATCAAAATGGCATTTGGACATTGGGTGGATTGATGGAAAGCATGGATCTTTGTGCTTCACCAACAACCATGCTTAGCTATTATAATGTGAAAAATACCTTAGCATAACTACCTATATATGATTGCATGCCTATCTTATGTAGCTCCTTCATACATGTACATTGTTATATATTGTATAAAACCTTATGATGTTTGGAAGTGATTAACTATTTTATGTTAATAATCAATTTGGATGTCTTGGTATTCAATTATATATATATATCTTGCTATGTATATAATCTTGTGTATTTAAACCATGGAATTGTAATGAAAATTATGAACACCAATCAATGTGTAATATAACTCCTTTTCCAAAATTGAATCCTTTGATTGAGATACCAAGGTATACTGTCATGATGTATCTTATAGTCTTGCATCATTGTTCTCATTATGAGCATCGATGTAAGTGTGAGGTTGAGAGTAGAGAATCAATTATTCTGTAATGGTTTATACCATGTATCGACTAGGAAGTGGAGCCTTTTTTAGGTTGAAAATTCACTTTTCCCCATTGCACAAGTAGAGCCCTAATTTGTTTAGGGTATCCACCATGAGTGCCACACGTTGGTGATGAGATCTTAGTGCCTAATAGTCACTTTACAAATTTAATTTTCCTTTAACTAACTCTTGGAGGTTATTATTAAAAACCTCATGTGAAATTTTATTTATATAGCCTTTTGAAGCACCAATTGGTCCTATAATTTGGATATATATGCAAAATCACAAGGTGGTACTTGTTGAAATATGTGAATGTATTGGCCTATAAGTACAAACATGTTATGGATGAGATATTATTTTTTATACCTAATAGATATATTATGGGATGAATATATTTTTGATTTGTTTTAAATCATGATTGGTATGTATGTTGATTTTATGCTCAAAAAAAGCAATGTATGTCTTGATCAAGTATATTTGAAATCTTAGGTACCTTTAAATGCTTCTATGAAGTAAGTGAAGTAATATGGTGGGATTGTTATCCCTGTAACCATCATGTAATCTCAAAAATTTGTCGAGAGAATGATTTAATATTTTGGGTTGCATGTGAATGCTTAGGATGGCTTCTCCAATGTTTATTGTGGTTGATGTGAGAAGTTGCACTAACCTATGAATGGTGATTATTGAATTAGAAGTAACCATATAATACAAGTTACTATCTTATGTTAGCATTATGTGATGAATATTGATAAATTTATGCATAAGGTATAACATGTGTGATAAAACACACTATTTATATTCTGAAATATGATGAAATCTAGTGCAATTATACTATTGCAACTACTATCATAAAGAGTTGTAGATTTATGTTATAATGTCTTATTATAATAAGAGGAATAATTAAGCTGGAAACTATTTTAATTTTAAAAAATTTCATCCTGAATACATGAGTAAAATGAAAATTTTATATGTGCCTATCTTATATAAGCTAATATCTATAAAAAGGGTGCTTGAAAGGCACTGGAAGCTCTTTTTTAATTTAATGAGGTGGAATTTTTTTTTCCATAGTTGGAAATGTATGTTTTTGACAAAAATGACTTATGAGTCATGCCTACAAAGGTGGATAAATTATGATAGTCTTAGTAGAGTTATGTGAAAAATATTGGCATAACCAATTGTTTAATCAAGAGCAGACTTAGGATCATAGATCTATTGCCAAGGTTGTAAATAACTATTTTGGCTTAAAATAAATGGCCTTGTGAGTCATAAACACTGAATTATGCCCTGAGTTGGGATATGTGTGGACATATTGTGACATGATAAGCTTATATAGCTCCCCATTATTCTTCCTAGTGTCAAAAAAATGATATGTGAGCTGATAAAACATTTTCTTATGGCTTGGTCTAAATAAGGACATGGTTATCATTATAATCATGCTTGAAACATCATGTAATTGAGGTTGTCATTCTCCTGCCTAGATGGTGTGTCACATCCTCACACTATGATAATAAGTAAGATGATGTTATTCTCAATGAATTTTATTACTAGTTTGTGAAAGCACACATTGGACATATCAATACTTGGAATATTTTGGTAAAATACCAAGGGTATTCACTCTTGTTGAAAATTCAACCATTGATGGTTGAGTAGTGAAACTTTTTGTAAAAATAATGATATGGTCTCTTTGGATAGCCTGGTCCTTGGTTATTAATTTTAGTTGTCAGGATGAATCTTATCTAAGAGGGGGAGGATGTTACAAACCCACCTCAAGAAGTATTATGTTGTTATTGGCATGTTGACCTTCCAGGATTATCTTCATCAATTGGATTTTTGACTAATTAGTATAGTTAATTATTTTATTTTGGTTATGATTGATTCAATATTTTGGTAGATATATATGCCTACTTTAGTTATGACATTATTTTATTCTATTTATATCAAATTATATTAATATTTGATATGTATTCCTTGATCAGGTGCTTCTAATGTTCTACTTAGTGTTTAAAAGAATAGGTCAAGTGAGCTAGGTTTGTTGGTGGACTTTGTCCACTAAAAAAATAAGGGAAAGTTTATGAGAAGTCAAGTTGGTATCAAAAAGTGAAAAAACATGTAAATTTACATCCATGGTTTGTATTGAGTCCTTTTATTTTAGTTCATATTTAATTGTTTTCTTTCCATTGTGCATGTCATCATTTGTGTCATTATTTCACACTTATGTTTTGATTGGATTAATGAGTTAGGGGATCTTTGATTATCCCATTCATGTCTCATGCTCAGATTTATTTTTGTGTGTGTGATTTTTTTAGAGGTCTCTTGGGCATTGTTGGTTTGAATTTTCACTTTCCTCTGGTATATTTAGTTGTTTGAATATTGACCCTTAGCCATGTAATTATAACATTATATGGGTCCCTTTGGTGTGGTTAGACCATGACTTGGGTCATTAAATCCCATCATATGATAAGTATTATTGTGTTAAAATGTCTTGATTAATGTATAATGGTTTTGTTTATTGACTTTCCTAAGCATATTATGAATCTATTATTCATTAAAAAGGTTAGTTTTGGCATGATGCTAATTTGGATTGACCTGGCATTATTAGTATTTTCTAACCTAATGACTTGGTAGTTTTGGGTGGAAAGTTTGGGAGATTTTAGAGAATAAAATATTTTAGAAATTCATTAAGGATTTATTTAAATCTTAATTACCTTGTCTTGGTCTAGTATCTCATTATTTCAATTATTTTGGTGCATTGACATTTTGAGAAAAAACACAACATGGAGCCCCTACCTAGCAGCATGGCATGGGATTTAGGATTTTGTCAGAAGGAAATTTATATTTTTTTAAAAAGACATGACACTCTACCAACATAGGGAGTTGATAAAATAATCCAATGTGGGATGTGAAAGGAATCCCTAAGTCCTTCTAGGTTTGTGGGGAGATGGCAACAACAAGGGAGAAAACGATCCAAAACATCTCAACCTCTTTCTAAGTCTAAAATAATTTTTGAAAGTTTTGTCCCTAATTTTTCATGGGTAATGATGGAACTACTAGTTTTGTATTGATTTGGGGTTTTGATAGTAATAAATTAACCATATGGGTTCATGGTGAAGTCAGAAGACTTCACAATGAACCCATATGCTTATATACCCATATAAAATAAATAAATAGACTATACCTATTTGGATAAGATAGAATTATTTTTGTTTTGTGTTGTGTAAGTCACTTTTTTGGTGACTTTAATTTAATTTTTTGAAATTATATACATAAAAATGAAGGGTTGCATGATTATGCACTATGTGGGTTAATTGTAGAACCATGTTGACTAGGGTATCGATGAATACCCCAATTTTATGTATCCATTTTAAAAACATCTTTTTGGCATCAAAAGATGTATCTTGGTCTTATTTAAACCACCATGGTTTTTATGAATTTCTACATGGATGTAGGGTGTGTCCAAAAATTTGGCCCAAAAAGTAATCCTTGGTGGACTAAGTAATTGTATACATGTTAATTAATTTAACCATTGGGAGAACAATTTATATTATGGGGGTTTCAAATTCTACCAATTATAGTCAAATTATACTAAAATAATATGCCCTATAGTTGTTTGCATTTTTTTTTGGTATGGTGAAAATTAACTGTTATGTCTTCCATTATTGCTTAAACCAACTAGGTTGATCTCCTTATTAGATAAAGGTTTTAAAATTTTGAGTTGTTTGTTGGTTGTATATGAATTTAATTACACTTGTATAATCATTTTTAGACTCAATTTTATAACATCCTTCAATTTAACCAAGCATGGCCTATGATTAAAGGCCGGATTGATTTGGTTTTGCTTTTGCCTTATGAGGTCAATTATGTGTGTGTATGCCTCCTCTATTATGGGGAATGTCCTTTATAACATCTTTAGACCATATGATAATGGTGAAAACCCATCAATCATGTTATCATTTTAAAAATTGGGCTGGATATGGATGATTTGGGGTTTGGATATTGGTTGGGCTAAGCCTTTTTTCTCTTTGGACTGCCCTTTATAAATGCAATGTGAAAGCCATCAATTGTTGTATATAGGTTTTGGGGTGAGTTGTTTTATGTAATATTATTGACCATAATTATTCACATTAGAAAGTGGTAAACTACACCTTCTTGGGCTCAAATATATTTTGTGTTGAATTAAATCTAAATTCTATCTTGATTATATTATAGTTAGATTTATTTGTTAAGATCTTGAGTTGTTTGTTGGTTATGCAAATTTGAGGTGGCATGAAAATTTTGGATAGAAAAATTTAGCTTGACATCATAGGCATTGAGTCTCCAAAATCATGAACTTTGATTTACCTTTAAATATTCCTTCCTGAGTTCAAAGCTAATAAGCTAAGAAAAAATCTGATGCTCACTTGGATGAATGTCTCTTCCTTGTCTCATGTGTAACTAGAGTGTTATATAAGCTATTATTACTTGTGGTATTGGTTAGTGTGTTGGACATGGTATTATTTTTTGTTGTTTGATGTTATTTTATTAAATGTTTGACTATCGATATGTGTACCAAGGCTTGTGTCACATCTATGCTCATAACTTCTCAGTAAAACCCAGATGCCTAATTCCACCATATATTTGATGGTTAGGGAGGTAAGAGCCACCAATGGTTGGGTGCAACAAGTTGTACCTTAGGTTTTGGAACCTTGTAGATTGAGTACTTATCTCCTTTTGATTGGATCCTTGTACATACTATTTATGGACCCAACGTGTTTGTATAAGTATAATTATTGATGATTACAATAGCTTTATTTGATGTAATTAAAATCTTATGATCATCCTATGAGATTGGTGTCATGGACTACGATGATGTGGCATTATTATGTTAGTGATACACATCCATGGTGATGCATACTACATAAAAGGTAGTATAATGATGCACGGGTATCAATCATTAATTGACTCTATTAAATAATAATGGTCTTTCATATTTATTAAATGGTTGTAACATGCTACTATTGTAAATACATGCTTATGGATGAAACTACCTAGTGAATTCTATACAAACTTGGATGTTTAAAGTTATATATATATATATATATATATATATATATATATATATATATATATATATGTATATGTATATGTATATGTATATGTATATCTATATATATATATATATATATGTATATGTATATGTATATATATATATATATATAAATGAAATTTTAAGTATGTATTGATGGGTCTCTTATTATACCAAGTCATTGGACTTTTATGCACTATTCAACTATTAATATCTCTTTGAAATAAGTTTAACTTGATGGTTATAATTATTTATTAATCTACTCTCATTATTATAAGAAAGTACTTGTTGACAATTTGATTTAGTATTTACAAGATATCCATGGAATAATGGTGCTTTCTATATCCTGTTAGAGCTAGAAAATTCCTATAGGTGTATTAATATGTTTTTGATTACGTAGATGGTTCTATTTTAGGTCAATGTTTATCAATATGCCTTGCTTTTTTTTATGTTGCCCTCCTTGCATTGGTTATACACACTCAATAAAAGGGAAAATATTCTAATGATTATGTGTCATTTTAATATACATTTAAATGGCATAATAAATTAAAATAAAAGAGTTATATATATCTAAAACATGTTAATCATATTGTTTCAATTTAGCAAAATTCATGATTTACATAATGTATACCTTCTAATTAGTAAGCCTATGGGTATGTTAGCAAGATGTTTGGCATATGGCATATCTATACATGTTTGGATTCAAATCATTTTAATCTAATGAATTTATTTTTCATGACCATTTATTGATAAAGCAATTAATTTGATTTTAGCTAGATGAATGGCTATGGCAAGTTAAATCTTTTAAGTGTTGAAAATGTATAGATACTACGACTACTCCTATCTTGGCTCCCAGTTAAGGCCAAAGTAATGTATCAATTTTTTTTTATTAGTAGGGAATTGATTTAATCATTTGATTAATGTTGGTATGAAGCATTTTATGAAAGGGCAAGTCATCAAATATCTCCTCTTGACTTGTTGCTAGATAAATCATTTGAGACTAAGTGATGTAATTAGGCTCATGGTTGGTAGTGGTAGAGCCACCCACATTAATTATTTGATATCAATTCTTTCTCCTATGAGATTATTATTATTATTATTATTATTATTATTATTATTATTATTATTATTATTATTATTATTATTATTATTATTATTATTATCCAATCTAATCATACCTAAACTCATTGGGACAAGTATATGATACTATGAGTACTAAATCTGAGATTTGATTTATAGAATCTTGATGAGTAGAGTTACCTAATATATAATGGATTACATTGGTAATCAATTGGGCATATCATGTTGGTTAGTCCAAAATCCTTATGTGTCAATTTGAAAGGTTAAAACTGAAGTCCACTTTGGGATGTCTCTCTTATCAAATGATGTTATGACTCGATGATTGATATATATAAATTTTATCTTGAATAGACTTTTTTGGTTTCCCTATTACTATGATCAAGCTTAACCTTGAGTTAGATGATAGGGTGGTCTATTCTAAAGTAGTCTTGGTTGTTACATACATAGTAGCTATGAGTACGATAGGGAGTATCTATTATTTTTTCTCTCAAATATGACTCTATTAGATGCCCAAGATATTCATTAGGGTTAATTGACAACTAAATGTTCTAATTGGTGGGAGTTAGCAGTATTTGTATAGAGTTCAAAGTCTATCAGTGTGTGCATTCACATCGATACACCCAAAACTATATACTCCTTAGTGAAGATGCACTCCCATATAGAACTCTTTACTTGTGACTTAATCCTAGCTACATGTCTACCACCAACTAATAGAGTTCAGATTGGGAGCATCCTTATGCATAAATCCATTTTAATGTTGTCTCACACCATCTGATTATGTTTGGGTCTGGCATGCAATGTTACTTTATAGTTTAAAGTGAAGTAATTACCATTTTTTTGGGTTGTTTCAAGTTAATTAATTCAAACTAATTATCTAATCTTTATCTAATTCTATGGCTTTTAAATATCCAAAATTATCAAAATTAAATAATCAAACAATCCTCACATCATGACATCATATTCCACCCCCTTCCACTTTCCAAATTTCAATGATGCCTTAAGCTCCCCTTATCCCCCATCATTTTAATTTTATAATCCAAAAATAAGTTTCTCAAAATTTTAATGATGTCATAAGTGTTAATTTTTATGATCAGAATTAAAGCAATCAGAAAATGCGACATAATGAACAATGAACACAATAAGATAACCTAGGAAAAACCTCCAACTTGAAGGGAAAAAACCCAAAAACAATATATCTCTTATATATTGAATGATAAGAATAGCAATCTACTTTACAATGGCCAAATCCAAGGCCTATAGGTATGGATTCACTTCTTGAATCACAATGAATAAGATCACACTTGATAAATCAAATTTGCTCTTGAAATAATTTGATCTGCTCCTTAGAAGTATGCTCTACCTTGTGAATTATACTTATGACTAAATATATAAAAAATTGTATATCTTGAACAATGAGGAATCATTATATATACAATTGAGAGGAAAGAGACCCATGTCTTCAGTCTCCCTGTCAGCCTCCACCAAAAGTCATGTCTAACAAAAATGCAAGACATTGGGCTAGAAGTGGGAGCTCGATGCTACTCCTCCAACATCAACACTCCTTGTCAGCTAGGGAGGATACTTCTAGCTACATAACACATATCACCTCATCATGATGTCAACCACAATGGCTACACTCATATGTGAAAAGAAAAATACCACCACATTGTGATATCAAATATCACCTCAATGTGATATCAACCATAATGGCTACAATAATTTATAGTATGTACAAGTGTTCATCACTTACATGACATCCACCATGGCTCTCCTAGAGTGTGGAATCAAGGGATTTCACCTCAAACTTCATTCATAGAGAAGAACTTGTTATCAAGGGATTTCACCTCAAACTTATCTCACAGAGAACTCATTATCAATGGATTTCACCTTAAACTTCTCTTACAGAGAAGAACTCGATATCAAGGGATCACTCATACTAAGCCTCTTTCTCAGTTAAGGCTATACTCTCCACTATACCAAGCTTATCTCAAAAGTACACAAACTTTAACTTAGAGAGAGGCTTGGTGAGAATGTCTACCATCTACTTATCAGTGTTGATATACCTCAACTCTATAGCTTTCCTCAATACCATATCTCTAATATAATGGTATTTGATCTCAACATTCTTGGTTCAGTCATGAAACACTAGATTGAAAAAAAGCTTCACACAGATCTGTTTATCACAATGAATGATAGTAAGCTCCATTGATTGTCCAAATAATCCTATAAGGAGCTTACAAATCCATACTACTTCTTGAGCTATCATACAAGCTACAATATACTCTACCTCTACTATACTCAATGCTACAAATGATTTCTTCCTACTACACCAAAAAATCATAGTAGATCCCAAAATGAAGCAACATCTAGAGGTGTTCTTCTGATCAGTGACACACCCTACCCAATCAAAATTAGTATATCCATGTAGCTTCAAGTCTACACTAGAATAATATCTCAAGACATACCCAAATATGCCATGCAAGTATCTTAGGATATGCTTCAATACAAATGGATTTATTTTCCTTAGTTCACACATTAACTGACTAAGTGGACTCACTGTATAAAAAATATTTGGTCTAGTATTAACTAAATACATCAGTGATCCAATCATTTGTCTGTACATGCTAGGATTCACTAGATCTGAACTAGTTGTAGCCTCTTTTAACTTCAACAAATTTGTCTCCATCAGTGTAGACATTAGTTTGTAATCCATCATACCAAATATCATCAAGATGTTAATAGTATACTTCCCTTGACTAAGAATGATCTCATCTAGTTTCTACCATACTTTTAAACGAAGGAAGTAATGTAAGGGACCAAGATTCTTCATTTCAAATTCTGAAGCTCATTCCTTCTTACATTTGAAAATGAGGTGATCTTCTCTGGTAATAAGTAGATCATCAACATAGAGAATCAAGATTAATGCTTGGCCATCAATTACCTTGAAGTATAGGTTTGAATCAACATCATTCTTGGAGAAACCCAAGCTCATCAAGTATCAATTAATTCTTTTGTGCCAAGCATGAGGAGCCTACTTAAGGCTCTATAAAGCCTTCTTTAGCCTATAAATATGATAATTCTTCCCATGAACCTCAAATCCATCAGGTTGCTTAATATATACCTCTTCCTCGATTACACCATTTAGAAATGTTGTCTTCACATATATTTGGTGTATTTTCCATCCTTTAAATGTTGTAATAGCAATGATGGTTTTGATAGATGTATAATGAGAAACTAGAGCAAAGGTTTCCTCATAATCTACTCCCTCTTTCTGAGAGAATCCTCTATTCACAAACTTAGCCTTGAACTTCTCAATGCTTCCATCAACAACATGTTTGATCTTGAAGAGCCACTTAGAAGAAATAATAGATTTTCCTTTAGGTCTAGGTATGATATCCCAAACATCATTGTAGAGGATGGACTGATACTCTTTAGCCATAACATCTTTCCATACTTGCTGACTACTAGCTTCCTCAACACTAGAAGGCTAAGACTCAATAATTTGATTTCATTAATAACACATAATCTGAGAACTTATAAGGTCTCTTGCTTTCTCTAAGAGATCTTCAGGGAGCTACATATTTCCCTACCTATTGCATGTTTTCTTGAGTCTATCGAGGCCTTTTTTGTACTACAACAATATCACTAGGTCCATTAATTGGTCCCAAAGGCTCAACTGGATCATGATCTTATTTTGAATCAAAATCCTCCCTCTAAATCTCAAGAGTATGGTCAACTTCCATATCCTGAGGAGACTCTTGGTCTTCATTATCTATCTCCATATGAATGCTCTTAGATATTTTGAATGCAACATCCTCTTCAAATGTAACATCCCTGCTGATCTCAATCAAATTCTGACCTAGAATGTAAACTCTATAGGATTTTGAAGTATCACTATAGCCTACAAATATTCCCTTCTTGCCAGATGGATCCAACTTTGTCCTTTTATCTTTTAGTATATGAACATACACTAGACAACCAAAGATCCTCAAATGACTTACTTTCAGCTTTACCCCTGTGAATGTTTCTTTGGGAGTCATGTTCTCTAAAATGTAGTGAGAGATTCTATGCTAAACATAAACAATTGTCTTAGATGCTTCAAACCAAAGGAAGGTTTGCAAATCTTGGTCATGAATCATAGCTTTGTTATATTCTACAATAGATCTGTTCTTCCTTTCTACAACACCATACTGTTGAGGCTTATAAGGGACATAAAACTCCCTCTTAATCCTTTCTTCAATGAAAAATTTATGAAATCCTTCAGAGGTGTACTCCCCTCCATTGTCGAATCTCAGAACATTAATCCTCTTCCTAGATAAGTTCTCTACCTGAGCTTTAAACTCTTTAAACCTCTCAAGTAATTCTTTAGATTTCAATAAATAATCCAAGTCTTTCTAGAGTGGTCATCAATAGAAATAATGTAATACAAGAAACCACTCAAAGAAGCAACAAACATTGGACCACATAAATCAAAATGAATGAGATATAAAATACATTTAGATCTAATTTCTCTACTATAAAATGGAATTTTTGTATTCTTACCCATGGCACAACCTTTACAGGTACCTTCATGCTCCTAGTTGAATTTTGGAAGACCCGTGACCATAATATCCATGATAGGTAGAGATCAAAAGTTTAGGTGAGCTAATATTTGATGCCAAAGATCATGCAAGCTTGAAGAATCATGTATTAATGACTGAAGTGGACAAGTGATTAGCCTATGGAGGCTCTCATGTCTAACTTCAATTATTCGAGTAGTTTTGAAGTTGGAAATCTTCATCCACACAATAAATTTGCCTTTAGAGAAGGCAACTTGGTATCCCTTGTCTTCCAAGGCTGAAATGGAAACCAGATTTCATTTGATACTTGGAACATAGAGAACATCACTTAACCTTAGAGTAATGATAGAATTCAAGTGGAGAGTAGAGATCCCAATCCCTTTCACTGAATAGCTAGCATCATCTCTAATGATAACTTATTCACTAGAATTTCTTTCCATCAAGTTTGATAAATGCTTCTTAAAACTAGTGATGTGTCAAGATTCACCACTATCAATCAGCCAAGTGTTGGTGTTGGTAGGTACATTGCTTGACAATGCTAAATAGAACAAATATTCAGATGATTTAGTTGTTAATTCAATGCAAGAGCCTGATTAGTGTTGTTGATTTCATACATCTCCAAGGTTTTAAACATGTCCCTTGCCATCTTTAACTTGGAGACAATCAGATCAATATGATCTTTAACAAAGTCAACCAATATCTTCTTTGCCTTGATGTCTTTCTTTTTTTCACTACAACTTCTCTTCTTCCTCTGATGGTTCGGGAACTTTGGTTTCCACAAACTTAGTCAAGTCATTTTCTTCCAAGGTGAGCATGATTCTAAACCTCCATGATGTGAAGTTGGATGCTCCTTTGAGTCTATCCTTAATTTTAAGACCATTCACCATCTTGACTGAAATAGGGATAGACAAGAGATATAAAGAACAATAGAGAGTATTGTTGCAATAACAAATATAATCACAATATTCTTCAAACCCACTCTAATACCATGTTAATTTTATGATCAGAATTAAAGAAATCAAAAAATACAACACAATGAACAATGAAAACAATAAGATACCCTTTGAAAAACCTCTAACTTGAAGGGGAAAAAACCAACAACAATATATCTCTTATATATTGAATGATAAGAATAACAATCTACTTTACAATGGCCAAATCTAAGGCCTACAGGTATGGCTTCACTTATTGAAGTACAATGAATAAAATCACACTTGATAAATCTGATTTGCTCTTGCAATAATTTGATCTGCTCCTTAAAAATCTGCTCTACCTTGTGAATTATACTTATGATTGAATATATAAAAAATTGTATGTCTTGAACAATGAGGAATTATTATATATATAAGTGAGAGGAAAGAGACGCATCTCTTCAATCTCCTTGTTAGCCTCCACCAAAAGTCATGTCTAAAAAAATGTAAGATGTTGGGCTGGAAGTGGGAGCCTGATGCTGCTCCTCCAACATCAACAACAAGCTCCACCTATTGTTTATAATTTTAATTTTTTAATCCAAATATTCATCTTTTCAATTTTTATAATCCACCTCAAATCCCACTAACATCCACTATCAAACTAAATAATCCCATTTATTCCTCCATGTGCCCAAAGTCCCCACCTATTTCCCACTCTTAATATTACCACTCAATAATTTTATAATCTCCCATCAATTTAATCATCCTACATCATTATATCCAACCAAGATTAATGTCTCTCATTATTCAAACCAAATATATAAATGGAGCCCTTCACCTCCATTTCCACTAATCTTGAATTATAAAATGAAGTGTTGTCCAAAGCCATCTATCAAATCTTCAATAATTCATCAAATATGTAAATAAAAACTTCAATCTTACCAGGATAGGTGATGTTAGTTTGTCCATACACTTCAAAAATCCATTTTCAACTACAATCACATCCTCACAAGATAAATTTTGGACTGAGGTGCACAATATAATAACGTAATTTAAACACAAGAATAAACATAATAATACTCTTTTTTACTTCATTAAATTAAATACACTATGGAAGGAAGATTACATTATATAGGCTCTCATACTCCTACTAGAAATGACGAAATAATTATCTTTTTGAAACCACTATTTCCCTACATAATCTCCTACTTATCCTTTTATTTTCTTAATCCTAAATATCTCTCACTACATTATTTGTTCAAACAAATCACCTGCATATTTTTCCTAACATTATTCATAATTAAAATAATAAGTGAAGATATACTATTTGGAATAATTCATTTCATTTCCACTTATTGCTCAATCTGAAGTACACTTCCATATATTTAATTAGTCTTGCATTCATTTGGGATTTCAATCATTGCTAACAAACCTATTATATTATTACATTTTAGCATACCTGATGGTAATATGCACCCCACAATAATATTTACATTAAAAAGAATCATCTTCTCCAAAAAAATAAAATATTTATCTAGTTCTACTTTTTATGCTTGCATGTTTCTTATCAAGGATATTTCTTTTGATGATCTAATTTGCTTATTATTTTATTTTTTTATTTTTTTGTAAAGTTAATTTTTTTTAAACACGATTGTTAAAATAGATATAAATTTTAATTTATTATTTAGTGTTATTTTGATTTTTTTAGGTTGGTTTGAGTTTATCTTGACAACATACTATAAAAATTTCATGAAAATAAAGTTTTTAGTTTTAAATTTATTGTTAAAATAGTGACTCATTTTTTATTTCTTTTTTCTTTTTTACATAACTATTAAAATGACTATAATTTATAATTTAACATTTGTATTTTTTTAATTATTTTTAGGTTGGTTCAAATTTAGCTTGACAACATATTGTTAAAATTTCTTAAAAATATAGATTGTAGTTGGCGAGATTTCATTAAAATAGTGACTATCATATTTTTTATTTTGTTCATTTCTTTCTAACTTTTAAGTCCATTCATTTTCATTATTTAAGTTTTTAAATGTTATGTTTCTTGTTTGATTTAACTTTTAGGTCTTTTGGGTGTAGGTTTCATTTACCAAAGATATTCAAAATCAAACTAATGTTTTTTCTAGGTTATGCTAGTCAAATATGTAGTTTTATTTATTTAAAAAAACACTGGCAAAACACTTGTTTTGATGTTTTAAAAAGAACACATTTTATTTTCATGTGTTTAAATGAACCAACATTTCAATTTGGTGACTTAAAAAAATGAAATTGTTTTTTATCCTAAATGATCATTGCTTGTTTGTGTCAAAAATGGTTGTGTATGCTCTTTCATTAGTATCACATTAGTAACGATACTTGGAAATCAAAACTAGATTTTGTGACTTTGTCTTATTTAGATTTCACTTACATATAGTTTTTCCTTAGTGTCACATTAATGATGATACCTAAAAAACATAAATAAGTGTTAATCTATTTTTTAACTTTCTAGAGAATTTATTGACCATCGATTTCACCACCATGGTTTAGGCTAAACCCCATGTATTGGGGTATATAAAGTAAGGATTCATTATTCAAACTGACTATTTAATTTTTTTTAAGCATACCATGATGTGAGGGGGTTTCTTCCTCCCATACAAAGCATTTCAAAAACCTTAAAGTCTAATTTTTTTGACATCAACCTACTAAAATCTTATTCTTGGGTAGGTTGCATAGGGATAATACCATTTTTTATGTATTCGTTAAAACAATTTATTCCATGGTTTTAGGCCTCAAGTTAGTGAAAGGTATATAAAAGAATCTCATAATTATTCTTATAAACCATTTTATCCACATGAATCATTTTTGGTGATCAAATTTTTGGTGCACTGGTAATCAATTATCCCTAAAAAGTCACTCTAAACATACCATTCAAACCATGCTTAGTGATTTAAAATCACATGAACCTTTGTAGTCAATGCTTTAAAATATTGAGTTGTCACTATCTAATAGATAGGCAAGTATAACTGAGATCCCAAAAATTCTTAAACTCCTTATCTATATCATCCTTTTTCTTTGTGTTTTTTATTAAAGTTACTTTCATAGCTAATAGGCTTGTTTTTTAATTTTTCATGTGTGTATGAACTTTGTTTTACTAACTAAAATTAAATTTGATCGAAATCAATCAATTTTAAGCTAAAAATCCAAATATTTGAATCCATGCCCAAATCATAATCTAAAAATAAACCAAATCATGTATATCAAAAGCTTCTAATAAGTTGACATGCCATTAAAATAAATATCAATATCAATATCAAAATTAAATATCAAAACTCAAAAAAGAATGATAAATATTCAATATAATGGGGAAAATAATGCTTATAGATCTTTGGTTAAGTACCACGATGAAAACCAA
>JARHVA010002915.1:1985000-2000000 GCA_037957365.1 Torreya grandis | reverse complement strand
CTTGGCTCAGTCTTCACAGAAGAATTTCTTCAATTTTCAATAATCAATAATCTATGCATACCTCAATAATGGCCTCCATGTGAAACCCTTATACTCTCAAAAGATATGCTTGCCCTAATTAGGGTTTTCTTAAATTAGCATTAGGGTTTCTAACTTAAAATTAGAGCAAATAATTAATAATTAATTATTAATTATTAATGAGACCAAATAATTAATATTTGATTAAATCAATCAAATATTAATATCTCCCTCAATATACGTCGGATCCTCAAACCGATCGAAGCAGGTGAATCAGGGAGTGATTCCACATATGACCATACCAAAATAAAGGTGCTCCCCTGCGTGTCAAATATCCCTAAATAATAGGAGCATCAATCAAACATGTCTGAAAGACCCTGAATGAAAACCAAATGTAGAAATTCTACGAATCAAAGTCAAGCCAAGCTCCATTATGACCCTCGATCCATCATATTAGCCTACGAAGGTCACATAATAAGCTAATCATCAATCCTGTCAATGTCCACGAAAAAGGGGACATGACAATCCGCCCCTCCGGAAATTGCTTGTCCCCAAGCAATCTCAGAACAATGAACTACTCGATCCACCTGGATCCCAAATGTAGTTATGCTCTGCACTACTGTGAATCAATGCAAGTACCTGTAACATCAACAGAAGTAGAACAAAGAGGAACCCATAATCAAATTGGCGAACACAACTCAACCAATCTCTGAAATCACAACTACCCTGGATGTGTCGATACTGTAGACTGTGTACTTGGCAACTACAAATTCCATCTACAAAAGATGGTGCCAATCCATCCCATAACTGATCTCACTGTAAAGGCGGCACAACCAACTGTACCACACTATCATCTGTATGAGAATAATCAATATGGAGATTCAACTCCACTGGTATTCGAAACTCCTCAGAATCAGCTACTCCCAAATCCTTAATATGAGTGTGAGCCTCAACCACATGGTCCTCATCATCAGCTACAAAAACATACTCATCAGCAATACTCAATGTACTAACCTCTGAGTATACCTCCACACTCTGAATGCAAGCATCAGGCTCATCCTCACTGTCTAACACCTGTGCTGAACTCACCTGAAGACAAAACTCATCCACAACATCCTCAACTACCCCTACCAGTGAAGATAATGCAGATAAATCATTCCCTGAAGATGTGTTAATATCACCCTGTACTGGATCAACATAACTGTCAAACTCATCATGCAAGTGGCTGCATGTCATAGGGAAAGCACTACGATCCTTGGGCCTATTAATTAAATTCTTTAACCACATGCAAGCTCTAGGTGAGACATTTCTCCCTTTTGTCCAGACATACCATAAATCTTCTGCCAAGAGTTTGGAAATTTTATCCTCCTCCTCAAACAAGATTGTGAATATAATAGAGTGCATTGATGCCAATATATTGCTAGAATGAAACTCATCTAAAATATTCCAAAATATTTTAAACATCATGCGAATTTCACCAATACAACCTACTAACATCATAACATTTTCAAATCCATACCTTCCAAATGTTTCAAGTAATCTTGACCTCCTTGAGAAATGAGGGTCTCTAATGTTATCCAACTTTTTGAAGCTTTTTACCATGGCATAAAGTACCTCTCTCATAATCTGATCATCATGAAAAACAAAGCCAGCTATGATCCTCATCATTTCACTAATGCAAGAGAGAGTTGCAAGTCTTACCACCTCATCATGATGTCTCAATAATCGGGGCTTCACCAACGAATCAGACGCTGGAAATAACGTTGTTTGCATCTCATAAGTATTTGAATGCTCAACCTTGCCTAAATAAGTGTCCAACTCCTCCAAAATTTTTAGTGTCATCTGCTTGCTGAAATGGATGATCTAATTTCTTCTTTGCATTGTGCATGCATTCTTCCAAATCTTTGACTCCTCTTAGAGCCATACTGATAATCGAATTGAACCTGGAACTACCCAACAGGATGGCAAGACATTAGTTCTGATGTGCCCAACAGGATGGCAGGAATTTAGCTCTGATACCACTGTGATAACTTCTGGATGAAGCTATCTCTCAATTTGGCAATAAATCAGCTGATATTTCACAGCCTCTAAATCACACACAATGAAGAGTTGATGTTCTCCACTGCAATGGAATCCTGGAACCCTTGGCTCAGTCTTCACAGAAGAATTTCTTCAATTTTCAATAATCAATAATCTATGCATACCTCAATAATGGCCTCCATGTGAAACCCTTATACCCTCAAAAGATATGCTTGCCCTAATTAGGGTTTTCTTAAATTAGCATTAGGGTTTCTAATTTAAAATTAGAGCAAATAATTAATAATTAATTATTAATTATTAATGAGACCAAATAATTAATATTTGATTAAATCAATCAAATATTAATATCTCCCTCAATATACGTCGGATCCTCAAACCGATCGAAGCAGGTGAATCAGGGAGTGATTCCGCATATGACCATACCAAAATAAAGGTGCTCCACTACGTGTCAAATATCCCTAAATAATAGGAGCATCAATCAAACATGTCTGAAAGACCCTGAATGAAAACCAAATGTAGAAATTCTATGAATCAAAGTCAAGCCAAGCTCCATTATGACCCTCGATCCATCATATTAGCCTACGAAGGTCGCATAATAAGCTAATCATCAATCCTGTCAATGTCCACGAAAAAGGGGACATGACAAAGAAATAGGAAATGTTTGAAGGAAGTTATGTCTCCTCTTTAATATGGAATGAAAATGTTGGGCAAAACCTTATTTTGTTTTTTTTTGGCCATGAACTTGATTGGAGATTAGATTTCATCATGGAAAACAATTGTTTGTGGTTATATTGGTTTGGCTATCAATGTGTGTCATTGAATTGGTTGTATGTATGTATGTATGTATGTATGTATGTATGTATGTATGTATGTATGTATGTGTATATATATATATATATATATATATTTGTGTGTGTGTGTGTCTATATATATATATATATATATAGAGAGAGAGAGAGAGAGAGAATATTGAGGATATTTTGGAGAAATTAGAGGGTTTTAGACCTGCATAGGCCACTGCCATGTTGGGGGGAGCAGGAGGAATATAAATAAGGAGATGAAGAAGATGGATGGTGGTGAAGTGGTGTATGATTTGTTGAGAGGAGAAGGGAAGTGGAGGTATAGATTAGGATAGTGCTAATGAGGATTCATACCACTTTGGAAAGGATAAAACCATGCATATTTATTTTTCAGGCATGTGCTCTTAGCTTTAGTTTAAATTTTGAAACTAAATTTATTTTTAATATTTCAAATGTTTCATACAAACTAGGGGGCATATCCTCATGTGGGAACACTCTATTATTCCCACATAGGTATATGTCATGGTCTGGAGTAAATGTGTGTGTTGGGTGTGATAAATGGTTGGAAATCTATGTGGTGTTTTGTTTTCTTGTATGGAGATGGTGGTTGCTTGCTTTTAGCCTGCTATACTAAAGGTATAACTATGTATATAAGGTTTTATGGTTTGTATTATTGGAAAGTTGTTTTAAATATATGAATATTTTGTGTTAATATTTGAATGTATAAAATCTATATGTAAATTTTATATATGCTAGTTATATGGCAATTTTTCCAAACCAAAAAGTATGGTTATTTCTTGTGATTGATGATTCCTGAAGGCTAGTTTATCCTTAAAATAAAGTTCATGTTTTAAGAAATGGTAATAAATTAGTGGCTTAAGGTTTTTGGTGATTATGATGATCATATACATGGCTTGAAATTAACTTAATAACATAATACATATTGCATTATTGATCCATGGCTGGAAATCACATGGGAAATAAAAGAGTTAGTGTGGGCTAAGTATTACTCTTCCTAGACACAATGGATTTGTTGAATAATTTAATGATAGGAATATATGCTTGGTTGAAATATATTTATATTATGTTAATTATGTCTTTTTGTTAATTATTTACGCATTCAATATTTGTCAAATGTGATCTCTTTTGCATAAACTCATATATGGCTACCACTAAATCTTATCTAGTAATTACAATGTTGATCATAATATTTATCTTTCTCATTAATTATATTGAGACATCCATGATTAATAAATTGAATCAATGTGAGATTATATAACTATGGAATTACCAAAATCTCCAAGGCTTCTATAAGTAAAATTTTGTTACTTTTTAATTTAACTTTGGGTGGCATGTGAGTTAAATAAATTAGGGAATGGTGCAATAACCTTGAACCAATGAAGAGGTTAACTCCCTCAACTGGTAGTACTAGTTAGTTGCCCATAATATTATAGTTTTTCTTTTATTTTCCCTGATTGTATGCTATTATTGACAGTGATATATTTCTATTGCATGCTTATGGAATCATTGAATGATTTTGCATGGATTTGAGAGACTAGTTAGTTGTGAATCTTATGTTTAGCATCGTAGATAGTAAAATTTTTATGAATTTAACTATCTCATCTGGTATTGGTTTCTTAAACTCAACACATGAGAAAAAAAGTTGATTTAAAGTAATAGAACATTACGATTAGAGAACGTGCATTGCTCTTTATTGTTAAAGACTATCTTAGACATGTTGAATTCATTTTTTATGTCTTTTGTGGGCTCTATATTGACATTAAAACACCCTAAATTTTTGGAGGTTTATATGAAATTTTCATGGATGTTTTTATCCTTTTGAAAAGGAAAATGTCATTAAAGTAATTAATTATTAGTATTGCCTAACTTTATTAATGTGGAATTAAATTAAATTATTTTTTAATCTCTTTGAACTTGTTTAATTAAAATGGAAATTGACTTTCAAAACATCTTCTAAAGTGGGGTTTTCACATTGAAAACTTTATGCTAACACATTATTTGTACCCCTTTCAATGCAAGGATTATAATTCAGTTGACTCTTTCCTTGTTTTATTGGTTTCTTGTTTTATTGTAACCTGATGAAGGCTGTGTTCACTATTGTTAACCAAGGTGAAATTTGTGTTGATAAAGTTGTTTATTGGTTTTATTGTAATGAAATAACTAGTTAACTTGATAAAAATATTAGTGGTTTACTTGTTCTAAAATTATATTTATATGTTAGCATAATGGTTTCCTTATGCATACATCCTTAGGCTTGTAAATTTATATGATAAAACTATCAGCCTATGAGGGTTGTTTGAGCTATTGTATCAGCCTTATTAATTTGATAGTAATACTTGGTGGTTTATTCTATTGTATGAAACAACCTTTTCATTCATCATTATTTTTTTGTACTTATAAATGACATCCATATATCAAGGATTGATTATGTTATATTTGTTAAGCATGAAATATACTAAGAGGGGGGGGAGGGGTAAATCAATATATTATATATCTTTTACTTAATATGATTTCTTTTATTCAACCACTTAATCACACATTAAATATATGAAATAAAAAAGAAACAATAACATGCACCATACAAGAGAGAGAGAGACACCAAATTTTTACATGGAAACCCAAAGTGGGAAAAACCATAGAGAACAATCTCAAGTATATGAATGAGCACTAACTCAAATTAAAAAATTCTCAAGCACCAACTTGCAGGAGCACCAACCCTTTTACCGAGATCCAACACAAAAACTATTTGTGAGCACCAACCCATAGGAGCACCAACCCCTTGCAATATTTGTGAGCACCAACCCATAGGAGCATTGACCCCTCTTGTGTATAAAACACAACTATCTCTCAATGTTGCTTAATAAATGATAGAACTCTATAAGATCTCCTACTTTTCTCTCAGCTTTTCTTATATAAAACAATTACAAAACCATGCACTCTCTTGCATATTACAAATGGCTTCTCAAGCCTTTATTTATAGCTTTCCAAATGACCTTTGGAATTCAGCCTTTGTGACCCTTCAATCCTCATGGAAAATGGTGCCAAACTTGCATGACCCTTCATATCATTGCATTTTAAAATTCACATGGTGACCCTTCATATGTAAATGTGTCATTTCCTCTTTTATCTTTATCTTGGTGAATTTTCATATTCCTCAAAGTTTCCCTTCATGGAAAAATGAGCCATACCTTTTTTTATCTTCATATGGTGACTCTTGGAATTCCTCAAGATGACTCTTCATGAGAAAATGTATCCTATTCCTCTTTCATCTTTACCTTGTGACTCTTTGACTTCTCCATGGGCCCTCTTTTGACTTATATTCAACTAAAAATATATTCATTAATATTAAATAAATATTAACACACATTAGCCAAGATATGAATATTAAAAAAACCATTAAATGCAATGGGGCCTTTATCACGAATGTTATACCTTTGACATCAATGACAATATTTCCAACAATCTCCCCCTTTGTCATTGATGGCAACCTCAAACTAAAACTTCCACATCCTAAAACCTGTACTGCACTTATCAACCTACACATACTACCATCTAAAAACATACAGTAACTCTCCCTTAAATTAGAAACCTATACCTATTATTTATACCTATTTTTTCACCTATTTCTATTATTTTCCCCCTTTGACATCAATGGCAAAGGGCCTATCCTAGAGTTAACACTTAGCTCCCCCTCAACTAATGTTTATCCTCAATGGTAGGAAGTAAAATAAATTACTCCCAACTTCTCCCATAGATACTCAAATGTGTCTTTTGATAGTGCCTTTGTGAAAATATCTTTAATCTACTCTGTAGTACTAATATATTCCATCTTAACCTGTTGATCTACAACCTACTCTCTCAAGAAGTGATACCTAATGGGAATATGTTTTGTGCTTGAATGCATCACTAGATTTTTTGAAATATTCATAACACTTGTATTGTCACAAAAAATAGAAATAGGTTCATCATATTTTACCTTGATATCTTCAAAAATATGCTTCATCTAAAGCACTTGAGTAAAACACAATACTATTGCAACATATTCTACTTCAACTGTAGAAAGTGATATTGAGTTTTGCTTCTTGCTTATCCATGATATTAAGATATCATCAAGGAATAAAGATCCTCCACTTGTACTCTTTTTGTCATCCAAGCAACCTACCCAATCTAAATTTGTATAAGCAACTAAAGTGAAATCTCTACTTGTGGGATACCATAATTCAATGTCCCCTTGATATATCTAAATATTATCTTCACCAACTGAACATGAATATATTTTGGAGCTAACTAATATATTACAACTATACCTAATGCATGCATGATGTCTGGCCTTGATGCTTTCAAATATAAAAGACTACCAATCATAGATCTATACAAATATTGATCTACAATAGGTGAATATTTATCCTTGCTCTCCTTATTTCCTATACTCATTGGTGTGCCAACTAGTGCACACTCCTCAAAACCAAATTTATTCAACATTTCCTTGGAATATTTACTTTGAGATATGGAAATTCCTTTATCTAACTGAAATATTTTCAATCTTAATAAAAATGACAATTCTCCAAGCATAGACATCTCAAATTATTTTTACATATTATCATAAAATTATTTTGTCATCTTTTCAATGTTTCCTCCAAAAATGATGTCATCAACATATACCACAATAATAAATTGATGCTCACCTTCTATTTTGATTTAGAGAATACTATTAGCAAATCCTCTCTTCAAACCTTGATCTTGTAGGTACTTATCAAGTCTTGCATACCAAGCTCTAGGAGCTTGTTTCAATCTATATAGTGCTTTCTTCAATCTGCATAGATGGCTACTAATATTTGAGATAATAAATCCCTTAGGCTTCTCAATTTAGACCTCTTCTTCTAGATTATCATTTAAGAAGGTAGATTTGACATTCATCTAAAATACTTTGAAAATTTTAAACACTGCATATGCAAAAAACATTCTAATATCCTCTAGCCTTACCACTGTTGCAAAATTTTATTCAAAATATATTCCCTCAATTTGAGCATATCCTTTACATACTAATATTACTTTATTCTTAGTCACTTCTCCATTTTCATTCAACTTATTTTTGTAAACCCACTGTGTACCTATCACATTATGATATTTTTGTCTAGGCACTAATTTCCAAGTATCATTCTTTTCTATCTAATTTAATTATTCATCTATTGCCTTAACCCAATGATTATCATTTATATCTTCTAAAAAAGTTTTAGGCTGAATTTTGGATAATAAAGAGAAAGTAACTTGTTCAGATTCACTTACCATCATTCTTCTAGTGTGAATTCCTTCATTTATGTGCCTGATGATTTCAATTTCATTATGATTTCTTTGGACAAATTTTGATGGGGTTTTGCTGTCCTTTTTATCCTTCTTCTCATCTTCATCTAATTCTTTAAAATCTTCTTCTTCAATGATTTCAAGAATGTCTACTAGACCACTAATTCTTTGTGCTCCATCTTCTTCCATCCTGACACTTGCACTTTCAAATATTTTTTTGGTTATTTTGTTATTATATTTATAAGATCTAATTTTGAAAAAATAACCAAGAAATATACCATCATCTATTCTAGATTCAAACTTACTCAATATTTTATTGGTTCTCTTTATGAAGCATCTACTACCAAAAACTCTGAAATAATCAACTATAGCTTGTTTGTCTTTTCACAGTTCATAAGGAGTCTTGTCACTGTTGACTCTCAATAATGCTTTATTCTGGATATGCACTATTGTACCAATTACCTCTATCCAATATTTATCTAGTTTTTTGGATTCATTTAGCATTATCCTCACCATCTCCTAAACTATTCTATTTCTTTGTTCAACTACTCCATTTTGTTGTGGAGTTCTAGTTGCTGAATAATGTCTCTTTATTCCATGGTCTTCACAATACTCAATAAATTGATCTGACATGAATTCTCCTCCTTGATCTGATCTTAGCACTTAATTTTCAAACTAATTTCATTCTTAACTAATGCTTTGAAATATTTGAAAGCTTCTAATTTTTTCTTTAAAAACATTACCCAAGTCATACATGAAAAATCATCATAGGAAACATGAAATATTTCTCACCTTAAGTACTTTGAATTCTCATGTCTACACAAATTATTGTGAATAAGATCTAACATCTAAGTGGTCAAGTATTCTTTTGTTTTGAACCACCTTGTAGCCTGCTTCCCATGCTAACAAGGTTCATAAAGCGTGTTGGATGGCTTTGTAATCTTTCAAAGATTTTTAACTACTCTCTTCTTGATG
Organism: Torreya grandis; assembly: GCA_037957365.1. Lineage (NCBI taxonomy): Eukaryota > Viridiplantae > Streptophyta > Pinopsida > Cupressales > Taxaceae > Torreya > Torreya grandis. The sequence goes on along the minus strand of JARHVA010002915.1, from coordinate 1,990,845 downwards.
ATGTTGATAAGATTGTCAAAATTTATGTGTCCCATTCTTCTGCGTGATAGCCAACCTTTTTCAATTTGAATCAAACAATTTGACCTTTGATGTCTGATTACATATACAAATTATTGCCTAATCTTTGAGCATCTACAACTAACACATCTAATCTTTTATCTGAATTTCATAACCTTCTACATAAAACTTTAGTGTGTGACCCTAATCACACTTTTGACTTACACTCAAATTAATATTCTTAAGATTTTCTACATAAAAAAAAATTTCAATTTTAGTTCTACCATTATCCAAACTTAGTTTACCTTTTCTAACAATTTTGGCAGTAGTATTATCTCCAAATTTCATTGTGCCACCATTGATCTTCTTCAATGTTATGAACTTATTCTTATCTCCTATCATGTGTGTAGAACATCCACTATCAATGAACCATGGATTTTCTTCATTTCTTGCATACAAAGCTATCAGGACTAACATAGACTTTTTAAGTTGTTTATTCTATCATGAACTTATCTAAACTTTCTTCTTGATGAATGAAGCCTTGAAACTCTGGTCCTTTTTGACTGACTTGAACATGCTTCTACAATACTAGGCTATGCATCTAAATTTATTTCACTTGTATCATATTATGGTCTCTTTATTAAAGCTTATTAGAGGAGCAAAAGAGTTGTGGCTTTTGTTTGACTCTGCATGAGTTTCCTTCTCCTTATTTCTGAAATTGTTAGCTCTTTTTTGGCATGCTATATTCTTATGACCATATCCATTACAATAAAAATAGTAACCATAAACATAGGACATATATGTGTATCTCTGAACTGATTACCTTTTATAGCTTTGTTCCTTCTAGCCTTATTTATTTGAGATGTCCTCTATATTCTTAACTTCTTCCCTTTTATTCCCTCTTTTTTAAGAGCTTCAACATATCTCTTTCATTTCTTTATGTTAATCTTATCTATGAAAGTACTGGCCTCCCCTTTCTCTTTTTCAAATCTAATACCTATCTTATTTGACATTGATCTTTGAATTTTTAATATATTATTCAACATATTAGTGTTAATCTCAAGTTTTGAATCATTGGCTACTATATCATTGATTGATTTATTTTTTTTCTCAAGATCTACTTTTAAAGAAGCAATTTTAATAATATACCTTTCACATTCTTCACTTACTTTTTGAAACTATGTTGATATATATTTTTCATTCTTCTTGGCTTCTTCACAGTGTGTTTGTAGATCTTCAATTATTTCCTTTGACTCCTATTCATTTTTCTCCATCTGGAGCTTTAATATTCATTTCTTCTTCTCAAAATATTTTAAATATTCAAAGAAACAAATGAGTTCTTCTAGATTCACTTTGAATTCATCTTTTTCTTCTTCTTGATCATTCATACTTTTGCTTGTGGAGGCATATTCATGTATGGCCATGAATAGAATCTCTTCCTCTTCTGAATCACTAACTCCACTATCTTCGATTGAGCTAGGATATTTAGAATACAAACTCTTCTTCTTGAATCCCTTATTGAATTTTCTTTTAAAATTATTCTTGTATGTAGAATTTCCTTCTTCATTGTCACCATTACCCTTATATGGGCACTTAGCGGCAAAATGTCCAATATTTACATAATTAAAACATTTAAAAGGTAATTTTCTTTGATATTTACTTGTGCCCTTTTTTAGCTTGTGAATGAATAGAGATCTATTTTCATCTTCATCATCACTAGAACTATCACTTGATTCTTGAATCTTAGCCTTTTCTTTCTTTGATGTCTTGAAAGTAGCTTATCTCTTTGAGGGTTTCTCTTATTCAGTCCACATTTCATATGCCATAAGAATACCATGTAGCTCATCCATCTTTAGCTTGACTAAATTTTTCATCTATTCAATTGTCAAAACTTTTGCATCATATCTCAATGGTAGAGATCTCAAAACTTTTTGTGTCACGATTGATTCTTCTAATTTTTCTCCAAGACCTTGAATCTGATTCACTATTTGATCAACCTACAAAAGGTAACTTGCTATATTTTATTCCTCTTCCATCTTCAAACTCTCAAACTATCTTCTAAAAGTCTGAGTCTTATCTTGCTAAACTTTTCCATCACCTTTGTAAATATTCTCAAGCTTTACCTAAGTTTCATGAGTAGATTTACATTTCATAACTTTAATAAATTATGATTCACATAAACCACATAAAATATCATTTCAAGCTTTAGCATTATTTTCACTTCCCTAATTTTACATCAGAGTAGTTACAAGTGTCTATGGCTCTTCATATTCCCCCACCACTACTTGCCAAATGTTGAATCCAAGGACCATCATATAAGTCTTCATCCTTATGATCTAAAAAGCATAATTTATCCCATCAAACAAAGGTGCCTTATTTTTATAAAAACCTTCATCTGATCTAGCCATCGTGCTTTCCATAATCTACCTTTAAGCTGTAAAACTTTTTAAAAAGAAACCTACTTTGATACCAATTGTTAAGCATAAAATATACTAGGAGGGGGGGTGAATCAATATATTATATATCTTTTACTTAATCTAATTTCTTTTATTTAACCACTTAATCACACACTCAAAAAATGTAATAAAACTAAAATAATAACATGCACCACATGAGAGAGAGAGAGAGAGAGAGAGAGAGAGAGAGTAAACTATTATGTGGAAAACCAAAGTGTTAAAAACCATAAAGAAAAATCTCAAGTATATGAATGAGCACCACCTCAAATTACAAATTTCACAAGCACCAACTTATGGGAGCAGCAACCCCTTTACTGAGTACCAACATAGTAACTATTTGTGAGCAATAACCAACATGATCACCAACCCCTTATAAATATTTGTGAGCACTAATCCACAGGAGCACCAACCCCTCTTGTGTATAAAACAAAACTATCTCTCAACATTGTTTACTCAACAAATGATATAACTCTACAATATCTCATGCTTTTCTTTCATCTTTTCTTATTTAAAACAATTATAAAACGATGCACTATCTTACATAATACAAATGGCTTCTCAAGCCTTTATTTATATCTTCCAAATGACCTTTGCCATTCACCCTTTGTGACTGTTCAATCCTCATGTAAAATGGTGTCAAACTTGCATGACCCTTCATATCCTTGCATTTGAAAAGTCACATGGTGACCCTTCATAAGCAAATGTGTCCTTTCCTCTCTTTTTTTTTATCTTAGTGACTTTTCATATTCCTCAAAGTATCTTTTCATGGAAAAATGTGCCATACCCTATTTTGTCTTCACATGGTGACTCTTGGAATTCCTTAAGATGACTCTTCATGAGAAAATGCATCATATTCCTCTTTTGTCTTTACCTTGTGACTCTTGGACTTCTCCACAGGCCCTCTTTTGACTTATATGCAACCAAAAATATATTAATTAATATTAAATAAATATTAACACACATTAGTCAAGATATGAATACTAAAAACAAAATTAAATGAAATGGAGCCTTTATCACCAATGCTAGACCTTTGACATCAATGACAATATTTCTAACAATTTTATATTTGTATGTTAGAGTTATTCAAATTTGAGCATGGTTAGGTTTAAATTATTGGAATTCCCTTGTTTTAGGAGGGTTACCCATGTGGTTTGGTAAATAAGGATATATTAACCATGGCTGGAACACACACACACACGCATGCACGCACACACGCACGCGCACACACACACACACACACACACACACACACATCTATGTGTGTGTTTGTGTTAATATTATTCAAATAGCCTCAAGCTATTAGATTATGTTATGTGAGATGATTTTGAGGTTCTCTTTCCTATTGGTTAGTTGTGAGTTACATGTGGCATTCCTTGACATACATACATACATACATACATACATACATGCATATATATATATATATATATATATATATATCTATATATATATATATATATATATATATATATATATATATATATATATATATATAACCTTGTGAACACTTATTTATTAATCAATTAAGTGTATAGATATGTCATTATTTAGGCCATGCATGCTATCAAGTGCTATAATTTTATAAGGTAAACATGCTATGTTGTGGCCTTATGTAAAACTTATTTTATGGCATTACATTCATTGGTTAATATTTCCACATTAGTTTATGAACCCATATTAATGTATTTCCTTGATTATTTGATACTACCTTGCTAATATTGGATGATAATATAACATATCCTATTTTGGTAGTGGAAATGTCAAAGCATTAGTCAATCTGTAAATCAATGAATCAATCATTATTGACTTATAAAGGTGTGGATTAAACCATGATTAATGGTTGTGATTATGACTTATGGGTTTAATATTCCAATCTCAATGTGATTTTAATTGTAAAATTACTCTTGGTATGTGTGGATTGAGCATGTGCAAGCAATACGTTACATGGAAAATGGCTAATTATTAATACAAACCATAGCTGGCATAAATTTATGATATTGTAAGTAGCCTAATAATTGAATTTTTCATCTAAATAAGTCATTATTGTTTTTGGATAAATCACTTATTTTAATTATTTTGAGTTGAAATGAGCTATTAGTGTGAGGACCCCATGGTCGTGGATTATGTAATATAATTCTAACTAGGTAGCACTTTTTATGTTGGTCCATTATAACAACTAGTGTTTATCTCTTATCAAGTAATAATCCCATATGGATGAGTCCTTGTTTTTATACATAGATTGTTTGAGAGGTTATGTTATTTTTCAACATGTGCATTTTTTCATGGTGAACGTTAAATGTTCACATTGGTTAAAGGTATGTGGTTATCTAATGTCCATGTTACATATTGTAAGGTTGGTATAAGCTAAATATTAGCTTGATGTTACCATGGTACTAATTTAATGACCTATTGTAACTATTATGGCACCTCCTTTTATCATAATTATATATTTAATAATGTCTATCAAGATGACTCATTTTTATGTCAATCTCCCCTTGGGTCAGTAACCTTGTTACGAATATCCAAGGGCTTGAGTAAATCTTCTTATCTTATGAGTTGAAATTTCATAGCCATATAGGGTTATGAGATGCTTATATTGGGTTGAGGATCCCTAGGTGGTCTAATGGGTAACCGAGTCCCTTTCAAGGGTTTGAAGGTTATTAGTGTGGATCTACACACTAATACCCTTTGAATTATGTATCATCCTTAGGCAAACCTTTTCTCTAGGTAATCCTCTAGTAATGGTCATCCTTGCATAAATATCTCATTAACCCAATCTATTTATGGGTTGTCTAATCATTTAGTGCAGTACTATGATGACTACATCATGCATGATAAGATTTTATAGTGGTTTCTACAAAAAGTTTTGTTATGTACTCTATTATCGATTCCTAAATTTTTTTTGGGTTGTTTCAATAAAATTAAAGTCTTCATCATTCATCATCTATTTATCATCATAATCACTACCTTTTCAATAGAACTAAATTATCTCAAGATCCATTTGTACTATTTATGCATCGCTAAGTTACATGGGGTTTCTGACATAAGCTTGACCATTAATCATTTCCATTCCCATTCCCATCATCTTCTCTCCCTTCATATCATATATAATTAATGCAATAGGTTAAAACATTGATATATGATTTAAATTCAATCACTCAATTAGTTTTACATATAAGCTTGAAGCTTTCACCATGATTAGGGAAAACCAATCTTACAGATCTATGGTTGGGATTGGTCATTACACAATCTATCATTCTTAGGGAAAGTCAGGTCCATAGATTTTTTAGGACATTTTTCCATATTCCACCATGTTTTGGGTAACTCAAAGTGTCTATTTTGTCTTAATATGTATCCTTCCTAAATTTACCCTACTTGGGGAAAATTAGTCC